>CM050941.1:51897570-52367047 GCA_027789145.1 Solanum arcanum | reverse complement strand
ACATTACAAGAGAAGTTCTTAATAAAAACAAATGAATTTTAGAGTACATCATGTTGACTTCATATATTGGAACATTATATACTAATGTATACTCTAAACAAAAAAAATTTATTATATCATCAAATTATTTTTCTCAAGTACCCGAGGTTAAAAAATATACCCTCTTAGGATAGAATAATCTACTTCATCATAATAGTGGTACCTCATATTCCACTATATTTCAAACTCACTCAATGAAAATAAATAACACGAAATTTTTTAAAATACAAGAATAATTATAATAGAAGATTAAAAAGAATTTGTAATTGAAAAATGAGAGAAATACTTCTATTTATAGCCAACAAAAGTGTAACATCTCGTAACTCGAAATAACTAAGAAACTAAAAATAATCACTTTAGTACAGAACGAGAAAAATCTGAATTTTTTTCTATGTTTAATAAGTGAATTTTTGTCATTTTCAAACGGCCATAACTCCTAAATCGGTATGATTTAGAGGTAGTTATTTATATGGTTGAAAGACTCTTGGAGAAATCTTTCCAACGCCGCCAAGTGTGTACATTTTTGATATCATACGAGGGAGATATGCCCATGGGAAGTCGAGTTGTTGAAGTGAGAAAAGTACAATTCCGGATTTAAGTAAAGGCAAACTAGTGTTTTCACCCATTTATTTTGTAATTCATTTTGAGTAATTATTAGGGGTAAAATTAAGCCTTAAGTCAGTTCTGAAAAAAAAATCAAATTCAAGCTTAGGGCTTGGGCAAGAGAGAAAAGAAAAAGAGAAGGGAGAAAAGCAATGAAATTACCAAAAACGTCAAGAACTTTGAGTGGATTTCGTTGGGATGATCCCTATCAAGGAATGTGAGACCTTTCGTGTTGGATTAATTCATCCACACACCAATCTTGTTTCAATTCGGTAATTTTAGAATTGTTTACATGATTAGAAGTGAATTCTTGATGAATCTTATCAAATCCATAGTTTGGTTTAGTTGTTTGAATGTCCAATGATGTTGATTCGTAGTTCGATGTTGTGTTTTAGTTAGATCTATTGGTTATCAACGGTAGTGATAATCCTAAGGGTTTTGGAATGTAACTATGGAAATTTAGGCAATTTAGGATCATAAAATGAGAGAAGAAAGACGTTCAGGCAGTTCTGTGTAGCACGTGGCGTGCCGCCCCCCCATTTGCGCCATAAGGCCTTGGGCGGCATGCCAAAGTGCGCCATAATGGTGCCGCAGACAAACTGGTCGCACGAGCCGAACGCCCTTGGATTGATATATTTGTCCATGTTTTCATAGCTTAGCCCTTATAAGTCATTCTAAGGTACTTTAACACCTTACAATGATTCTAATTATTTCAAATGATTTCTGAACACCTAGAAATCATCAAAGAACACAAATCATAACCTTGAATTTATAATCCAATTCAAGAAAAGCTAAGATCAAAGTTAAAGAAGTAAAGAGTTAAGTCTAAAGTTACGAAGTTAGTCCAATGAAATGTTTTAAAAGTTTTCAAGAGTCTTTACTAAACATTCTAACTTCTTTTTAAGGATCAAGTTTCAAGTTAATGTAATGAGTAAGAAGTTGAAGTTTTTCCTACAAAGAAATATAAGAAAAATAAGTCCTGATAGTTGATTTAAGACACATGTTTCAAGTTAAGCAAAAAGTAAATAGTTGAGTTCATTTCTCAGAAAGGTTATAAAGGAACTAAGTATTCCCTTGAAATTTTATAAATTTTTTCACATTTATGTTTAGAGGAAACTATGATTTCCCAAAAGAAGTTTCGAAAAATAAATGAGAAAAACCATTTCAAGAAATCTTTTTAAAGCTTAGTGTCGAACAATTATCTCAATCGATAAAATGAATTTGTTTTTAAAAGAATGAGCTAAAGTATATTTTGAGAGTAGTATTGATCACATATGTGGGGTGAGAGTTCATATTAGCTCATGTCTCCATGAAAACCATGCAGCCATCATGGGTGTTTATGGGTAATACCTTTTAGATTATCACATAAGTTAATCTAGTGGATCCAACTAAGTTAAATAAGGTCCTATACCGATGGAAAGGTATAGGATGGTCCTTGGCAACAAGAGGTAAAATGTTTTACCATCATTTAGGCTCATAGTGATGGTTGTTTGTTAGAAAATCTCCCACAAAAGTTATATTACATTAAATGAGTAAATTAAGTTCGTTTTTGTTTAAGTTTCTTTAAAGTTTATATGCATATATCGCATGTATTTTTCTTCTTTATGTGTTGAGTAGAGTATCCATGAGTTGAATAGAGCCAAGGTAAGTGTTTCTTTTCTTACTCCTTTTCTAGTTAAAGTTGTTCTATAACATTCCAACATGCTTACTCGTACATTCAATGTACTTATTCCAATTGGCCAACATCATCTTATGATGCAGACGCAGGTAACCAAGATCAACATCCAATGCCTAGTTGATCCAACTTGAGCACTCAAATCAATGGTGAGCCTCCTTGAATTCAGAAGGATCTTATTTTATTGCTTTCTACTCTTTTCATTTATAGAATGTGGTGGGGCTTTTCCCAACATTCATCTTAGTACTACAGAGACTTCATAAACACAATAATCTGTCAGATAGTCTGTTTTGAGTCACTCTTTATCTTGCATTTATGATATTCTATCTTGACACTTAAAGTGCCAATTTGGCCAAGACATTTATTATAAGTTGTCTTTGTGAGAATGATTCTTTCCTATTATTGAGTTAAGTCTTCCGTTGAGTTAAGTAACCCAGGCCAAGGGTTCGCTCAAGGCTAGCAATGGTCATTGGCAGCCGTCAATGTCGAGGGTGTAGGCTTGGGGCTTGAAAAAATGGTAGTATGAACAAGTATTTTTTATGTCTAATATGAAAAGTTATGACCTTTCCGAGAAGTCAAAGCCCTTTGAAAAGGTCACAACTTGTTGAAAAAGACTTAACACTTTGTAAAAGTCACAACTCATCAAAAAATCACAATCCTTTGAGAAAAGTCACTCATCAGTAAATTTAAAGTGTCACAATATAAGTTGGGGATATAGTAACTTAACATTAATGTTAGGATTCATGAAAATTTAAATCATATAAGTAGTATTTATAAATACAATCATGTTTTTGACTTGATCATATAATACAAATCATGACAATTCCTTAACTCTTAAGAAGTAATAATTTTGAAAAAAAAAGATATTCAGATTTATATATCTACATCACAAGATAAATTGTTAACAAAAACAAATAAATATAGACAAAAATAAATAATTAAATTAATACAAACTTCCACTTGAGTCATATGTGTTAGAGAAAAATTTCAATGATGACACACTTATTTCCTTGAAGCACAAACATATAATAAAAACTGAAAAGAATAAAGTGAAAGATTAACCAATCAAGCATTGTGTTTGATGAATATCAATAATGATCTAAATGAATATTCCTAGAAATCACATATTACAAAAGGAAGCATTAATCAAGGAAGATGAATAAATCACATATCACAAAGGATGTAATCAAGGAAAGCTAAATATCTAAAAAGCCAAAACAAAAATGCCTACGTCAAACAACTAATCAAGGAAACTAAAGCGGATACATTAAAGGTAAATCAAAGAAGATGATAAATAATCAAGACTAGAAATCAGGCGTGCACCGTATTCTTGGAAAATAAAGATTCCTTACCTTCTGTTCCAAGAATAAAAAAATTCTTGGATTGCTATCTCTTTGCTGAAAGAATTCAAAACCTCAAACACTATAAATAAAGGCTCAACCTGTTAGACGAAAGGGTACAACAAATGTGACTCATCTGCCATTCACTACTCTACTCAAGCATTATATTACCAAGTTCTATTGTGTTAAGAAAAAAGATCAGAGAGAAAAATATTGTTGATGATTTTTTGTATCATAACACAAGAAAAAAGTGAAACAAACACAGAGTGAAGGCTATCTACACTCATCTCCGTAGTCACACCAAAAAGTTCAAACAGGATTGAAAAGTACACCCTTGCAATCCAAGGGGACTTGACTTATGATCCACATTGGAGCCCATTAAGTATAAAAACATCATGTGTTAAGTTTACTTTTGTACGTTTTATTACTTTCCTATGTTCAGCAATCGGCTACTAAACACATTGATTCAAATAGTCGTAAGAGACATAAAAAAAATAACAATTCACCACCTTATGCACTTTCAATTTGTATCAAAGCCTCATATAACAAAAATAAGTCTAACAACAAGTGAGAAAAAGATCATGCCTCAAAAAGCTAGGGGAACATTTTTCAAGAAGGAACTTCTCAAAGAAGAACATCGTACTTCAATTCAAAACATTTTTCTCATTGTAAAGTAAGAATTGAAACCTTTATAAAGTCATATGATGTGAAAGTTTGAAGATTTATCAAACCTGGTGATATTCCTATTCGTATATCGAAGAGCTCATATGATAGTCAATCCTCCACTAATCAAAGTCTAAAGAACTACACAAATGAAAAAATGAAGGTTAGTAAAATAAACTCCAAAGCAAGAAATGTCCTCTACAATGCTATAACTGGTAAAGAATATAAAAAGATATAATGCTGTGACACTACCAAAGAGATGTGGGACAAACTAGAGGTTACCTATGAAAGAATTGATAAAGTGAAAGAAACTATCATTAGTCTTCTAGTATATGAATATGATCTCTTTCAAAAGAAGGAAAGAAAAACTATTGAAAACATGTTGGCCAGACTAAGTATGATCATTAGTGAAGTCAAAGTGTTAGGAAAAACATACCCTCATACCTCAAAGGCAATGCCAAAGAAGTTTCTCTAAAAAGCATGAACTTAAACAGTCTAATCTATAATGAGGTAAGAGGAGATTTATCAAATTTTTAGAAAACAGAACTTTATAAAAAGGGCCACAATGAATCAAAAAAGAAAACAGTGACATTCAAAGAAAATCAGGAAGACAAAATAGATGAAGAGTTAGTCGAAGATGAATTTCTATAATTACAAGATCCGTAATGAAATCCTTTAGCAAATCTAGAAACAAAAGAAGAGGAAGTTATTTTGGAAAAGGGAAGTGCATAATTGATCAATAAAGAAACAATGATAAATGTTACAAATGTAGAAAATATGACCATATAACCGGTGAACGTCCAGAAGCAAAGAAAAAATACTCCCATGAAAGTGAAAAGAGCAAAGCACTAACCAGATAGAGTGATGTAGAATACTATGAAAATGAACATGTAGGGAGCGCAAACATATGCTTGATGTCCATCGGAGAATGAAGCACTAAGGAAATTTTAAATGAAATTGGAATTAATCAAATCTTAAAAAGTTCTCCTCTGTGAAGAAATTCAAGAATTAAAAATTTCTCTTCAATTTTTTTCAAAAACCTCCTCTAAAAAGATTTATGACTTCCAAAATTAAATAGGATGAAATAGAGCCTCACATGGGTTTTAAGATCTAATAACTTCTTAATAAGTTTATAAACAACTTGTAATAGTTGGTTTAAAGAGGTTTGAGGTCAAATGTCAAAGGACGACCAAGCGTCTGGAAATTAGTCTTTTGTGGTAGTGTGTCCTAGTATGTTTGCCTTATTTTAAAGTGTCATTCGGAGTCTAAAGTGATGGGATGGGACCCTAGTATCTAGATAGTCATGTTTACGATCAAAATTTCAAGGTTTAACCACCCAAAGACCACCCTAACTGTCCTTAGGAGGACCCACATGTTGGTCAGTAGCTTTAAAAACAACACCATTTGACGGAGCTAAATGACACCCCTTCAACCAGTTGACGAACCGTCAAAAGGGGGCGTGGCTCCACACTTAACCGTTGGGACTTATCCCCCAAATGAAGAAGTCTCTGAATAAAATGATGGAGGACAGGACGGTCTGTCAACCTGTTGACTGCCCGTCAATGGCCACCTCAACACAGTCTTAGTCACAACCAACAAAGGGGTGAATTGGTAAATTCACCCCAAATTCTAATAAAATGGTTGACCGTTATTTTACCTATTTAAGGGTTTTAAAGGTTATTCAAAACAACTAAACCTAGAATTGCAATTCATTCTTCAAATTAACCACTTCGCTCTTATAAAGATTCTCTCTTTTTGGAGGCCAAGCTCAACATCAATCTAGGAGATGGATTTCCAACTGATTTCTTCTTGAATTTTAAGGTTGTTCAATCTATAAGGTATGGTAACGCTTCATCCTTTGATAACCTTTCTTTCAAGTAGTTCTATCAAAGATTTTCAAAAATGTTTTTATAATCATATTTCCCAATTTCCAATCTAAGTATAGGTTCATTGTCAAATGGTTTTCAAAGACATTGTAATGTTGAATTAATTTTTAATCAAGGTTATTCAAATTATTTTCAATTTAATTCCTTGAAGAACCTATTATCTCTTTAAACTCTCATTTTATCCTATAAAGATGGTTTGTAATTGGATGTTAACATAACTATGCCTAGATTGTGATGTATTATTGAATGCTATTACATGTTTAGCTATTTATTATTATTTTTTAAGGATTTATATATGATTGATCATGGAGTGTAGAATTGGTAAGTTGGCCTAACTTCTTGTCTATAGTATTGGAATTGAAACTGTATCGTTCGGTACACTTATGGTGGCGGTGTTTACTTTTTGTCTATTTATAAGTGTTATGATCATGACCTTGATGTAAATAGATTTAATGTGAATTATTATTATGATGATCACAAGTATGAAGGTGTGTCATGAAGGTTATGTATGTAGTCCTTAATGTTAGTGTCATGATTAAGGTGTGCTGATAATGTGAACTATCATGTTAATGATAATGTTAGGGGTAAGGCGTGGTCTACATGATTGGTTATGTTAACTTCTATTGCCGAATGACTCCGACCTATATAACCCTATATTAATGTGTGATCTTATACATATTAGGAGTTGTCTATTCAAATGTTGAATGTGCTCTTGTCTCCTATGATGAAATGTTGTGGTGTGCGCTATAATCCCTAAATACTCTATATGTATGTTTTTCATGACTTGGGGATATTGTAAATGTGTTGTCATTCTTTGAAGGGAGGTTTCCTTAATAACAATGTTGTTGCTATGATGTGATCATGAGTACCAATGTGTACACAGAGCCTATGCATAACAGTGAGTATGCTATGTTTAAGCTATAATTTAAAGAATAATTCTCATATTCACCTTTACTTCTTATTATGCATGAAATGTAAACGATTAGTTAAGTATGAACATGTGTTGTTTGAAGGTGTTAATGTTGTAAGACCCCGAAAATGACTTAGGTTAACTAGAGCCTAACATGTTGGTATTGATGGTATAAGGTCCAAAATAAGTCTAATATATGGTATAGAGTAAGTATCTAAAGTATTAGGTGCATTACAAGTCAAATGTAATGGGACGACTAAGACTTTCGACGACTAAGTCACCTATGTGCCTCATATGTGGTTCTATATGTTTATGAAAGATTAAGGAGGTTTATATGTCCTTAAATGAGTTACTATATCATGTATAGTCTTTGTGTCAAGTTTCGTGGAATTTGGAGGACAAATGACCAAGAACGTCCATGATGTTCGAAAAATATGCCTTAAAATGACCTTGTGTGTCTAGGAATGTTACATCGAGTTTCACGAGTTCTTTTTTGATGAAATTTATGAGAGAGGTGTTAAAATAATAGGCGGTTATATTTGGATTGGAAATGTCTGGAAAATTATCCATAAGGACCATGCAAGGGTCATTCAGAATGGACCCAAGTTTGTGGCCAGGACTGCCCAAGACAGCCTCACCTACGGAAGCCAATAGACGGCCAATAGCCTGGTTGATGGTCCGTGGGTGATGGGAGTTGGTACATACTTAGACTAGGTTGCAATGATACCTTTTTCAAGCCTCTGATCCCATCGACGGTGGCCAGAACGATTTGTAAGATTGCTTACGCCCCGTCGATGGGGAAGTCGTCTGTGGCTGTCCTTGCGTGCAGTTTCACTACCCAGCTAGGGAGCAATTTACAAATACACCCCACTTCCAAAAATAGACTTTGGAGGTTCATAAGGGGTATATTGGGTATTGTAAATGTGTATATACGTGTTTAACACATAGAAGATTTCATTCTTCCAAATAAGAACCTCAAAATCCCTTAAGAACCCCCAAAACCTCCATTGAAGTCCAAAATCATGGAACAACTTGAAGGTGACGTTTTGAGTGAAAATTATTCATCAAAGTGAATAATTAGCTTCATCAAGTTATGTATATTTATTCTTGAAACTCTCTTCATCAAGGATCCCCAATTCTGAAGATGTTTTCAAAGTTTCTAAAGTTGAATTGTCCAATTTCATGATTCTACCGTGGGTTCTTGAATCAATTGTTTTTAAACGTCTATTATGGATTATATTGATATTGTATTGATGATTTAATCTAAATTACCTATGAACCCATGAATTGGATTAACCCTAGATTTTAACTATGTTTTGGGTTACTTGATATTGATTTAATGTTGATGAATGCTTATGTAGTTTTATATGGGCTATTCATTGATGTAAGTAAATTGGTATCTTGGTTGTACAAGATTGACGAATTGACATTGATTTGACCTAGTTCATTGATTATTGTAGTTTTAATATTGAATTTGTTGGTTATGGCCTTGGGTAAGGGTGTTGTGTTATCGAATTGAGTAACTTGACTTTGGATAAAAGTGTTGAGGATGATGTGGGGGTATGATGCCTTATTTACTTTAATTTATTGTTATTCTTTATACATTGATTCTATTGTGATTGGTATGGTCCACTTATGGTGGCAGTGTTATGTGCTTTACTTGCAATTGATGTGGCCTTGTCGGCGTTACTTTATGCAATATGATGATTTTGGCCTCATCGATTACTACTTGAAGTAATATGACTATTTATGTAGTTTTATTATGTGAAGCATAAAATTATCTTTCTACATGTGAAGTCCTAGTTGTATTCTTCTATCCATGTTGTCTTAGGTGACCATGTTAGACTACGCCTTTGATATTATGTGTATAATGTTAGGGTTGAGTCTTGGTTATTCTTACTTGTTCATATGAGTCTATGTTGATTATATTGATGATGTTATGATAGTATATAGGATGACTTGAAGATGTAAGGGTTGTTTCTATGTGCTTCTAGAATGACTTGCATTATGGGTAAAATTTAAGTATGTGGTGTCTTGTCGTGGTTGACTTGTGTCCTTTGCATAATGTAAGTATGATTATGAATGTGTGATGTCTTGATATAGGGTGTTAGAACTCTTAGTATTAAATTTATGAATGACATGTGACTTTAAATGAATTTAAGAGAGTCTTTTATGTGAAAACCTTGACTTCGTGATAATGTTGATATTGTTAAAGTTGTAAGCCGTAATGGTATCCTTCACAGTAATGGATTGATAGACTGAAGTTTAATTGGATGGAACATCATCATAATATTCCTTAGAGAAGTCATCATGATCTTCTTGTCGCCATTGTGAGGTAGCCATAGTGGAACTTCTTTTGTAGGGTAAATGTGATTGGGTTATGAACTTGTTATGGAACCCTCTTATGTGAACCTAATATTTGAATTACTCTATGAGAAAGTAGTCTAGCACAGAGTGAGTATGGTAAGGGGAAGTAGTTCTAGTTAAAGAAGTGAGACTAGATTACAAGGTATGCCCTTCATATCCCTTAACCATGTTCCTACATGGGATGTGTCTAAGTTCTACCCTTGGAAAAAAGAACAACCTCATCGGAGTAGGATAGAAATACGAATTCCATGTCTTTCTATAATAGTCTATGTCGATTATTGCCTATTCTCATCATATGGAATACCTATTAGCATTAAAGAAGTTTATGAGGTTTAGGTGGATGTAGGGAAGATGTTTCGTGTTGTGGACATGATCTAAGACCTACGTAGTCTTACAGACTATTTAGGTAATCTTGTAAAGGTCACTATATACGTTATATTCTTGATTTACTTAAGTAAGTCTTTTGATATCCTTTGGAAGGAGAACGTCATATCATCTATGTGTTGGTTTATTAAGTGAGAATGACAATATTCTAGGGAGTTTATAAGATATCTTTAGTTTGTGTGTAAAGGATTGTATGGGAGGTCGCTTCACAACTCACTTAAGTTAGACTTAGGGTCAACTTTAGTAGAAGAATCTTACCTTGATGTTTATGATACTTTGTAAGTGTGTGTGTGAGTCATTATAAATAATCTAAAGGATCGTTTAGGCACATCTAGAGAGAGTTTATGGGCGGTTTCTTTGTGTGACTTAAGTGAATCTTATGATAGCTTTAAGTGAGAAAATTACATCTTAAAGGGTGGCTAAAGTGAAGGTTAAGCATTTCACTATAGTGTGAATAGACTCCACTGTAACAGTGAATGTACTCACTTTTAAGTGAGCCTAAAAATGCATTAATTTGTTTAAATGCTATATTATATGTTTCTAAGTTGTTAAAAGTTTTTCTTGTGATAATAATATGATTTTTAATAAAAAGATGCATATTTTCAATAAAAGTGCATAATGCCATACTTAGTAAATGTGGTTGTACAAACTCCATGCTTTTATCTATTTATATAGTTCTTGGTATGTGAAGAGTTTTTGAAGAGAAGACCTGGACGTAGAATATTGTTCAAGAGAAGTTGAAGTATGTCCTCACTTGAATCGAGGGCATATATGTCTTTTATTTTTTCTATTTGAAGTGTTGAGATAGACTAAGTATTTCTATATTAGTAATTTGAAGAATGGTTCGTGTCTCAAGTATTCTTGTGTCTTAATATGATGAGATTGATACTTAGTATTTCCTATTACTTTTATATGATAGAGATTTTGAAGACTATGTTATGTTTTGTGAAAAGTTTTACTTCCGCACTACCTTTCACTATGTTAATGCAATGAATTATATGAAAAGGCTTGTATAAGACCACAGAGAGGTCGAGTACGCCAGTTACAATCCGAGATTTTACCCTATCTTCTAGGGAGTAGTTTTTGCATGTGACAAGCTTTGTATCAAAGCTTAGGTTTTTGAAAGTAGTATTAGGAATAAAGAAATTTCATCGAGTCATGTCTAGTAAAATCTTGAACATCGATGTGAGTCACAACACATCAATGGGAAAGAGGCTATAGGATGATAGAGTTTCCCTTCTTTTCTACTCCTATGTCTTGCGGTAGAGTTAATGTTATGATTACCCTTCTTAATATGTTTCCTTGTGTTTCTAGGAGATGAATACTAGAAGGATGACCGCTAGAAGGTTGGAAGAGGAGAGGATGAATGAGGAGATTCCTCCTCAAGTTGAGAAAGTTGAGCAAGTTCCTTAAGGTGGGAAAAGAATCCAAGGTGTACAAGGTGCCCAAGTGCTCCCCAAGGTTATACTATTCCTAATGTGGAAGGAGTATTGATGTTCCAGAGATGCCTAATATGGATATTAGAGAGGCTTTGATTGCTATAGCCCGAGCGGTGACTATGCACGCTAATTTGAGTATGATTCCTAGGGTTGTGTAGAGCACTATGACAACTAGGTTGAGAGACATTGTGAGGATGAATCTTCTGATCTTTCTTGGCTCTAAAGTGTGGGAGGATCACAAGAATTTATTGATGGGGTGTACAAGGTGTTGGGGGTTACATATAGGGAGAAGGCGGAGTTGGCTTCGTATCAATTGAGGGATGTTTTTCAAATATGATACACTCAATAGAAGGATAATAAGCCGGCAGAATCGGGTCCTTTTGAGTGTGAAGAATTCAAGGAAGCTCTTTTTAGTAACTAGTTTCCCTTGAGAGAGGAGAAAAATTAAGGTGGAGGAGTTTATCAATCTCAAACAAGGCAATATGAGTGTTGAGGAGTACTCTTTGAAATTCTCAACTTTTTCAAGGTATGCTTCTTCTCTTGTGTCTAATCCAAGATATGAAATGAGTAATTTTGTGACGGGGGTAGCCGACTTAGTGATGGAGGAATGTCCTACCGCTATAATACGTGATGATATGACACTATATAGACTCATGTTGTACGCACAATCGATTGAAGAGTCTAAACATAGGAAGATGGCTAGAGGTTTGAATAAAATGGTGCTAATTATCAAGAGCAAAGTAGGTTTAAGAAAAGGGCTCACACTTAAAAAGAACCTAAGAGTGCTAAGGTGAAATTGGAGAAAGAAGGTGGTTCTCAAAAGGTCAAACCTACTTTTGCGAAATGTGGCAAGAAATATTATGGTGAGTTTCTATAGGGTGCTGGGAGTTTCTTGGGTTGTTGTAAGAAATGATACAAGGTGAGAGATTGTCCTGTGATTGCTTCTAGATGAAGAGAAGTAAGAAAGTTTCTCCTAGTGTTCCAAAGGAAAATGCTTTAATAAATAGGCATTTCTATGCACTCCGTTCTAGAGTAGAGAAGCCGAAGGAAAGTGATGATAATGTTGGTAAGTATATCGTTTTAATATGAGTTCCTTCTAAGTGGGGGAGTATGGTTATTAAATGGGATAGAATTGTATGGAAGTATGTTGTATGTGCATGATGTTGAGGAGTTTTGTTGAATTTCATTAACTTCTTGCATTATGTATTTTATGAAGATATGATTATATTTTAAGATGTGTTTTTATGATATTACTTTGGATATTAGCATGTTTATATCATGAATTGACTAAAATTTGGATTTTTGAAAAATTTGCTAAAACTCACTGTATGCTTGAACTGTTCACTGTAAAATCTTGGAAAAACTGACTATTTAATTCTTTGATTTAAATTGTTGTAATATGGTTAGAAATGATTTATATAAGTATGATATTAAATATAAAATGAGTTTTTACTATTTGGAATGAATTATGTGAGTTTTGTAGCATAATGAGTTATACAATTGTTTTCTAGTTTCTTTTTGTGTTGTGAATCTCTTGACTATGTGAAATTGATGTTTACTTATTTATTATGTGTTTTATGGTTTGGTTATGAGATTCTAGTTATATCTCTATTCTTGGAAGTGTTCGGAGGGTGGCAAGTGTCATTCGAGGACGGATGTTGTCCAAGTGGGGGAGATTTTAAAACCCCAAAAATGACTTAGGTGAACTAGGGAATAACATGTTGGTATTGATGGTCTAAGGTTCAAAATAGGTCTAATATATGGTATAGTGTCATTATCTAAAGTATTAGGTGCATTGCAAGTCAAACGTTATGAGACGACTAAGATGTTCTATGACTATGTCACCTATGTGTCCCATATGTGGTTCTATGTGTTTATGTGTGATTCATGAGGTTTCTAGGTCCTTAATTGAGTTATTATAGCATGTATAGTCAGCGTGTCGAGTTTCGTGGAGTTTGAAGGTCAAATGTCCAAGAACGTCCATGATGTTTGAAAGATATTCCTTGAAATCACCTTGTGTATCTAGGAATGTTACGTCGAGTTTCACAAGTTCGTTTTGATGAAATTTATAAGAGAGGTGTTAAAATAATATACCGTCGTATTTGGGTTGAAATTTTCTAGGAAATTATCCATAAGGACCATTCAAATGTCCTTGAGGAAGGACCCAAGTTGGTGGCCAAGACTGCCCAAGACAGGCTCACCTACGAAAGCCAATCTACCACCTGTAGCCTGGTCGACGGTCCATGGGTGATGGGAGTTGGTAGATACTTAGACAAGGTAGAAAGGCTACCTGTTCCAAGCCTCTGAACCCATCAACGGTTTCCAGTACGAACCGTAAGTGGTCTTACGCCCCATCGATGGGTAAGTAATCTGTGGCTGTCCCTGCATGCAGTTTCACTGTCAAGCTATGGGTGAATTTACGAATTCACCCCACTTATAAAAATAGACGTTGGAGGTTACTAAGGGGTATATTTTATATTTTAAATGTATATTTAAGTGTTTAACACCTTAAGATTTAATTCTTCCAAATCAAAACCCCAAAATTCTTTAAGAAATCCCAAAACCTCCATTGAAGTCAAAAATCAAGGAACAACTTGGAGGTGACGTTTTGAGTGGATATTCTTCATCAACGTGAAGAATTAGATTCATAAAGGTATGTATATTGATCCTTAAAACTCTCTTCATCAAGGAGCCCCATTTCTCAAGATTTTTTCGAAGTTTCTACTTGTAGTAAATTGATATCTAGGTTGTATAAGATTGACAAATTAACATTAATTTGCCTAGTTCATTGATTATTGTAGTTTTTATGTTGAATTGTTGGTTATGTCCTTGGGTAAGGGTGTTGTGTTATCGAATTAAGTAAATTGACTTTGGATTGAAGTGTTAAGGATGATGTGGGGGTATGGTGCCTTAATTCCTTTAATTGATCTTATTTATACTTTGATTCTATTGTGATTGGTATGATCCACTTATGGTGGCTATGTTATGTGCTTTACTTGCAATTGATGTGGACCTGTCGGCTTTACTTTATGCAATATGGTGATCATGGCCTTGTTGACAACTACTTGAAGTAATATGACTATTTATTTAGTTTTAATATGTGAAGCATGACAATATCTATCTACATGTGAAGTCATATGTGTATTCTTCAATCCATGATGTCTTAGGTGACCATGTTAGACTATGCCTTGACATTATGTGTATAGTGTTAGGGTTGAGTCTTTGTTATTCTTACTTGGCCATATGAGTCTATGTTGATTATATTGATGATTTTATGATAGTAAATAGAATGACTTGAAGATGTTAGGGTTGTCTCGAGGTGCTTCTAGAATGACTTGCATTAAGGGTAAAAGTGAATATGTGGTGTCTTGTCTTGGTTGACTTGTGTCCTTTGCTTAATGTATGTATGATTATGAATATTTGATGTCTTGATTTTAGGTGTTAGAACACTTAGTCTTGACTTTATGAATGACATGTGACTTTAAATGAATTTAAGAGAGTCTTTTATGTGAAAATCTTGACTTGATAATGTTGAGATGGTTGAAGTTGTAACCCGTAATGGTATCCTTCAAAGTAAAGGAATGATAGACTTAAGGTTAATTGGCTGGAAAAACATCATATTATTCCTTAGAGAAGTCATCATGATCTTCTTGTCGCCATTGTGAGGTAGCCATAGTGAAACTTCTTTAGTAGGGTAAATGTGATTGGGTTATGAACTTGTTATGGAAACCTCTTATGTGAACCTAATGTGTCAATTACTCTATGAGAAAAAAGGCTAGCACCGAGGGAGTATGGGAATGGGAAGTAGTTATAGTTAAAGAAGTGAGACTAGATTACAAAGTATGCCCTTCATATTCCTTAACCATGTTCCTACATGGTATGTGTCTAAGTTCGACCCTTGGCAAGAAGAACAACCTCATCGGAGTAGGATAGAAATCTGAATTCCAAGTCTTTCTCTCATGGCTTCTGTCGATTATTGCCTATTCTCATCATATGGAATACCTATTAGCATTAGAGAAGTTTATGAGGTTTAGGTGGTGGTATGAGACGCTATCTAGACATCACACAAGAGATTTTGAAGGTGTTATATGTAGTTCCTAGGTCTTGTCTAAGACCATTATTTGAATATCCTTTATGTGATGTATAAGTATTAATGAACTAATGAACTAATGACTTATGTTTATAAGTAAGTAAATGAATAAGTACTTAATCTAAAGTGACTTAAGGATTCATTTGCTAAAGTATGGAGAGGGCATAAGAGATGATCTCTTCATGTCTTATCTTTGGAAGTATTGAGGATGACTCTACTTAGGGAAGATGTTTCGTGTTGTGGACATGATATAAGACCTACGTAGTCTAAAAGACTATTTAGGTAATCTTGAAGAGGTCACTATCGACGTTATCTTCTTGATTTATCTAAGTAAGTCTTTTGCTAGCCTTTTGAAAGAGAATGTCATATCATCTATGTGTTGGTTTATTAAGTGAGAATGACTCTATTCTAGGGAGTCTTTAAGAGATCTTTAGTTTGTCTGTAAAGGATTGTATGGGCGGTCGCTTCACAACTCACTCAAGTGAGACTTAGGGTCAGCTTTAGTAGAAGAATCTTACCTTGATGTTTATTATACTTTCTAAGTGTGTGTGTGACTCATTATAAATAATCTGAAGGGTCGTTTAGGCACATCTAGAGAGAGTTTATGGGCGGTCTCTATTTGTGTGACTTAAGGGAATCTTATGATAGCTTTAAGTGATAAAATTACATGCTAAAGGTTGTCTAAAGTAAAGGTTAAGCATTTCACTGTTGAGTGAATAGACTTCACTGTAACAGTGAATCGACTCATTGTTAATTAAGCCTAAAAATGCATTAATTTGTTTAAATGCTATATTATGTGTTTCTAAGTTGTTAAAAGTTTTTCTTGTGATTATAATACGATTTTTAAATGAAAAGATGCATATTTTCAATAAAAGTGCATAATGCCATACTTAGTAAACGTGGTTGTACTAACTCCATGGTTTTATCTATCTATCTATCTATATAGTTCTTGTTAGGTGAAGAGTTTTTGAAAGAGAAGACCTGGACGTAGAATATTGTTCAAGAGAAGTTCAAGTATGTCCTCACATTAATCGAGGGAATATTTGTCTTTTATTTTTTCCATTTGAAGTATTGTAATAGACTAAGTATTTCAATATTCTTAATTTGGAGTATGGGCCGTGTCTCAAGTATTCTTGTGTCTTAATATGATGAGATTGATACTTAGTATGTCCTATTACTTTTATATGATAGAGATTTTCAAGACTATGTTATGTTTTGTGAAAAGTTTTATTTCCGCACTACCTTTCACTATGTTTATGCGATGAATAATATGAAAGGGCTTGTATAAGACCTCCGTGAGTTCGAGTACGCCAGTTACAATCCGAGATTGAACTCTAACTTCTAGGGTGTAGTTTAGGGATGTGACAAGCTTTGTATCAAAGCATAGTTTTTTGTAAGTAGTATTAGAAATCAAGAAGTCTCATCGAGTCATGTCTAGTAGAATCTTGAACATCGATGTGAGTCACAACACATCTATGAGACAGAGGCTATAGGACGATAGAGTTTTCCTTCGTTTCTACACCTATGTCTTGCGGTAGGGTAAATGTTATGATTACCCTTCTTAATGTGTTTCATTGTGTTTCTATTAGATGAATACTAGAAGGATGAACGCTAGAAGGGTGGAAGAGTAGAGGATGAATTAGGAGATTCCTTCTCAAGTTGAGAAAGTTGAGCAAGTTCCTCAATGTGGGAATGGAATCCAAGGTGCTCAAGGTGCCCAAGTGCCTCCCCAAGGTTATACTATTCCTAATGTGAAAGGAGTATTGAGGTTCGAGTGATGTCTAATCGGTATATTAGAGAGGACTTGATTTCTATAGCCCGAGCGGTGACTATGCAAGCTAATTTTTGTATGCTTCCTAGGGTTGTGTAAAGCAGTATGTCAACTAGGTTGATAGAATTTGTGAGGATGAATCCTTTTATCTTTCTTGGCTCTCAAGTGTGGGAGGATCACAAGAGTTTTTTGATGCGGTGTACAAGGTGTTTGTGGTTTCATCTAGAGAGAAGGCGGAGTTAGCTTCGTATCAATTGAGGGATGTTTTTCAAATATGGTACACTCAATAGAAGGATAATAGGCCGGCAGAATAAGGTCCTTTAGAGTGTGAAGAATTCAAGGAAGCTTTTCTTAGTAAGTACTTTCCCCGAGAGAGGAGAAAAGTTAAGTTGGAGGAGTTTATCAATCTCAAACAAGGAAATATGAGTGTCTAGGAGTACTCTTTGAAATTTTCAACTTTGTCTAGGTATGTTTCTTTTCTTGTGTCTAATCTAATCGAAGAAATGAGTCATTTTGTGACGAGGGTAGCCTACTTAGTAATGGAGGAATGTCGTACCGCTATGTTGCATGATGATATGACCCTATATAGACTCATGGTGTACGCACAATCGATTGAAGATTCTAAACTTAGGAAGATGGCCAGAAGTTTGAAAAAAAATGGTGTGAATTAGCAAGAGCAAATTAGGATTAAGATGAGGGCTCAAACTCAAGAAGAACCTAAAAGTGATCAGGTGGATTTGGAGAAAGAAGGTTGTTCTCAAAAGGTCAAATGTACTTTTGCCAAATGTAGCAAGAAATATTATGGTGAGTGTCTATTGGGTAATGGAGTTGCTTTGGTTGTGGTAAGAAAGGATACAAGGTGAGAGATTGTCCTGTGATTGCTTCTAGATGAAGAGAGGTAAGCAAGTTGCTTCTAGTATTCCAAAGGAAAAGGCTTTAATAAATAGGTATTTCTATGCACTCCATTCTAGAGTGGAGAAGTAGAAGGAGAGTGATGATAATGTTGGTAAGTTCTTTTTATGTTGTTGTAGTATGAGTTCCTTCTATGTCGGGGAGTACGGTAACTAAATGGGATAGAATTGTATAGAAGTATGTTGCATGTGCATGATGTTGAGGAGTTTTGGTTGAAATTGAATTTCATTAACTTCTTGCATTGTGTATTTTATGAAGATATTAGCATGTTTATATCATGAATTGCCTAAAATATGGATTTTTGAAAAATTTGCTAAAACTCACTGTATGCTTGAACTTTTCACTGTAAAATTATGGAAAAAATGAATATTTATTTCTTTGGTTTAAATTCTTGAAATATGGTTAGAAATTATGTATATAAGTATGATATTAAATATAAAATAAGTGTTTACTATTTGGAATGAATTATGTGAGTTTTGTAGCATAATGATTTATAGAATTTTTTTCTAGTTTCTTGTTCTGTTTTGAATATCTTGAATATGTGAAATTGATGTTTACTTTTTGATTATGTTTTGTATGGTTTGGTTATGAGATTTTATTTATATCTCTATTCATGGAAGTGTTCAGAGGGTGGCAAGTGTCATTCGAGGACGGCTGTTGTCCAAGTGGGGGAGATTGTAAGACCCCAAAAACGACATTGGTGAACTAGAGAATAACTTGTTGGTATTGATGGTATAAGGTCAAAAAAAGGTCTAATATATGGTATAAAGTCAATATCTAAAGTATTAGGTGTATTGCAAGTCAAACGTCATGGAACGACTAAGACGTTCGACGACTAAGTCACCTATGTGCCGCATATGTGGTTCTAGGTGTTTATTTGTGATTCACGAGGTTTCTAGGTTTTTAAATGAGTTCTTATCTCATGAATAGTTAGTGTGTTGAGTGTCATGGAGTTTGGAGGTCAAATGTCAAAGAACGTCCATGATGTTCGAAAGATATGCCTTGAAATGACCTTGTGTGTCTAGGAATGTTACGTCGAGTTTCACGAGTTCGTTTTTGTTGAAATTTAAGTGAGAGGTGTTAAAAAAATAGAAAGAGTATTATGGTTGAAAATTTCTAGGAAATTATCCATAAGGACCATCCAAGTTTCCTTGAGGAAGGACCCAAGTTGGTGGCAAAGATTGCCCAAGACAGCCTCACCTATGGAAGCCAATCGACGGCCAGTAGCATGGTAGACAGTCCGTGGGTGATGGGAGTTGGTAGATACTTAGAATGGGTGGCAAGGCTACCTGTTTCAAGCCTCTGAACCCATCAATGGTTTCCGGCACGACCCAAAAGTGGGCTTATGCCCCGTCGATGGGTAAGTCGTCTATGGCTGTCCCTGCGTGCAGTTTCACTGTCAAGTTATGGGTGAATTTACAAATTCACCCCACTTCCAAAAATAGACTTTTGAGGTTCCTACGGGGTATATTGGATATTTTAAATGTATATTTAAGTGTTTAACACTTAGAAGATTTCATTCTTCCAAATCAAAACCCCAAAATCCCTTAAGAAATCCCAAAACCTCCATTGAAGTCCAAAATCAAGGAACAACTTGGAGGTGACGTTTTGAGTGGAAATTCTTCATCAAAGTAAAGAATTATATTAATCAAGGTATGTATATTGATCCTTAAAACTCTCTTCATCAAGGAGCCCCAATTCTAAAGATGTTCTCAATGTTTTTAACTGTAGTAAATTGATATCTAGGTTGTATAAGATTTACAAGTTTACATTGATTTGACCTAGTTCATTGATTATCATAGTTTTTTTGTTGAATTGTTGGTTATGGCCTTGGGTAATGGTGTTGTTTTATCGAATTGAGTAAATTGACTTTGGATTTGAGTGTTAAGAATAATGTGGGGGTGTGATGCCTTATTTTCTTTAATTTGATCTTATTTATACTTTGATTCTATTGTGATTGGTATGATCCACTTATGGTGGCTATGTTATGTGCTTTACTTGCAATTGATGTGGACTTGTCGGCATTACTTTATGCAATATGGTGATCTTGGATTTGTTGACAACTATTTGAAGTAATATGACTATTTTTTTTTAATATGTGAAGCATGACAATATCTATCTAAATGTGAAGGCATGTGTATCTTCTATCCATGTTGTCTTAGGTGACCATGTTAGACTATGCCTTTGACATAATGTGTATAGTGGTAGGGTTGAGTCTTGGTTATTCTTACTTGGCCATATGAGTCTATGTTGAATATATTGATGATGTTATGATAGTTTATAAGATGACTTGATGATTTTAGGGTTGTTTCGAGGTGCTTCTAGAATAACTTGCATTAAGTGTAAAAGAGATATATGTGGTGTCTTGTCTTGGTTGACATGTGTCCTCTGCTTAATGTATGTATGATTATGAATATGTGATGTCTCTATTTAGGGTGTTAGAACTCTTAGTCATAAATTTATGAATGACATGTGACTTTAAATGAATTTAAGAGAGTCTTTTATGTGGAAACCTTGACTTAGTGATAATGTTGAGATTGTTGAAGTTGTAAGCCGTAATGGTATACTTCAAAGTAAAGGAATGATAGACTTAAGTTTAATTGGCTGGAACAACATCATATTATTCCTTACAGAAGTCATCATGATCTTCTTGTCGCCATTTTGAGGTAGCCATAGTGGAACTTCTTTTGTAGGGTAAATGTGATTGGGTTATGAACTTGTTATGGAACCCATTTATGTGAACCTAATTTGTGAATTACTCTTTGAGAAAGAAGGCTAGTACCGAGTGAGTATGGTAAGGGGAAGTAGTTCTAGTTAAATAAGTGAGACTAGATTACAAAGTATGCCCTTCATATTCCTTATCCATGTTCCTACATGGCATGTGTCTAAGTTCGACCCTTGGCAAGTAGAACAACCTCATCAGAGTAGGATAGAAATCTGGATTCCATGTCTTTCAGTCATGGTCTATGTTGGTTATTGCCTATTCTCATCATATGGAATACCTATTAGCATTAGAGAGGTTTATGAGGTTTAGGTGGTGGTATGAGACGCTATCTAGACATCACACAATAGATTTTAAAGGTGTTATTTGTAGTTCCTAGGTCTTTTCTAAGATCATTATTTGAATATCCTTTATTTGATGTATAAGTATTAATGAACTAATGACTTTTGTTTAGAAGTAAGTAACTGAATAAGTACCTAATCTAAAGTGACGGAAGGATTCGTTAGCTAAAGTATAAAAAGGGCATATGAGATGATCTTTTCATGCCTTATCTTTGGAAGTATTGAGGATGACTCTACTTAGGGAAGATGTTTCATGTTGTGGACATGATCTAAGACCTACGTAGTCTTAAGGACTATTACGTAATCTTGAAGAGGTCACTATGGATGTTATCTTATTTATTTACATAAGTAAGTCTTTTGATAGTCTTTGGAAGGAGAATGTCATATCATCTATGTGTTGGTTTATTAAGTGAGAATTACTCTATTCTAGGGAGTCTATCAGAGATCTTTAGTTTGTGTGTAAAGGATTGTATGGGCGGTCGCTTCACCACTCACTCAAGTGAGACTTAGGGTAGAATTTAGTAGAAGAATCTTACCTTGATGTTTATGATACTTTGTAAGTGTGTGTGTGACTCATTATAAATAATGTTAAGGGTCGTTTAGGCACATCTAGAGAGAGTGTATGGGCGGTCCATCTTTGTGTGACATAAGTGAATGTTATGATAGCTTTAAGTGAGAAAATTACATCTTAAAGGGTGCTTAAAGTGAAGGTTAAGAATTTCACTATAGAGTGAATAGACTACACTGTAACAGTGAATCTACTCACTGTTAAGTGAGCTTAAAAATGCATTAATTTGTTTAAATGCTATATTATGTGTTTCTAAGTTGTTAAAAGTTTTTGTTGTGATAATAATATGATTTTCAATGTAAAGATGCATATTTTCAATAAAAGTGCATAATGCCATACTAAGTAAGTGTGGTTGTACTAACTCCATGCTTTTATCAATCTATATAGTTCTTGGTAGGTGAAGAGTTTTGGGAAGTAAAGACCTGGACGTAGAAGATTCTTTAATAGAAAATGAAGCATTTCC
The DNA here is from genome assembly GCA_027789145.1 of Solanum arcanum. Lineage (NCBI taxonomy): Eukaryota > Viridiplantae > Streptophyta > Magnoliopsida > Solanales > Solanaceae > Solanum > Solanum arcanum. The sequence continues at coordinate 52,344,874 of CM050941.1, read as the reverse complement.
TCACTTGACTCGAGGGCATATATGTCTTTTAATTTTTCCATTTGAAGTATTGTAATAGACTAAGTATTTCTATATTCGTAATTTGAAGTATGGGCTGTGTCTCAAGTATTCTTGTGTCTTAATATAATGAGCTTGATATTTAGTATTTCCTATTACTTTTATATGATACAAATTTTGAAGACTATGTTATGTTTTGTAAAAAAAATTAATTCCGCACTACCTTTCACTATGTTTATACGATGAATGATATGAAAGGGCTTGTGTAAGACCTCCGAGAGGTCGAGTACGCCAGTTACAATCCGAGATTGTACCCTAACTTCTAGGGTGTAGTTTTGGGATGTGACAAGCTTTGTATCAAACCATAGTTTTTTGTAAGTAGTATTAGGAATCAAGAAGTCTCATCGAGTCATGTCTAGTAGAATCATGACCATCGAAGTGAGTCACAACACATCTATGGGAAAGAGTCTATAGGACGATAGAGTTTTCCTTATTTTCTACTCCTATGTCTTGCGGTAGAGTAAATGTTATGATTACCCTTCTTAATGTGTTTCCTTGTGTTTCTAGTAGATGAATACTAGAAGGATGACCGTTAGAAGGTTGAAAGAGAAGAGGATGAATGAGGAGATTCCTCCTCAAGTTGAGAAAGTTGAGCAAGTTCCTCAAGGTGGGAAAGGAATCCAAGGTGCTCAAGGTTCGCAAGTGCCTCCCCAAGGTTGTACTATTCCTAATAAGGAAGGAGTATTGAGGTTCCAGAGATGTCTAATAGGGAGATTAGAGAAGATTTGATTGCTATAGCTCGAGCGGTGACTATGCAAGCTAATTTGAGTATGATTCCTAGGGTTGTGTATAGCATTATGACAACTATGTTGAGAAACTTTGTGAGGATGAATCCTCTTATATTTCTTGGCTCTAAAGTGTGGGAGGATCACAACAGTTTATTGATGGGGTGTACAAGGTGTTGAGTGCTATGGGGGTTAAATCTAGGGAGAAGGCGGAGTTGGCTTAGTATCAATTGAGGGATGTGTTTATATCCCTACTCTGTCGAAATAGGGCGAAACATCGCGGCAACTCGAAAATAATTAATTGTTTCAATCTTAACAAAGTTTTAAAAATAAACGAGTTTTAAAAAAGAGTCGCCACCTAATTTTTAGGAAAACTAGGAAACCAATTATTAATCTACGAAACCAAATTGATTCATTCTTTTTTCAAATTGAGGAAGAATATAAAATAATATACAAATATAATAAACATGCAATATACACAATAAAATAATAATAATCGGCCTAAAGTTTGTCTAACGTAAATATTCACAAGATAATGACATTAAAAGTATAAATTCGAACTTCTTCGAATAATTTCAAGGAGAAGCACCTCCGTGTACCTGTAAAGACACTTAGTAAAAGAGTTAGTGTCAAATAAATATAAATAAAAATAAATAACTCAAATAATAACTTAAGAATAAAAATCCGTCTTATTGAGATGGGAGTCCTTGGAAATCGACGGTAATTTCTTTATCAGCCAATTCAAACAGCTAAAATTATATATAAACTTGAATTAGATTTCCGTCTTTTTATAATGGAAAGGCCTCTAAACCCGATGGATAGATTTTTCATCGTCCCTTTAACAATTTTAACAACTAAAATATATGAACTTAAACTAAAAATTTCGGTCTTTTAAAATGGGAAGGCCTCCAAAACCGACGGAGAGTTTTCTCATTGGCCACTTTCAACATGTATATAAACTTGAATTAAAATTCCGTCTTATAAAATGGGGAGGCATCCAAAATCGACAGAGAGTTTTCTCATTGTCCCTTTTAACAAATTTAACAAACAAAAATGATATAAAACCACCAAATGATAATATTAAAGTGATATGTAACTTGCAAGGTGACAAAATAATAAACATTTAACAAAACCATAATAACAAATCAAGTAATATCAACTTAACAAAATAATCACAATAACCAAATAAATGATCCCCTAGCAACTATACACACACGTAGAAACTACCTAATATAAGCTTGTAAAATAAAAAAAAAAACTTAAATTATATCACATGAAATTTTCAAACAAATATGAACACAGAAAGCAACTAAAGGTAAAGCTAAATCGAAGTAACCAAGCTTGATTACCCACTAATGAAACCTTATAAGTTGTACCCAATATATTTAACAAAATAAAATAAAATAAAAATCACATGCCTAACAATATAAAGCTGAAAATAAAAACACTAACACCAAACAATATTGTATACTAACCATTTGACAGTTTAAAAGTTAATAACATAACAAATAAAATAGCCTAAAAGTGACTAATAAAGAAAAACATAATAAATGCAGCCAAACATATTTAAAACTCTATGGATACACATTAAAATAATAAATATTAAAAAGAAAAGTCTTCCACCGACAGTAACAAAGAGAACACGGGAAGGAATATTCCTACCAGCTATAAAATGCTGAACGAATAACAAAGTAAAGTAGCAACAATACGAAATGAAATCTAAAGGATTACCTATTTGTGAAGTTGGCTTTTCTCCGTCAAGGAGTTAGTCGGAAATGGCAGAAGGGAGAGAGCATTGTTGGCTTTTTTCTTGAAACATACGATGTCATGACGGTGTTGATGATTTGGAGGCCACTGTCGGAGCCTGCAGCTTCTTGTGGGTTTGTTGTTTTCGGCCTGAGGTTGATGCTCTGGTTGGCAATATGCCTGGAAAAAAAATGGAGGAAAAATCGTGAAACAGGGGAGAGGGAAAGGACTGACTGGACGCGTCGGTGCCGCTTTGGTTGGTTTATGGTGGTTTTTTTTATCGAGTTAGTGGTTTTTTTTCGGTGAGTTTGGAGTTGTTGTTTAGTATTGTTTCAGCTGCTGCTGGGTAGAAGAGAGGAGAGGGGGTGGCTGGGAGGAAGAGGAAGGGAGAAAAAAAGGGAGAAAGGGGAGAGGAGAGAGTGGCGGAAAAGGGAAAAGGGAGAGGAGAGGGGGAAAGAAGAGGGGAAAGGGAGAGAGAGAGGAAGAGGAGAGATTTTTTCTTTAGGGTTTTCTTTTCTTTTTCTAAAAATTCATTCCCCCCACCTTTTGACCTAATTAATAACTTAAATAAATATACAAAATGGTCTCAAATGACGGGCTTAGCATTGTGGCCCAAAATTACGAATTTTTAAAAATGTTAGGCCAAAATTGGGTGTCAACAGCTGTCCCTTTCGTTGTGTATGATTGATGAAATAAACCGTGGACAAAGAAAATTAACAAACCCAATTTCGACTGAACACATGACCTTTGTAGAGAAGTGCGGTTGCATGTGGTGGAAGTCATTCAATACCCGTCTCCAAAAGGTTCTTTGATGTGTAGCATCCTTGTTGAAGTAGTTTGCACCTTTTTTTTTTGATTTCTCTTTTTTTTTTATTTGATTTTTGATTTTTTTATTTCTTTATTTTTTTAAGAAATTCATTCTTTCGAATGCTCTTGACAACGACTGAGATAAAACTCGTCAGCTTAAAAAAGTAATTTAAATGGAAGACAGTGTCTTTCACCGTGTCAACACTTAATTTCAATCCTCGACATTAAACGTCAGTTGACGTTGAGGGATAAATATTCCTTTGAGATGCACGATTTTTATTCTGGCAGTGCATGATTGCTTGCAAGGCATGAATATCTTCCCACGATGCGCAAATTTTTTGAGGGATGAAATCTTCTCGCGATGCATAAAATTTTGCGAGGGATGGGATCTTCTGGCAATGCATAAAATTTTGCGAGGGATGAAATCTTCTCGCAATGCTTATATTCCGCAAGGTATGAAATCTTCTGGCGATATATAAACATTTGCGAGAAATTGAATCTTCTCGCGATGCATAAAATTTTTCGAGGGATGAAATCTTCTCGCGATGCCTAATTTTCGCAAGGTATGAAATCTTCTTATGATATTTAAACTTTTGCGAGGAATTGAATCTTCTCGCGATGCATAAAATTTTGCGAGGGGTGAAATCTTCTCGCTTTGCATAAATTCCACAAGGTATGAAATCTTCTTGCGATATATAGACTTTTGCGAGGAATTGAATCTTCTCGCGATGCATAAAATTTAACTTGCGATGCATGAATATTAACTCGCGATGCATGAATTGACTCTCGATGCATGAATATTAACTAGTGATGCATGAATTGACTCTCGATGCATGATATTCTACGAGGTATGAAATCTTCTCGCGATGCATGAATATTATCTCTAGATGCATTAATTACCTAGTGATGAATGAATTCTGCAAGGTATGAAATCTTTTTGCCATGCATACATTTCAGCGAGGTATGAAATCTTCTCGCGATGCATGAATTTTCTGCGAGGTATGAAATCTTCTCGCGATGCATGAATATAAACCAGTGATGCATGAATTGATTCTCGATGCATGAATTAACTAGTGATGCATGAATTCTGCAAGGTATGAAATCTTCTTGCGATGCATACATTTCTGCGAGGAATGAAATCTTCTCGCGATTCATGAATGTTAACTCTTCATGCATGAATTAACTAGTGATGCATGAATTCCACAAGGTATGAAATCTTCTTGCGATGCATACATTTCTGTGAGGAATGTAATCTTCTCGCGATGCATGAATGTAAACTCTCGATGCATGAATTAACTAGTGATGCATAAATTCCGCAAGGTATGAAATCTTGTTCTTGCGATGCATACATTTCTGCGAGGAATGAAATCTTCTCGCGATGCATGAATGTTAACTCTCGAAGCATGAATTAACTAGTGATGCATGAATTCCGCAACGTATGAAATCTTCTTGCGATGCATACATTTCTGCGAGGTATGAAATCTTCTCGTGATGCTTGAATTTTCTGCGAAGTATGAAATCTTCTCGCGATGCATGAATTTTCTGTGAGGTATGAAATCTTCTCGCGATGCAGGAATATTGACTCGCAATGCATGAATATTAACTCGCAATGCATGAATTAACGCTCGAACATTAATTTTAACTAGTGATGCATGAATTCCGCAAGGTATGAAATCTTCTTGCGATGCATACATTCAGCGAGATATGAAATCATCTCGCGATAAATGAATTTTAACTCTCGATGCATGAATTAACTAGTGATGAATGAATTCCGCAAGGTATAAAATCTTCTTGCTATGCGAGTATGAAATCTTCTCGCGATGCATGAATGTTAACTCTTGATGCATGAATTAACTAGTGATGAATGAATTTCGCAAGGTATGAAATCTTCTTGCGATGCATACATTTCTGCGAGGTTCGAAATAATCTCGCGATGCATAAATTTTTTGCGAGGTATGAAATCTTCTCGCGATGCATGAATTTTAGCTCTCAATGCATGAATTAACTATTGATGCATGAATTTCGCAAGGTATGAAATCTCCTTGCGATGCATACATTTCAGCGAGGTACGAAATCTTCTCGCGATGCATGAATTTTCTGTGAGGTATGAAATCTTCTCGCGATGCATGAATTTTCTGCGAGGTATGAAATCTTCTCGCGATGCATGAATTTTCTGCGAGGTATGAAATCTTCTCGTGATGCATGAATTTTCTGCGAGGTATGAAATCTTCTCGCGATGCATGAATTTTCTGCGAGGTATGAAATCTTCTCGCGATTCATGAATTTTCTGCGAGGTATGAAATCTTCTCGCGATGCATTAATATTAACTCGCAATGCATGAATATTAACTAGTGATGCATGAATTGACTCTCGATGCATGAATATTAACTAGCGATGCATGAATTAACTCTCGATGCATGATCTCTGTAGGTTCTATCAAGCTTTTCGCATCACTTATCAGAATTTTGAGGTCCTCTTCAAAATTCTGTCCCAGTTAGAATTATGGCAACTCTTAAAATGATCTTCAATATTGACTTGTTGGCTATATTGTGAATGTTTGAAATATTTTCTAAAATTCTGTCCCAGTTTTTATTGCAAGGAGATGTAATAATCACACTGGTATATGACCGATCCATCGTGGCGCCTAAATATCCTGTCGTGGCAGGAATCGGGTCAAATGTAGTTCCAATCTTCTGGATGATGAATGTTGCAAAGAGTCTGAAGGATTATCAGTAGAAAATGCACAATATGAACCATGAAATATCAAATGGTATTCCTTGCTATATTCAAAGCCTAAAAACAAGATGTATCACATTTTGGGAATGGACAATCTAATGAAGTGAAATAGGTGTCACACATATATAAGACTAACTTAACAACACCTTTTATAATGAAAAACTCAAAAGACAATTTTTTTTTCTTTTTCAAAAAATAAAAATAAAATGAGATAGTCAAATCTTCACATTGATCGGTACCAACAGTTAGAATTGCAGGTAAATTTTTTATTTTTTTCTGAAGATTGAATTAAGGTAATTCCTACAGCTTCAAGTGGTACATCAAATATACTTAAGGATCAACAAGATCCATTCATCTTGTTTCAAACAAAGGTTTTGAATTGTATCAATCCTCATGTTTCAAGTGCACTCACGACAAAGGTTAGTCCTATTTCACACATATTTGAAACACTTGATTATAGGTCATTTTTCAAAGTACACTCACACTCACAAGAATGTTGAATGCACACAACTATGATACCATATGCTTGACCCTTATGTAAATCTCCACTAATGTGAGAACATTTGAAATGAGATCATGTAGGGCTTGTCATTGGCTTGTAACGTAGGCTTAGGGATGGGTAGGATATTTATTTGAGATAAAAGTGACTTAATTCCTCCTTGAGTGTTACACAGAATTTGTGCTCTTAATAATTGGTACGCCTTTGACGTCAGATCCTCTTCAGTGTCCTCCCACCTTTCATTTTTTTTTTGAATTCTCATTTTTAACACTTTTCCCATCCTTTTTTTTCTTTCTTTTTTTCTTTTTTTTTCTTTTTCTTTTGAGTCCTTATTTGTTGGAGCTTTTCTTTTATTCACTCCTTTATTATAACAATTTTCTCATTTTTTTAGAGTATTTTCCTTTCCACCTTTCAATGACCCTGTAAGGGTATTTTTTTACCTTTATTCATTTCTTCCACTTTTCTTTCTTCCTTTCTCTCTTTTCTCTAGATGTCTTTGCTTCCTTTATTTTTGGAAGACTCAATATCTTTGATTTTAAAAATTTCAAACACGGATCTCCTTTTATAATTTGCTCATTCTTTGTGCACTCAAGAAGGATGGGCCAAGAGAGGATAGCGCTTGTAAGCACTCAAAAGGGTAGTGGTTAAAATGTGGTTATCCAAATGAAGGTTTCAGGCTCAAAATGGGAAAACTAGGGATTAATAAAATTTGGTAGGCTTTGAAAGGCACAATCGGGTAAGAAAAAGGCCTACAATCCTTTCTCAAACCAAACAATACTCATGATTTCGCCTAGAAAAACATTCAGGTCAAGTTCTAGATCAACAGTGTAACACAATTGAACTTTGATCAAAATCTCACCACACAATGCACATGAAACATAAGGTTAGTTATATTCTTATCTTGTTTGCATGCAAGAGAATTTTCAAGAATCGCAAAAGTACAGATAAGAGGTACCACGAGAATCTATGATTTACCGCAAAGCCAGTCTTTTCAACCATATCGAATGTATTTACACGCTCTTAACTGTACAGATTCCGACCGAGTTGAAGACGTGAATCTTGCAGTATGTACAAATATTTATTTTTTTTGGAAAAGATAATACAGAACCCAAGAAGGGTTGCCTACGTATCTCGTAAAAAATGAGAATCAGGTACGCGTAGTTCGTCCAGATATGACTGGGAAAATATGCACAAACAATTTTTATAAATTTTTTTTTTAGAATATTATATCGAACCCAAGAAGGGTTGCCTACGTATCTCACCGAAATGAGAATTAGGTATGCGTAGTTTGTCCAGATAAGGCACATAATAATTTGAAGATTTAGACAACTCAAAGAAATTCCTAGATCTAGCTCCACTAAAACTTTGTAGTCATGAACGTTTTTTTTTTAAAAAAATATGCTTTATAACCTCTTAATCGTCAATATTTATCCTGTCTGTTGAATGTAATCTATGAAATTCTACAGTAATGATTTGTTGTACTCTTTTTGGATGTTTTCTTGGACCTTTGGCTCCTCCCAATTTTCACGAGATCCAGACATTGTTATCACCATCCCCGACTGATGTCGGGGACGGTATACCTACAGAAATATGAGAAATATGTGAGAGAAAGACCATAATGCAAAATAATAATAAAATAAGTGGGTGTTATCTCATAGTCAAATACTCCCTTGATTTATCGTTTTGACTTGATATATATGAGAAATGCAAGGACTCTAATTTCGCTAATCCTCTTGTCTCTTGCAACTTTGGACAAGTAATGATTTCTGAATTCGAACACAAATTAATTTTTTGCTGTGAAGAAGAACAATTCAAAATGTAAAAGTGTTAGTTCCTATACATAATGGATGATACAAAATATTGCACAAAAAATGAATTAAACACATAAACACTGTTTTAATTAAAGACAAACTGAAACATATCACATAGCATACAAAAAATTATTGCGCGTGCTATACAAATATGTTACCCTTTTATGCCTAGGGTAGGCCTATCAATTTGAAGGATGTATACGTCATTTGAAGTATTTTATTGCTCCATTATACAAATTTTATAAATAAAACTTAATGAGGGATACATAATAGGGGAAATGTACACAAAATAATCAGTCCCACACAGTGGTACGACCCTAAACTATGCCTCCACGAAAGATCCTTCTGCTTTCTTGATTTGTTGTCATCTCCGGGTGCCAATATCTTCGAATAGGCTAGCAGCTGGTGAAGCTCTTTCTTTAACCTAAACAAACTATAATCTAATCCTTACCTTATGAGACAATGATTTTGTTAAGCAACGTATACATCCTTCAAATTTAAACACATAAGTATGAACGTCCTTTTAGGCCGTGGGTCGTTTGGGCTCAAGGTGGTCTTCTAATGGGCTCAACACGCCTTGGGTGTTGGGTCATCTTAGGCTGATGCTTAAATTCGAATTTGGTTTTACTCTATCCTAGAGTGACTAGAATTGGCTTAGAAATGATGGTTACGCGAGTCAGACAGATAACACGGTGAAGCTAATAAACGACGTTGGATGACCGCAAGCCAACTATTCGTTTATTACTTCCAAAGATTAGACTTGTGTGTTTTTCTGAAGGAAGTCGTGGTAAGCCACGTAACTTCCTTTGTCCTAATGCAAACTATTTGTCAATTGACGGGAACTATGCCATGAAATGCAATGATAATATACACAAAATAAAATAAATAATGAATAAACACAAAATACAAATAAGCGAACTATAAAAATACAAGCAGTAACATAACAATAGAACAATAATTTCCTCAATTTGAAAAAAAAATAAGTTCATATTGGTTAAAACCTCTAAACTCCCCATCAGAGTCGCCATTCTGTTAACGTCCTTACTCTGTCGAATTAGAGCGAAACATCGCGACAACTCGAAAATTATTAATTGTTTCAATCTTAACAAAGTTTTTAAAATAAACGAGTTTTAAAAAAGAGTCGCCACCTAATTTTTAGGAAAACTAGGAAATCAATTATTAATCTACGAAACAAAATTGATTCTAAGTAAGGGGTTCAAGTTATTCCAAGGGAAGGAGTTAGGCACCCTTCGGAATCCAAAAATGTGGTTCCCGACTGAATTCATTTTTTTTCATATTGAGGAAGAATATAAAATAATATACAAAAATAAAAACATACAATATACACAATAAAATAATAATAATCGGCCTAAAGTTTGCCTAACGTTAATATTCACAAGATAATGAAGTTAAAAGTATAATTCGAACTTCTTCGAATAATTTCAAGGCGAAGCACCTCCAATGTACTTGTAAAGACAGTTAGTAAAAGAGTTAGTATCAAATAAATATAAATAAAAATGAATAACTCAAATAATAACTTAAGAATAGAAATCTGTCTTATTGACATGAAAGTCCTTGGAAATTGACGGTAATTTCTTCATCGGCCAATTCCAATAACTAAAATTATATATAAACTTGAATTAGATTTCCTTCTTTTAAAATGTAAAGGCCTCTAACCCGATGGATAGATTTTTCATCGGCCCTTTGACAATTTTAACAACTAAAATATATGAACTTAAACTAAATATTTCCGTCTTTTAAAATGGGAAGGCCTCCAAAACCGACGGAGAGTTTTCTCATTGGCCACTTTCAACATGTAAAATATATAAACTTGAATTAAAATTCCGTCTTTTAAAATGGGGAGGCCTCCAAAACCGACAGAGAATTATCTCATTGGCCCTTTTAACAATTTTAACAAACAAAATTAATAAAAAAAACCACCAAATGATAATATTAAAGTGATATGTAACTTGCAAGGTGATAAAATATTAAACTTTTAACAAAACCATAATAACAAATCAAGTAATATCAACTTAACAAAATAATCACAATAACCAAATAAATGATCCCCTAGCAACTATATACACACGTAGAAAGTACCTAATATAAGCATGTGAAATAAAAAAAATAACTTAAATTACATCACATGAAATCTTCAAACAAATATGAACACAGAAAGCAACTAAATGTAAAGCTAAATCGAAGTAACCAAACTTGATTACCCACTAATGAAACCTTATAATTTGTACCCAATATATTTAACAAAATAAAATAAAATAAAAATCACATGCCTAACAATATAAAGCTGAAAATAAAATCACAAACACCAAACAATATTGTATACTAACCATTTGACTGTTAAAAAGTTAATAACATAACAAATAAAAAAGCCTAAAAGTGACTAATAAAGAAAAAATAAATAAATGCAGCCAAACAGATTTAAAACTCTATGGATACACATTAAAATAATAAATATTAAAAAGAAAAGTCTTCCACCGACAGTAACAAAGAGAACACGGGAAGGAATATTCCTACCAGCTCTAAATGCTGAACGAATAACAAAGTAAAGTAGCAACAACAAGAAATGAAATCTAAAGGATTACCTATTTGTGAAGTTGGCTTTGCTCCGACAAGGAGTTTGTCGGAAATGTCAGAAGGGAGAGAGCATTGTTGGCTTTTTTCTTGAAACTTACGATGTCATGACGGTGTTGATGATTTGGAGGCCACTGTCGGAGCCTGCAGCTTCTTGTGGGTTTGTTGTTTTCGGCCTGAGGTTGATGCTCTGGTTGGAGATATGCCCGGAAAAAAAAATGGAGGAAAAATCGTGAAAGAGGGGAGAGGGAAAGGACTGAGTGGACGCGTTGGTGCCGTTTTTATTGGTTTATGGTGGTTATTTTTTATGGAGTTCGTGGCTTTTTTGGGTGAGTTTGGAGTTGTTGTTTAGTCTTTGTTTCATTTCTTCTTTGAGTGGAAGAGAGGAGAGAGGCGGTTTGGGATGAAGAGGAAGTGGAGAAAAAGGGAGAAAGGGGAGAGGAGAGAGAAGCGGAAAAGGGAAAAGGGAGAGGAGAGGGGTAAAGGGAGAGAGAGGAAGAGGAGAGATTTTTTTTAGGGTTTTTTTTTTCTTTTCTGAAAATTCATTCCCCCCACTTTTGACCTAGTTAATAACTTAAATAAAAATACAAAATGGGCTCAAATGGGGGGCTTAGAATTGTGGCTAGAAATTACATATTTTAAAAATGTTAGGCCAAAATTGGGTGTCAACAGGATGTTTTTCAAATATGGTACACTCAATAGAAGGATAATAGGCTGGCAGAGTCGGGTCCTTTTGAGTGTGAAGAATTCAAGGAATCTATTTTAGTAAGTACTTTTCCTGAGAGAGGAGAAAAGTTAAGGTGGAGGAGTTTATCAATCTCAAACAAGGCAATATGAGTGTTGAGGAGTACTCTTTGAAATTTTCAACTTTGTCTAGGTATGCTTCTTCTCTTGTGTCTAATCCAAGAGATGAAATGAGTCATTTTGTGATGGGGGTAGCCGACTTAGTGATGGAGGAATGTCGTACCGCTATATTGCATGATGATATGACCCTATATAGACTCATGGTGTACGCACAATCGATTGAAGAGTCTAAACATAGGAAGATGGCCAGAAGTATTAAAACAAATTGTGCTAATTATATAGAGCAAACTAGTTTTAAGAAGAGGGCTCAAACTCAAGAAGAACCTAAGCGTGCTAAGGTGAAATTGGAGAAAGAAGGTAGTTCTCAAAAGTTCAGACCTACTTTTGCCAAATGTTGCAAGAAATATTATGGTGACTCTCTATTGGGTACTGGGAGTTGCTTTGGTTGTGTTAAGAGAGGATAAAAGGTGAGAGATTGTTCAGTGATTGGTTCTAGATTATAAAGAGGTTAGCAAGTTGCTCCTAGTGTTCCAAAGGAAAATGCTTTAATAAATAGGCATTTCTATGCACTCCATTCTAGAGTGGAGAAGCCGAAGGAGAGTGATGATAATGTTGGTAAGTTCTCTTTATATTGTTGTAATATGAGTTCCTTGTAAGTGGGGGAGCATGGTTAGTAAATGGCATACAATGGTATAGAAGTATGTTGCGTGTGCATGATGTTGAGGAGTTTTGTTGAAATTTAATTTCAATTAACTTCTTGCATTTTTTATTTTATGAAGATATTATTATATTTTAAGATGTTTTTATCTGATATTACTTTGGATATTAGCATGTTTATATCAAGAATTGCATAAAATTTGGATTTTTGAAAAATTTGCTAAAACTCACTGTATGCTTGAGTTGTTCTCTATAAAATTTTAGAAAAATTGCCTAATTAATTCTTTGGTTTTATTGTCGTAATATAGTTAGAAATGATGTATATAAGTATGATATTAAATATAAAATGAGTTTTTACAATTTGAAATGAAATATGTGAGTTTTGTAGCATAATGAGTTATAGAATTGTTTTCTAGTTCTTGTTGTGTTGTGAATCTGTTGACTATGTGAAAGTGATGTTTACTTATTGATTATGTGTTGTATGGTTTGGTTATGAGATTCTAGTTATATCTCTATTCTTGGAAGTGTTCGGATAGTGGCAAGTGTCATTCGAGGACGGATGTTGTCCAAGTGGGGGAGATTGTAAGACCCCAAAAATGAATTAGGTGAACTAGAGAATAAAATGTTCGTATTGATGGTTTAAGGTCCAAAATAGGTATAATATATTGTATAGAGTCAATATCTAAAGAATTAGGTGCATTGCAAGTCAAACGTCATTGGACGATTAAGACGTTCGACGACTATGTCACTTATGTGTCACATATGTGGTTCTATGTGTTTATGTGTGATTCACGATGTTTTTAGGTCCTTAAATGAATTATTATCGCATGTATAGTCAGTATGTTGAGTTTCATGGATTTTGGAGGTCAAATGCCCAAGAACGTCCATGATGTTCGAAAGATATGCCTTGAAATGACCTTGTGTGTCTAGGAATGTTACGTCGAGTTTCACGAGTTCTTTTTTGATGAAATTTATGTGAGAGGTGTTAAAATAATAGAAGGTCGTATTTGGGTTGTAAATGTCAGGGAAATTATCCATAAGGACCATCAAAGGGTCCTTGAGGAAGGACCCAAGTTGGTGGCAAAGACTGCCTAAGACAGGCTCACCTACGGAAGCCAATCGACGGCCAATAGCCTGGTCGACGGTCCTTGGGTTATGGGCGTTGGTATATACTTAGACTGGGTGGAAATTATACCTTTTACAAGCCTCTGAACCCATCAACGGTTTCCAGCACGGCACAAAAGTGGGCTTACGCCCCGTCGATGGGTAAGTTGTTTGTGGTTGTCCCTGCATGCAGCTTCATTGTCAAGTTATGGGTTAATTTACAAATTCACCCCACTTCCAAAAGTAGATTTTGGCGGTTCCTAAGGGGTATATTGGGTATTTTAAATGTATATTTAACTGTTTAACACTTAGAAAATTTCATTCTTCCAAATCAAAAACCCAAAATCCCTTAAGAAATCCCAAAACTTCAATTGAAGTCCAAAATCAAGGAACAACTTGAAAGGTGACGTTTTGATTGAAAATTCTTCATCAAAGTGAAGAATTAGATTCATCAAGGTCTGTATATCGATCCTTAAAACTCTCTTCATCAAGGAGCCCCAATTCTTAAGATGTTTTCAATGTTTCTAATTGTAGTAAATTGATATCTAGGTTGTATAAGATTGACAATCTTACAATGATTTGACCTAGTTCATTGATTATTGTATTTTTTATGTTGAATTGTTGGTTATGGCCTTAGGTAAGAGTGTTGTGTTATCGAATTGAGTAAATTGACTTTTGATCGAAGTGTTGAGGATGATGTGGGGGTATGATGCCTTATTTTTCTTTAATTTGATCATACATATACTTCGATTCTATTATGATTGGAATGATCCACTTATGATGGCTATATTATGTGCTTTACTTGCAATTGATGTGGAATTGTCAGTGTTACATTATGCAATATGGTGATGTTGTCCTTGTTGACAACTAATTGAAGTAATATGACTATTTATTTTGTTTTGATATGTGAAGCATGACAATATCTACCTATATGTGAAGTCATATGTGTATTCTTCTATCCATATTGTCTTACGTGACCATGTTAGACTATGACTTTGACATTATGTGTATAGTGTTATGGTTGAGTCTTGATTATTAATACTTGTCTAGATGATTCTATTTTGATTATATTGATAATGTTATGATAGTATATAGGATGACTTGAAGATGTTAGGGTTGTTTCGAGGTGCTTCTAGAATGACTTGCGTTTTGGGTAAAAGTGAAGTATGTGGTGTATTATCCTGGATGACTTTTGTCCTTTGCTTGATGTATGTATGAATATGAATATGTGATGTCTTGATTTAGGGTGTTATAACTCTTAGTCTTTAATGTATGAATGACATGTGACTTTAAATGAACTTAAGAGAGTCTTTTATGTCAAAACCTTGACTTTGTGATAATGTTTCGTTGAAGTTGTAAGTCGTAGTGGTATCCTTCAAAGTAAAGGATTGATAGACTTAAGGTTAATTTTCTGGAAAGAAATCATATTAATCCTTAGAAAAGTGATCATGATCTTCTTGTCGCCATTGTGAGGTATCCCTAGTGGACCTTCTTTTATAGAGTAAATGTGCTGGTTTATGAACTTTATATGGAACCCTCTTATGTGAACCTAATGTGTGAATTATTCTATGATAAATAAGGCTATCACCGAGTGAGTATGGTATTGGGAAGTAGTTCTAGTTAATGAACTGAGACTAGATTACAAAGTATGCCTTTCATATTTCTTAATCATGTGCCTACATGGGATGTGTCTAAGTTCTACCCTTGGGAAGTAGAACAACCTCATCGGAGTAGGTTGTTCTACTTACCAACCTTGTCCTTCCTCATCTCCCTAGGGAATATCTCTCCATGAAGGTTGTCTTAACTAGCTCTCAAGTTATCGTAAATCCGCCAGAAGCTCGACTATCCTACCACATCTTGCTTAAAGACTATGTAACATCCTTGAGCTGATAGAAAGCCAGCTCAGCCGTCTCTGTTTCTATGGACCCATGGCAACCAAGATCTTATGTACCTCATCCATAAACTCCTGGGGATCCTTTGAAGTCTTGCACCCAGTGAAAATCGAAGGATTCATCCTCGTAAAATCTCGTAGTCTGTCTCCCATACTACGTACATGTCGGTTCTCCAACTTAACATCGTGTCGGTTGGCCTAAGCGATCATAGCCTAGGACTTCATAGTGATAGGTTGATCCATCTGAGCCAGAGGTCCGCACCTCTGTATCAATAAACCCAACTGGGTTAACTAGCATGGCCATCCTTTAGCTGGAGCATAGGGTGGAACTTGGTAAACCCCAGCAGCTGATCCTCCTCTCCTCTGACACACATTCCTTCTAGTATTCATTTTCTGTAAACAATGCGAATTGATGTTAGACACACTCATAACACCAAGAAATCAGACATTTGAAAAGGCACGATAAGATAAGAAAAAAGGAATATTTCCTAAGCATCATGCAGTCTCTAATTCAGGATAGTGGTGCACTTCAATACCATGACTTAGAAACTACTCAATATGGTTGATGTGAACTTACTATCCTCGAAATTTAACCTAGGGCTATGTTACCAACTTCGTCCCAAACAAAATCTAGACATCAGACGAGATCGGCGTCGTTGACCTCTCAGAGGTCGTGGACAAGCCTACAAACGTCAGTGCTACTTCATCTAGGTTAATTTTAGCAGAAAATATAAAGTTTTTGTTACTTAACATTCAGTTAAGTCATTCTACTTAAACTCATAAATGTTCACATTCAACCATCTAATATTAAGATCATCAAAAGAAAGAAATAGTTCATAATTGCATTAAACATATTTTTGCCAAAATGCAACCAATACAAAGTCTTAAATGAAAGTAGAAATGAAACAGTAGTATAACATGCTCGACTATCTAAAGCCTATATATAAGCTAGAAAACAACAATAGATATCCTCGAAATAATGATGGCCTACCAAATTTGGATGAAAGCTCCATGTCGGGATAGCTGCAACGTCGTACTGTAAGCTTTAACGTCCAATTGTGCCTGCACCTAAAAGTAGATATTGTATTGGATTAGTACACATGTACTAAGTATTGTTATATGAAAACACACACCAAGGAAATGCATGAGTAAGAATATCTCTTTCCGAACAACATGGTTTATGGAAAGTCAAGTCAGTAGACTTGCAAAAGTTGGATTAGGAAAGTCAGTTGACTTTCCATATTTGGAATAGGAAAGTCAGTGGACTTTGCATATTTGATTTAGGAAAGTCATGCCATGAGAGTAACATGCATCGTCATACGTATCATATTACACACAACACATAACATATTACAAATAGAACATAACATATTTCATATAATTCGATCATATGCAATGAGACCTTTGAATCATGGACTTGACATTAAGACATCCCAAAACGAGGGCACAACATATGGGACCTCAAGTAGGGAGCCTTGTTTTGCAAACACAGAGTCTTCTTCATTCATTTATACGTACTCCATTTCATTCATTCATATACTAGTGCAACCACTAGTCATACCTAGGATGTAGTTTTAAGACTTTCATCGAGTTTGCTGTGCAATGATCAAGAATAACCTAGTGTCAATACTTGAGTATCATTTGAGATTTCTCTCATCTTTCACATTAGCATCTAATCATATTGTCACAACATTCATTAACTTTAGCCCACTTACTCTTCATAATTACTCACCCCTTTTTTGTGAATGTTCATTTCATCATTTGCCATTGCACTTGGCCATTTAGTGTGTTTCACACTCTTACCTAACCCTTATAGGGTTACGTCCTTTCAATAAATACATCTTAGGTTCATTTACTTTTAAACGTATGCTAGGCTGATGGGTCTATACATACAATCTATGAGGCTTCATTCATAGTTCGTTTAAGTGATTCGTATCTTTCTAAGATTTTGTGATGCAAGACTTATGCATCTTGTATGTATGCCAAGATCATCGATTTTTTTCTATGTAGGAGGTATTATTTTGAACATTTATTCACGTTTGACATTTGTATGAATACAGAATTTGGGAAAGGGAGCCCGATTTCGAATCCCATGGACAACACTAACACTTTTATTTATTTTAGTTTGATCCACTCGATTTGGGGATTCAAGATCGAACTCCAACGCCTTCTTCTTTACTTTCCCTTAATTTCTTATTTTTCGTTCTTTCGGAACAAAGAGGATATGGGATCGAACCCCCATAACCTCATTTTCTTTTATTTTGTTTTTCCTTAAACCATTCTTGTTTGACCTAGAGGGTGTGGGATCGCACCCCCACAACCCTAGTTCATTTTTCTGTTTAATTTCCTTTATTCAGTCGAGATGTCATGGGTTCGATTCCCACACGCCTAAACTTTTATTTTTTCTTTTAATTCTTCCTTAAGTATGACCGAGAGGTTGGGGTTTCGAATGCCACACCTCTCATTTTTATTTTCCATTATCTTTTTTCATGTTTTGGTCAAGACACACGGGTTCGAATCCCTCCTGCCACATTCTTTTTCTATCACTTTATTTCTAAGATTTTTAACATGGTGATGTCACGGGTTGGATTCCCAGTGACCTCACTTATTTTTAATTACATTTACATAGCATGATACACCACTTAGCTTGGCCGAAATTCATCAACAAGATGCTGTAAATCATGTACGTTTATCAGCTCATTTTCATCAACGTTTACATGTTAGTTTTTAGGGTAATTCATGAATCAGTTAGTACATATTTAGGTGCATTTTCATAAATTCTGTTAGCTAATAATTTCCATTAAAATTAGACACATTATACTTCATATGAACATCACTATTTAAACAGGTTTTTGCACGTAAGAATACAACCATAACATGTCATTTTCGAACTTTAAACCAAGAGTATATGTAATGCTTACACATTGCACACACATATACACATAGTTTTAGGCAACATGCTTAATTTTCACATAACTCTGAACATACATACATGAAAATAATCATCACGATAACACATTAAATACATAATTTCTACTAGAAAACATACCCAGCCTACAAATAGATGGGAGCTAGTGATAAGGGACATGCAACGGGGAACAACACTAGTTTTCGGAAATAGATTCATCTGAGTCCTAAGGGTCTCTTGGGAAAGGGACCAAGAGTAACATACTTTATATTGACATTCAAACCTTGAACTTTCTACCCAAAGACCCTCTCCAAAAATCACGTCCATGTCCGTAAGCTTCAACACCAACTCGACGAAAACCCCTCTCCCTTTTTCGTAACGTTTTTGGTTATGTTTTATATATGTTTTTAACGTGAAAGTTCTTCAAGTGAGAATAACATTTGTTTGCTAATTACTTCTTGTTATTAGGCAGAGAGAACGTGAAAAATAAAAGAGAGATATTGACGTGAGAGAGAGAATTGAAATGTGGAAGGTAGTTTAGGATTAGGTGGAGTAGATTAGACTTAGTCAACTATGAATCTTTAAAACCTTTAAATATATTATTTTACTTTTTCTTAAATCAGCTGATATATATTAATTAATTAAATTAATTTACCAATTTAAATAAAACAATTTAAATCATTGCTCCCACCTAAGTTCGTACCCAGGTGGAGCAAGATTTTTCCAAAAGGCAATTTCGGCCCTCTCTCCCCAAAAAACCCCTAAACCTTATTAATTAAATAATTAATAATATATTTAGGGTAATTTCTATACTACCCTTAGCCTGGAAAAAGACCATTTACCCGTAGACCCTCCAAACATAAGATTTCCCCTTTTTAAGTCTGATAAGTCTCATCCTAGTGAATATTCATTTTCGGAAGCTCTACCTGGATGGACCCAACCTTTCCTAGCTGAAATAACTCCCCAAGTTAGTTGAATTTGATTGAGAAAGGGTTCAGAGGTATGAAACTACGCGTATCCATTCTGTGTGAACCCGGTCAAATCGTAGGCATTCTAGACACATTGAGCATTACTTATCATATCTAGTTTTAGGGTTTTTATAATCAAATCTCCATCTCAACTCAAAGGGAGATAAATAGCACTGAACACTCGATTTTGTGGAATCATCTGTATGTCCTATAGTCGAATCTATCTCAAATAAATGGAGAAGTGAACTGCATAATCCAAGGAAATTTATCATTAGAAATCCAAGTGAAGGAATGGAAACTTGAACATCAAGAAGAAATGAGGTACAAGTTTAACTCATCTCTTAGTTAGAACCAAAGAAATTAAAGGAGGCTCTCTCAGATGAACATTGGATCAAGGGAATGAAAGAGGAATTCAATTAGTTTGAAAAAAATCAGGTGTAGACCCCAGCTCCTAAACCTGATGAAAACTCTATTATTGGAACAAAATGGGTATACATAAATAAGCTAAATGAATCTGGAGAATTAATCTGAAACAAATCTCGCTTGGCGGATGAAGGTTATTCTCAACAGGAGGGAGTTGACAAGGATGAAACTTTTGCTCCTGTTACAAGGTTAGAATCTTTTCATTTAGTTCTAGCTTTTGATATTCAGAAAGATCTTAAAAATTTTCAAATGGATGTGAAAAGTTCTTTGTTAAATGTTTTAATTGAAGAATAATTTTTTCGTAAAATGATACTTATCGTTACATACGACACTAACCTAAGGTATGAATCTCTACGATCATCGATAGTTCAGTAACCCAACAGAGGTTGCGGTCGCTTCCCAAGTGAGCAGTTTTGAGAAGATGTAGTCAATTAGAATTTCATTCTAATTAGCCATAGTTAAAGATATTAACAAATATATACATGTTAAAGAAAAGGGGTGACACCAAAGTTTCAAATATCGAAAGGGCGTTTTGTCACAAGTATAGTAAAAACAACAAAAGTAACAAGAATATTACGTATGGGGAGAAGTTCTTGGGGTGTGACCACAATAACAGTTAAGATAGGTAGTTGACTACATTCTTTCAATAGGATATTTGGAAGATAATGGTGACTAGGCTAAGCGTCAAATGGAAAAAAGTTCCCACTCGGGCAGCTTACCCTGTTTCAAATGTGTTCCTCTCGGACACCCATTTGCCCCATAAAGACCATCCTACATCTTATATCACTCACTCTCTTCAGATGAGTGTTAGTATATGGTACTAGGCTTACCCTCTCGGTCTGAACCTCAAGTCGGCTCACTCCTTAGGCCATTAGTCTAGTGCTTTGATTTCGCGACCTCCCTCTCGGGCAAGCCAAAAACACATGGATGAGTTTGTATTTTAAACTACATACCTATTAAGTTAAACCACAACCACTAGGTGTAAATTACCATTAAAATATATCTTACCTATCAGCAGGAAAGACCCAAAAAGAGTATAACCTCATATTTTCTAAATCACACCCCAAGAATGGGGTTTTCAGCCACACATAAAATACTAACAAATTACATCTAAATTGATATGGGTATAAGAAATTAAACCTTAATATGAGCAAAGTAAGAAGAATAGAAAAGACCCACTTCCAATATGAGGAAGATGAATGCCTTCCTTCTTCAAGTCTCCTATAAAAACCTCTTAAAACATGAGAGAAAATAAAAAAAATGAGGTTCTAATAAGTGGAAAATAAATAATAATGTTCGAACTCTTTAAATATAACACCTATAGCTAGTATTTATAACTTTCAGATTAAGTACTATGGCGGACCACTCGGTAACATTAGTCGCGATCGCCGAATGACTAGGTGATTCGCCCTTCTTCCGGTTTATCGCCTTTTGTGCTTTGCGTTCAGCATGTTTGTGTCCAGAATCATTGGGCGGTATATTTATGCTTCGTAGAACTGATCAGAAACATGCTCTCTTCTCCTCACATTTCCTTTTGATCCACGTTCTTCAAGGCTTTGCGTACTAGAATAAAGGACTGAGTTCTTCTCTTTGGCGATTTGCCAAGTGTAACTGGCAAGGCTCAGGCTTCAGCTTTACGTTCTTTTCAGACATTTTGTTTCATTTTCCTCATAAGTGTCCATGCTTCCACTAAAACTTCAAATACCTATAGAGTAAGAGTTTTCATCAGATATTGAGACTACATAAGCATTTGAGGACATTATTTCTATCAAAATAAAGACCTAAATGAGTCTAGTTGGTGGACTCATTAATATCCCCAACTTAAAATTTTGCTTGTCCTCAAGTAAAACTCAAGTTCAAAAGTTCAAATAGGATGTCTAAAATAGTGCTACATAAGACTTAATCATGAATATACACAACAAGATTCAAAATACTCATACAAAAATCAATTGTGTGCTGTAAGATTCCAGTTGTGACGCACCATTACCAAAGAGCTCTCAAACTCACAATACTTGCTACTAATGCAATTTCAAGTACAACAACATTATCAGAATGCCCTCACCAATGAATGATTCCATATTCACACACAAAAGTTAATCAATTTATGATGAGGAATCAGATGCAACACTCCCACTGAAAAAGAGGAACACAATGTATATTTTTACCCATAGGTTTTCCCTTATTTTATGATCAACATTTGTTCAGCTTACTCAAGATAAAAAAGGCCTTTCTAAGGCTTGTAATGGGACTGAGAGAAAAGGTATGATAATTTAGGCTCAGTGACTAAAAATCCTCATGAACTGTTGACCTCACAAACACTTCCTTTCCTCCAACTTCTTCGACCAATTTTTTCAGTGCTTCTAAGTCATCCTATTATTTCACTACATTGATTTTTTTGAAACCCAAATTTATTTTGGAACTTTATTCCATAATCTCTCTTTTAAACTTTTTTTATTCCTTTTTGTATGGATGGTTTCCATTTTATTTGCCTTTTCAAAAGACCCCCAAATAAATTTTTGGCTCAAGTTTGCTATTCACTAAATCACAAGCCAAGAGGATTATAGGTAGTTTAAAGATTAAAGGTATAGGTTTAATCAAATTTTCTTCCAAAGAAGTATTAAGGCTTAAAGGGTGATTAAAAGTTTTTGACACACTCACAGGTAGGTCATAACAGAGGTATATGTCAAATTATGCTCACACCTTTAAATTTCACTAAGATCATTTAAGTAGGACATCTTTCTAAAGCAATCATAGTAATTGCTAGGTTTATTCATGCATGGTTCAAAGTAAGTTCATCACACAAGGCATCAATACTAAAGCCAAACAATACTACACACTTTCTCTACTGTTCAATGATCATCACAAAAGAAATTAATTTCATACATGTCTTATCATAACGAGATGCAAAAAGTTCATATATTGCCTATGTAACTTCATTTGGTCTCATTGTAGCCGTATATTCATGTTTGCTCGATTGATGGAACTATTCATGTAATCGATATTAGACTTAAATTTATACGAGAATAACCACTTCCAACACAGGATGTGGCGAAAATCATTGAAATGAAAATTTGTCGGAAGGGTCAAAATCACTTTCAATAAAAACATAAAGGATCCATAATATCAAATAATAGCAAAGCAATTTTAATCACAATTAAGAAAGACAATCGAATACTATATACACCTAAACACAAGCATTAATCATAAAAATATCAATACAAAAGCTGTTGGCCTCACCCCACCACAAAAGAA
Organism: Solanum arcanum; assembly: GCA_027789145.1. Taxonomy (NCBI): domain Eukaryota; kingdom Viridiplantae; phylum Streptophyta; class Magnoliopsida; order Solanales; family Solanaceae; genus Solanum; species Solanum arcanum. Next base: position 52,321,894 of record CM050941.1, on the reverse strand, counting down.
ATATGTTTGTACTCAAATGTAAGTAATAAAATCCATAAAGTAAAATCAAAGAAAGTTACAGAGAGGTGAAGATTGATCATATCTATTCAATCTCTTTATATTTACGGGTATCAATACTCTATTCAGCGGCTTACGGTTTGGCATCAGTGTCTACAATAGACTCAGCAAGAGAAGTTGTACCATATCAAGTGGGGCCTAGTGAGGTGTCTCAGTGGGCGATTCATTGGTTGCCGAATGCACCACTATCCGTACCAGATCTTACGAATTTCCAAAAATGTTCTGCTCCTCTAGGCGATCTCTCGTCTCGCTCTCTTATGCTGACACTAACTTCTCATCAGTCTGTGCATCGGCATCTCCCATATGTAAATTCCCAAACGTATCTAGAGGAATCTCCGTGGTGGTAGGGGCACCTCTATCATCATCCATTCTCATCAGATCATTGAATTCGGCAAACACCAAGTAATCAACATCTTGGAGCAAATTTGTAATGTGGCTTTCATTGCTTTTATGATTGTCATAACTTCTATCTCAAATGGTCTCCCCTATATGCTCTCGCAATATCTAACCCTAAAGGTTGAGGCATCGAGAGATGCATGTAGTAGGGATATTTTATCACCTATGGCACTCTCTATCATACATATGACTGGTCTCTCTAGCATTGTAGCCCTTGCCTAAGCTGATTGTCATAAACTCTCCATATTTAGAACCATGGCATGAGTGATCTTGATCAACTGGCTAGAAGAGGAGGAACTTGTATTTTATGAAGACGAAGGAAGAGGAGTTGACATAAATGAAGGTCTATGGATCACAATGTTTATGGATACATCTTCATGTAGAAGCACAATATTGATCTCTTGAGACACATCTAATAGAGTTGCTCCCCTCCTATCACCTTGATCGCGTATGTATTCAGACTAAAAATGCCTAATGTTAGTTGCGGATGATGGGGTTGACCTTGATATCCCTAGCCCAATTCCAGGACACTCTAGCTCGGCGATAAAGCTCTATGATAATGACAGAAAATGGCAGGGAAGTACATGTTTGTTTGGCCCTCATAGCCATTTCGTGTATAGTCAGCAACCCAAGATCGACAGTCCTCATGTGCATGATACAACAATAGAAGGCTGCGTTGGGAAGGCGCAGAATAGACTCATTCTAGGAAGGCATGATGGTGCTGCTGATGAAGTACAACAAGAATCTAATGGCAATGTTCAACTCCCTCTTATTGATACGTGGTCCAATCACAATCTGTATATCACTGTTTCATGAATCACAAGACCAAGCCACCCATTGAGATCATCTAGAGATATGTCAATGGGTAGTTCCTTATAAGGGAAAACATAGTGCAGTGGATTTCCCAATATAGCACTTGTATTCTCTCTGTAGCACTCTACCTCTGTGTCTCGGACTGTAATAGACCTCACTAGTCTGAACTACTTGCCTGCTTCTTATTCTTGGGCACCAGTTCTCCGTAAGGCGCGTAAACCTCCATGACAAAAAAAGGAATTGATGGTCCTCGGGGCCTAGTATTTTTGCTTAAACTAATGAAAGCATAGAGTTTGCATGACGTCATTGTACTTTCCTTCTAGAACTTCAACAAAAACTTTTCCTCAATGATGGTTCTCTCACATTACTCTTCAATCTATTAAGTGGTCACGGTGGATGAGAGGGAGCAAGTATGGAGTTAGTGGAGGTGTCTGTAATGGTTCTAGAGATAGCTTAGGAGAAGTTGTAGTTGATGTGTCCCTAGTTGAAGTTATTATATATGAAGGAATCCTTGTATCTAGTTGTTGGGGCATGTTTCTGAGCCTACTCTGTTGGTGAACTAACGGTATGTCATCTTCAGGTTTTTTCAACTCAATGTTGTTCTGAACAATTAATCATTTTCATGCTATATGTTTCTTCCTTTTACCTTTTTCTTAGGGGAGTTCACCCCCTCATCTGTTGGGAGGGTTTGATCCTCCTTCATTCATGTGAATGTTGAGTGTTGTCTTTTGCTAGGGTTGTGTTTTCACGTTGGTTCGTGCCATATCTATAAAAACCGTGGTTAGAACAATCAAATTCAAACACAGAAAATTATTGAAAAATTTTCACCGTTTCACTCGACAAATCACAATAACTCTTTGGCGAGCTAGATCCAGCTCGCCGAATAGGCATCTTACAACGTAGGAAAATTGGCGATGGAAACATCTATTTGATAAGTTGCCGACTAATTTCGGTGATGAAAAAGTTTTACACCAAAAGATATATCAGGAGGGAAAATGAGGCATGCGTAGGGTGTTCTAAATTCCTATCGGTGAATCGCCGACTACTTTCAACGATAAAGAACGTACCCGTTGACAGTTATGGATCTTTTAGCACTAAGGAAAAGAGTTAAGATCGGTATAAAATACATTCAGGTTTTTAGAGGCTAACCTTTGATCTAGATAAATTTATTTTTGTAATGTTAGACAGCAAAGAAATCAAATCCCGCGAAATTAATTATCAACTACAATACAAATTTTTTGCAAGAGTCTAGAAAATAATACATTTGGTATGATTTTGAGGTGTTTGAAACGAGGGAAGTTAAAGATTCCAAAGGTTTACCTTTGGCCTTTATATAAGTATTCACTTTTTGTCCCTTTGGCCACGTTAGCCACACTCGCAAACCCATTTGGCGAAATGCCAATTGGTCTTTTATCTTGCCTTTTCTATAAAATTATCCATATTTTGGTGATTAAATCGGCGGTCTGCTTCGAGATCATCTAACAGGTTGGTGATGCATCAAGCTTCTATATGAGTTTTTTTGAGTTTTACAGGATTTGCAATAGTCTTCCATTGAGCAAAATGATGGAATTCAACTGGGCTTGCCGACCTGTTTTGTGTGTCACAGAATGGATCTTCTGCTCACCAACCTGAGATTTTCCACACTTTTCTCCATTTTTCCTTCAACTTTAAAAGTAAAATACTATAATTACGACCTTGGGTTGCCTCCCAGAAGCACCTTATTTGACATTGTGGCTCGACGTAGGTCCTTCTTAACATTATTTTATTGGACCTCGTCATAGTGTCACTAGGTAACCTAGTATGTCTTTTGGATGGAGCTGAGGTATTGAAAATGTCAGGAGTTATCTGTTGTGCTGGATTGATCAAGAATGAGATCCACTCATTTGATTCAACAATTCAATATTCTCCTTCATTTTATCCAACACTTGATCTTGATCGGTGATTTTTCGGAGAATGATTTAAAGTGTATCCTCAATGCGACTTTTCTCATCTTTTCTATAGAGATTCCGCTCATGAGGAGGCACATAACTCCCTTGGTGTTTGCATTGCTTTTCCACCTCAGATATTTGGTGGTCAAGTTGTTAAGTTGAGATACCTGCATAGTTAGCTTCAAGTCACGATCGACTTCTCAATCTACCTCAACTAACATTCCACCCACTCTTTAAGCCATGCATAGTGGACCTGCATACACAAAAAACTGAAAGGAAAAAACAGCAAAATGATAAAGAAAAACAAAACTAAAAGTAAAATTAGTAAACTACAGTGAAAACAATAAAAACTCTACTAAACTACATCATCACATGAAATCACTCCCCGATAGTGGATCCATTTTGCTGCTTATCGTGACCAATGGCACTAACCTATTGTATGAGCATCAAGGATCATAGATAGTTTAATACCCAATCCAAGGTTTGGGCTGTATCCAAAGGGAGCGGTTTAGATAAGATGTAGTCAATTAGAATATCATTCTAATTAGTCGTATTTAGAGGTTTTAACGAATAGAAATATTGTAAATCAAAGGGGTGAGGCGAAAGTGTCAAATATCATAGGGAGGTTTTGGCACAAGTATAGTAAAAACAAAAAAAGTAACAAGAAAATAAAGTATCTGGAGAACTTCTTGGGCTCTGACCGCAATACATGTTGAGATAGGTAGTTGAGTACATGCTTTCGATAGGAAATTTGCAAGATAATGGTGACTAGTCTAGGTTTTAGATGGAAATAAGTTCCCTCTAGGCTATATTACCCCATTTCAAATGTATTTCTCTCGGACACTCATTTGTCTAATGAAGACCAGCCTACACGTTACCCCACATACTCTTCCAAGCTAAATTTTAGGATATAGGATTAGGACTCACACTCTTGGGGTGAACCACATTTCAACCCACTTCTTAGGCCATCAGTCTAGTGGTCTTGGTTTTGCGACTTTACTCTCTGGAATGCCAAAAACACATGGGTGAGTTTTTCTTTGCAGCTATAAACCCATTAAGTTAAAGCGCAACCACTAGGTGAAATCACCATTAAAAACATCCAATAGATAAACAAGCAAGACCCAACAAGAATATCACCTCATATTTGCGAATTCACAACCCAAGAAAGAGGTTTCTAGAGACACATTATTCAATAAAAAATTACACATAAAATGATAATGAAGTGAGATGGGTATAAGAAATTAAACCATAATATGACCAAATAAAGAAGAATCTACAAGACCCAATTCCAACTTGGGGAAGATGCAACCCTTCCTTTTACAAGTCTCCCACAAAACGCTCTCCAAATGTGAGAGAAAATAAAAAAACAACGTTTTAAAAAGTTCAATATTAATAATAATATTCAGACTCTTTAAAAATAACACCTACAACTAGTATTTATAGTTTTCAGGTTAAATGTTGTGGCGAACTATTCGGCCAGATTAGTCACGATGTCTGAATGATTGGGTGATTCACCTTTCTTCCGGGTGATTGCCTTTTCTTCTTTACATTCAACAAGTTTGTGACTTGGATCATTAGGAGGTATATCTCTTCTTTGCAGAGATAAATTGTGACCCAGAGACTGCTCCTTTAATAACATTTTGATCCACTTCCTTCAAGGCTTCACGTACTGGAACAAAGAACAGAGTGCTTCTCTTCGACGATTCACTAAGTGTGATTGGCCAGGTTCAGGCTTAAGATTTTACGTTCGTTTTAGACTTCTGTCCCTTTTTGCACATAAGTGTCGGTGCTTCCACTAAAACTTAAAATACCTTAAACTTAAGAGCTTTATCTTAAATTGAGACGATATAATCATTTTATGAAACTATTTCTATCAAAATTAAGCCCTAAATGAGTCCAATTGGTGGTCTTATTTTAAAACAACCCTCTTCTTTTGAAAATCCCAATTTTCTTTATCATGTCTTCAAACTTTTTAAAGCTTTGTATGTTCTCAAGCAAAAACCTCATTCTGCGTCTGATCGTCTTAGAAAATTCCTTATAAATCATTCTTTTACTTGTGGAAAAATTGATACAACTCATTTTATTAAAAGATCCTCCTATGAGAACCTTATTGTTCAAGTTTATGTTTATGATATTATATTTAGAAGTCCTACTATATCTTTTTGTGAAGAATTTTCTATCCTTATGCAAAGTGAATTTTAAATGAGTATGATGGGAGAATTAACTCCTTTTCTCATATAACACATCTAGCAATCTCAGAAAGGTACGTTCCTTTGTAAGACCAAGTATTGAGAAAAGCTCATTAAAAATTTTGCATGCAAAACTACAAGTCATTAGGTACTCCAATGAGTTCCACATGTCATCTTGACCAAGACGACGAAGGTAAGATGGTCGATGAAACTAAGTATATAGGTATCTTTGGAGTTTTGCTGTACCTCACTTCAGGTCGATAGGATATAATCTTTAGTGTGTGCAAATTTTCTTGGTTTCAATAATCCCCTAAAGAATCTCTTTTAGCGGTAGTAAAGTTAATTATTTGTTATTTAGTTGGAACAACATCCATTCGTTTATTTTATCCAAAAGAAAAAAAATTCTTGAAGGATTATCTATTGTTTACAATGCAGGTGATAAAGATAACAAAAAAGTACTAGTGGTAGATGTGAAATTATGTGGAAATCATAAATATCTCAGAATAAGCAAAAAGCAGCGCATTGTATCTCTTTTACTACTGAGGCTGATTATATTGCGATTGGTCAATGTTGTGCTCAAATATTGTTGATGGGTCATCAATTAAGTAATTATGATTTGTCTTTCAAAACAGTCAAAATTATGTGTGATAATTCTATTGTCTTTTGTTTGTAGAAAAAAATTGTGCATCATTCTCGATCTAAGAATATTGAAATCAAACATCATTTTATTCGAGATCATGATTTAAATGGTGATACTGAAATTTCATTCATTAACACTGATTTTCAATTAGTTGATATTTTTACAAAACTTCTCTAAGAGGAATGATTTCATTCCCTTTGAAAAGCTTTATATATCATTGAGAATCCTTTACTCTATAAACATTAATGTGTGCATTAACTGTTTACTATTTTCCGTATATTTTCTTCCACCTCCTATATTGTGTTTTCCTTCAAAAATTTTATTTCCTTCTGTATTACCCTCTCATTTACGCCGTTTGTATGAACTTTTTTCAATCCATCTATTTCGTTCTCCCTTTAAGTCTTGTAATGTCTCTTATTCTTCCTCTCTCATTCTTTTTGTATCACTTCTTCTCGACTTTTTTCTTCCTCACATTATTATTCTATTTCTCATGATCTACAATGACAATGAATTCTCCAGCAACTCGCAAGATAACTTGTAACAGAGGCAAAGGAAAGGTGACCTTCTCCATTTTCGTCGACTCAGACTATATTGATCTTTTCCAAGCCCCTTTCTCTTCCTCCCAGGGTAAACTCCCTGATGAATCCTTTTATTGTGGATCTTCCATAAAGAATTACAAATTTGATTTTTATACTTCCTTTGATTAGTAGGTCGATTTTTGGAACTCATCTCATGAATGTTTTTTCCACTCCTTGAAAGGAAAAGCCTTGTGAATGGAAGGGTTATTGATCTTGAGCTTGTTTCTTCAGTTGACTTTGATATAAAAAATTTATTTGAGTTTTAGGGTTGAGAAAAAATCCCTCATTTGGCTGTTCTGTGTAAAATCTTCGTTTCATTAAGAAAGGCAAAATTAAGTCTTTAGTGTTGGGTAAGCACATTTTTCTTTATTGCAAAAACTTCTATTCTATGTTTGGCATCTCATTCACTGGGATTATGGACCCTAAAAAGAAATAGTAGCCCTTTGACTTTGATGTTCCTTAATTGTTCTTGACCCTTGTCAGCCCATATCTTGCAAACTAGGACCTAAATATCTCTCTTACAAGACACGGGTTATTACTCATATTGTTTGCTACCACACTTGTCCTAGGGAAGGATCTCATTCTTTGCTTATTCAGCGTGGTGTTAAAGTCCATTTATCTTCCTTCATCATCTACGCTATGATGTGTGTCATATCAGATCCTTCTGATCATCCATTAGGCATGCTTATCACTCACATCTTTGAGTCACACTTCATGTTCCTAGAAGACTTCATTCTTGTTCTAATAAAGCAGAGGTACAACTGTCGTGCTTTTCTTAGCATGGGCTTTACTCATTTTGGCTACTTTTGGGGCCTTAAAACTGAATCGGACGACGTGGGTGCTACCCCTATAAAATATAAAGACTCCTTATCCACATATGTGTCGGCTACTATACTCAATACCACCTTGGAAAATCTTGTTGAGATGCACAACAAGTTGGATATTATGGACATCACTATTGCTCAAGTTTCTGATCTCATGACCAAGCTTTCTTGATGAGTGAGCATGTAGACTCTTTGAATGATCTCCTATTATCAGCCCATTTCAAAATCGACAGTGTGAAAGATGTCATAAAGGAAATAGGTGTTGATGTTGCCCGTATTCGTATCAAGTTGTATTAAATCGTGAAGGAATACATCAAGATTTCTATGAAAGTTCAAGATTGATCTAAATCTATCTTTACCTCTCTTTCCTCTATATTTGAAGAGATATCGACGACTATTTTCCACACCTTGAGCTATTCCGTACGTCCTCGTTGATTTTCCCTATGATTCTGTTTTCAACTTCTTTTGTTTTGCGCCTATGGTTTCGCTTAAAACTTCTAATTTTGTTTAAGTGTTTGTGAAACTCTTATTCTTTCCTTTTTGCTAATGCCAAAGGGGGATAATTTGTTATCTATTATGCTCTCAGTGTTTGTGATACTTATGGTTAAATTATGGTTTTCTCTATTTGTGTGTCTCTATTGTGTTAATTTGTTGCATTATCTGCATAGCATAGAAAATCTTTTGCATAGTTTCAGGGAGAGCTAGTTGAAAACCCAGCTTCATTGGTCGACTACCTTTTACCATATTCAAGGGAGATAAAATCAACGACCAGCTATAAAAGTCGATTGTATCATGGAAGTATAACTACTATGTGTTGTCATTATAAAAAGGGGAAGATTGTTAGAGCAGAATTTCAATGTTGATCAACTTATATAATTGCAGGGCAAGCATATCATTAAAAGAAAAATAACTAATCATGGATCTTTATGATTCAAGTGAATGATTAACCAACCAAGCATCCTGATTGATGAATATCAATCAACGATCCAAATGAAGATTCCCAAAATCACAGATAACAAAAGGAAGATTATTCATGGAAGTTTAATAAATCACAGATCACCCGAAAACAATGAAAAATTAACTCAACAACTATTTTCCATCCAACACCCAAGTGAACTGAAGATATCAAATGACTACTTCAAAAAACAAATCGAGGAAACTACAGGAATTGAGACTGTAAGTCAATCTTGTTCTTTATTCTTGGAAAATGAGGATTCCTTACATTCTTTTCCAAAGATTAAAAACTATTGCGTTAAGTCTAAATCATATCACATTCTCTACTGATCTTTCATCAAGTATTGTATTACCTAGTTCAATTATGTAAACAAAAAAAGAGATGAGATAAAATATTGTTGCTGAGAATTTCTATATATATATATATATATATATATAAAAGAAAACGACTGAAACAAACACATAAATGTAGAATGTTTATGCTCATCTATGTACTCACACCAAAAAGTTCAAACAAACTTGATGAGAATACACATGAAACCCATGGGTATTGGACGTAAGATCCACAATGGATATCAGTATAAAAAACATCCTATGTCAAGTATGCTTTTCTACATTTGATTACTTTCCATTGTTCAGCAGTCGACTAAAGAACACTTCAAGTCGACTACTCGTATGAAATAAAAAACCAATTCACCCCCTCTTGCACTTTTTAAATATGAAATTTAATTCGTCAAAAATATTAAAATATTATGAAATAGTAAATCAATAAAAAAAGGGCAATGCTTATATTGTAATAACTATTTTAAATAAACTTTCTAACAACCTAAATCATATAATTAACATTGATAAATAAAGTCATGCTTTGTCTTGGACATCAAAAAACAAGTCTTAACACTTCTCAAACTCTTGATATGTTTGATAATTTTGGAAAAAGAATTTCAGCAGCATATATCTACATCACAAGAGAATTTTTTTTTAAAAATAGATGAATTTAGACTACAATAAAAAATAATTTATACAAACTTCAACTAGCATTATTACAATACATATAAAATTTTCTTAATACTTAAATATTAAGAAAGAGTAAATTAGTAAAACAAAAGGGAAATGTTTATATGGTAATAATTATTTTGAACGAAACTTTCTAACAATCTAAATAGCATAAGCAACATTGAAAAATAAAATCATACATTTGTCTTGACCAACAAAAAAATCATAAGAATTCCCTAACTCTCGAGACTTTTAATAATTTTGAAAAAGAGATTCAAAATCATTTTGTATGCATTATATTTTTATGGGAAAAGGGTCTGATATACCCCTCAACTTTGTCATTTAGAGCTGATATACCCCTTGTTATGAAAGTGGCTCATATATACCCCTACTTGTAAACAAATGGCTCACATATACCCTTTTCCTCTAACAGAATTGAAAAAAAAAAATTTAATCTAAATTTTTATTACTTTTTTCTAAAAAATATAATCCCATATGAGTAAATTTAATCCTCGTCAAACATATTTTTTTGATCTTTTTTTGTTTCAATGAATAATTTATAATTATTATTTTGATAATCAAATTTATTTATGTTTCACTAATATTCTTGTAAAACTTATTGTAGATGACAAAATTTTTTCTTCGAATATGAAATTAAATTACAATACACACAAAAAATTTAGTTTAAATTTTTTTCTTTAAACTGAGGAATGAAAGGAAAAAAAATAAGAATTAAAAACTCAAATAATTATATTTAAAAAAGTCAAAAAAATAATTTATATATGAAAAAAATAAAAATATACCTTGAACTTTGATAGAAGAATCATATATACCCCTAAATAATTTTTTAGAAAAAATTGCAAGTAATAAATATAAATTTAAAACTAAATTTTTAACTTCGGTTAAATGAAGGGTATATATGAGCCATTTTGTAACGGCAGGGGTATATGTGAGCCGTTTGTATAACGGTAAGGGCATAGATGAGCCACTTTTATAACAAGGGGTATATCAGCTCCAAATGACAAAGTTGAGGGGTATATCAGACCCTTTTCCCTAATTTTATTGAATTTAAATCCATAAAATAATTATGATTGTATTAAATTCCAAAAAAAATAGTTGATGTTATGTGCCAATCCACGTCAAATTAAATAAGCCACTAAAGTCATACCACGTGTGAAGGTTATGTGGCAATCCAAGCCAAATTAATTTAGCCACTAAAATAATGACACATATCAAGGTTATGTGGTAATCCAAGTAAAATTAAATAAGAAATTAAAATCATGTCACATATCAAGGTTATGTGGCATTCCAAGTCAAATCAAATGAGCCACTAGAATAATGACATGTGTATGTGTGACATGTTCTTAACAATAAGATCAAAGTTTTTCTACGGAGCAATGTGATTGGTCAGTAAAACACACAAGTAGATCACTGCCTACTTATAGAAATAGGGCTCATCATTATTCATAGAGGGAGGTTTTTAAGAACAAGAAGACCTCCCAAAAATAACCTTGGAAATCGTGTAAGTATCATTCCACAACAAGAGCACGCACCGTAGGTCAAGCCACGGGTTGTGGCCTTGATCCGTATATTGAGGCCCTAGAAATCAATTCTCTGAAGCCAAGATGATGATTTACACGATTGACCATTATTCAGTCGATTCGTAGCTTCTGCAGAGTTTTAAGTCAACGTTTATTTAGTCTTTTACTTATGCGTTGGACCCCTAAACTATGTCGTTTTAATCCTAATCTATGTGGATTATTTTTTGTATGTTTTAGCCTAGTAAATATTTAGAACCTAACCTGATCCTTTATTCACACAAATCAAGTGAAACTTCGAGCAAATTAGAGGAAATAGTCGACGAGCCATAGTTCAAGAATGCAACAAGTTGCCGTCGATTCCAGCCCCAAAATCGTATGATTTGTTCTTGGAATATGTCATTGGTATGTGGAGGTACACCAGTGGATTTGTTTTATCCATAAGGACCCAATAATTAAGTCAGATATTTCATTCTTTAAAACATGTTAGACCTAGGGTTTCTAGAATTTTCAAATTTATATTGTGATTCAGTTGTTAGACTAATCCAAATAATATTATCATTTTTTCATGAGATTGTTGCTTAGTTATTACATAAACTCAGAAACATAGTTATGTAGTTCTTTTATTTCATTAATTACATTAGCTAGGACAAATAAATTTGTATACATGCCTCATATTTCATAATCAATACATTAATGTTCCATTTTCACTTAGCATTTCAGTATTTTGAGCTATAAAGTATTTGAAAAAATCAATAATAATATTGATTATATACATAATTACTAGGGATTACGCTTAATATCGAGTAAGAATTGTGTCACTCACCGTAGGTTTATAAGTCCCCTATGTAGGCCTTAATTTTGCGAATATTTCAATCATGCCTATAAAGGTTTTGCATGGTATATTGGGTCTTTTCAATGGGGAGTATATATTACACTCCACATTAAGGTCATGTGGTTTTTATGTCGGTTATTAGTAGCCGCAACTTGAGATTCTAGTGTAATGTCTATGTCATCAATTATAGTTCAACATTCAGTTTCAGCATGATATAAACTTGGTCATTACAATCAGTTAGTTCATGTTAATTATTTCATATATTAGATCATGATCATGTTATCTCATTTCTCTGTTTTATGTTTTGTTCAATTATGTACATTTTTTAGCTTTATTGTATCTTGGATTCTCCCTAACTACTTATTTATATTTTGCGATACATATTCTCATGATGTAGGCTTAGGTCCATAACATCGACATCACACATAGATCGGTTCCCAATATCTATTTCACCAACATCAGTTGTGATTAATCATTTTTCGAGGACGATTCACATGATTATATTTTCTATATTTAGTATTTAATTTCAGTTTTTGCTAGATCTAGTTGGAGTATGTACCATCATTTCTAGTTAGTGAGAGGCTTTATTTCATACATAGCTAGTTTAAGTTTTTTGCTTTTGTGTTTGATATTTCAATTGTTATTAAAATCACATATTTTTTTATTATGATAGTTTTGGGTATTCCCCATAATTTCATTTAATGATACGTTTCTGGTTTTCACACAATATGACTATTATGTTGAAAATCATTGAATATTCTTTTGATATGGCAGTAGGGTTAACTTGGGGTCTCTCATGATCCTAGATCCTGTGCCTGTGTCCTGGGTCCTGGGGTAGCCTCGAGGACTGACAAACTTTGTTTTAAAGCACTAGGTTTAACAGTACTAAGATTTCAAAAAAGTCGCATTCAATAGAGTCGTTTTCATGGGAGTTAAGCGATGTACATGTAAAGAGAAGGAGGCTACGAAGTGTTTTAGGAAATTTTGCTTTCTTGATATTCTTATCATGTCTATGGTATGATCTCTTTCTAATCCATCATTGTGCGCTTTCTGATCATGCCTTCTCATAGAACTTACGGGAGGAATGTGAATGCACACAACATTGACACAGCTCATCCAGTCTTTCGAATGCTGAGTTTGGAATATCATTAAGCCTTTGTCTTAGAGTGTGACCTACCATTACAACTAGAATATTGCACTACCTGCATATTTTAGTTGTGGATTAAAGGAATCCAGGGTTCGTGATTTTGTTTACATGAATCCTTCTTTGTTTTTATTGGTGAAGACCACCAAAACTTCATAGATGAGGTTAAGAAGATCTTTGGACTGACTCAAGTGATTAGAAATGATAAGGTTGAGTTACAATCTTATCGGCTTAACGATATAGCTCACATTGACTTTGCTCAATGGAAAGAAAAAGGAGTACATATGTAGCTCCTATACTGTGATTGCTTAAGTAAGACTCTTTCTAGATAGGTTCTTCCTAGTTGAGTTGAGGGAGGCAACAACGCAATAGTTTATGAATTTGAGGCAAGATATCATGCCGGTGAAAGAGTATGAATCAAGTTCATCAAACTCTCCATGAATTTTCTTAACATGGTTGCCTATTCCAGGGCTCAAATCTACATGTTTCAATATATGGTATAGAACTTAGTGAAAATAGAGTGTAAGAATGCTACGTTGCTGGAAAATATGAATATCTCTAGACTTATAAATCATGCTTCGCAGGATGATGTGGATAAGCTTACGAAACATGCGATGGGCAAAAAAGGCTATGACACACAACTATGAGTATTTTCAATAGATGTCTTGAGCCCCCTCACCTTAATCATCTATGTATAATCATCCACGTTTTGACATGATCAAAAAGGTATGACATCAAGCTTCAAGTCTTATGGGAGTATTTTAGGCAACATATCCTAATAAACTTGTCATAGGCGAGTGTCTTGAAGGAAAGAAAGGATGTTTTGGGTATGGTTAGGCTTGTCACAGGGTGTGAGAGTGTATTTCATCTAAATAGGGTCAAGGAGGCAATAATGGTAGGGCTCATTCTACAACTTCAGCACCACCATCACATTGGCAGGCTCAGCAGGGTAACTCATCTCGTACATGTGACGGTCATCACAGAAACAGGTTGTAATCTCTCCAGGCACGCTAGAATCAGGTTGATTCTCCTGATGTGGTTACTAGTACATTATGAGTATTTATCTTAGATATTTATGCTTTGTTAGATCCTGGGGCTACTCTTTCCTTTGTAACTCGTTGTATAGAAGTCATCTTCAATAATAGTCAAGAAAATCTCTCAGAACCCCTGTCAAAATTTGCCACATCAGGTGACCCTGTTACAACTAGATGACAAAGAAATTTCCATGTCACGGTCTCTTAGAAAGAAAACTCAACATATCTTTTGGAGATAGAAATGGTCGATATCATTCTAGACATGGATTAAGTATATTCCTTATATGCCTCAGTCAATTGTAGAACTAGGATCCTTCATTTTTCAATTGTGAGATGATCCAATCTTATATTGGAAGGGTAGTAGCTAAATGTCTACTGGTCAATTCATTTGTTACCTTAAGGCAAGAAAGATGATTTCTAAGGGGTAATATCAATCATCTTGTTTGGGTTTAGGATTCATGTTCTAAAACCCTAACTCTTGAGTCAGTTCCAATAATTGATAAGTTTCTAAAAGTGTTTCCAACATATCTTATTGGAGTTTCTTCCCCATGAAAAATCAACTTTGGAATTGAAATTCTAGGTAAGGGCTTTATCAGACCTAGTATTTTCCCATATGATGCACCAGTGTTGTTCATCAAAAGAAAGGAAGATGGTTCTCTCACTGTGTTCATTTACTCTGGACACTTGAATAAAGTTACAATAAAGAAAATATATCTTATTCCCAATATTGATTACTTTTTTGACCAACTATAGGGTGTTAGTAATTTCTCAAAGAGAGAACTCAGATTAAGTGATGATCAGCTTTAGGGAGTTATTCATTTCTCGAAAACAACCTATAGAACTAGGTATGGTCATTATGAATTTGTAGTTATGTCATTTGAACTAACCAATTCACCCGCAACTTTTATAGATTTGATGAACATGATGTTTTCAAGTAGTATTTGTACATGTTTGTTGTAATCTTTATTAATGATATTCTTAATACTCTATGAATGGGGAAGAACAAGCGACTCATTTGAGAGTTGTCCTGAAAACTCTCAAAGATTGCTACTTATTTGCTAAGTTTAACAAATATGAGGTTTGGTTGACATTTTTTGTTTTTCTTTGGCATATAATATTATGATAAAGGACTTTAGTAGATTATTAGAAAATAGAACTAGTGAAACAATTGCACAGACCTACTTTTCCTATAGATATTTTAAGTTTCTTGGGTCTAGCAAGTATTAATCGAGGTTCGGGGAAGGATTTTTGTACATAGCTTCTCCGTTGACTAAGTGAACTCTTAATATGGTTATGTTTTAGTGATAAAATGATTATGAGAAAAGATTCATAGAATTAAACACTAGGTCGACTATAACTCCTGGTTTGACATTAGCGGAGGGTTCAAACGACTATGTGATCTATTTATGCATCCAGAGTCGAATTAGGTTATGTATTTATGCACCAAGATAATTCTATAGATTATGATTGTATTCAACTTATGGTGCATGAGAAAAATTATTCAACCCATCTACTCGAGCTTGAAACAGTGGTATTTGCCCTTAATATTTGGAGACATTACTTTTATGGTGTACTCAAAGATTATGATATGAGTGTGCATAACCATCGTTGTAAGGCTATGTTTGTCTAATCAATGACACAACCTTCATTACAAATGTCTACGATCGTGCAATAGTATAGTAACTCAACCAAGGCTTGGGATCGTCCCCTAAGGGAGTGGTTGTGAATATTTGTAGTTAACTAGAATTTCATTCTAATTAGTCATAGAAAAAGAAACTAATGATTAAAAATATATTAAATTCAATGGGTGACTCAAAATGTGTGAAATATCAAAGGGGGATTTTGTCACAAGTAGTAAAAAAACTTATGATATTAATAAGGAAAGTTAAGCAATGAGAGGGTATATTCTTCATATGTGACCGATATGTGGAATAATCTAAATTATTGGGTACATGCTCTCAATAGAAGATTTATAGAGTAATAATGACTAGCCTAATCTTTACGTGGAAATAAGTTATCAGTCGAGTAACTTATCCCGTTTCAAATGGGTTCCTCTTAGACACCCACTTTTTCCCTGAAGAATAACCTACGACTTACCCCTCTTACTCTCTCAAGCTGAGTGCTAGTATATGGTACTAGGGATTTTTTTCTCGAGCTTAACCTCATGTCGATCCACTTCTTAGGCCATCAATATAGTAGTCTTCGTTTCACGACTTCTCTCTCTCGCAAGCCGAAAACACAAAAATAAACTTTAATTCGCAACTACAATTTTGTTAAATTCATCCACATTAGCTATACAAAATAACCATTATATTACAATTAATATATCAACAAAAAAGACCCAACAACAATCTTAACCCGTATTTACTAAATCACACCCTATGAATGGGTTTTTTGGACAAATATTATGAAATTTAAGTTATTCCTTTAATCATGTTGAGATTAAATGGGTATGACAAAATAACTCCTTATTTAGGCAAAGCAAGATGAATCAAAGAGACCCACTTCAAAATTAAAATAGATGAAACCCTGTTCTTCTTGAAGCCTTCAAAACCCTTTGAACTTAGGATAAAAATGTGAAAAACTTTTATTCTAGACATAAAGTAATAATAATAATGTTCGACTCTCTATAAACTACAACTCTAGCTAGTATTTATAGTGTTTTATATCTAAAATGCAATGGATCTTTTGGTAACGTTTGTCAGAATCACCGACAAACTCAGCGATTTACCAATTAGTGTGGTTCACCGCCTTCTTGTACAGCGTACAACATCAGTGTGCTTTAGTTCATTGGGCGATACTGTACAGCCTCACAGAGCTCCTTGGTGACGCTCCAACTACTCATTTCTTTAGCTAATTTGATACTTTCCTTCAGGGCTCCGCACACTGGAACAAAAGGCAAATTAGGTCTCTTTGGAGATCCACCAAGTGGACTCGCTGATCCCCAATCTTCTATTTATTAATACTCTTTGTCCCTTTTGCGGTATAGTGTTTATGCTTTCCTTCAAACATCAAATACAATTTTCATCAAATATTAAGATAAAATAAACATTTGAGGATGCTTTTCACATTAAAATATAACCCTTAATGACTACACTTTGTGGGCTTATCAACATCCCCAACTTAAACTTTTGCAATTTCTCAAGAAAATACACAAGTTCAACAGTTCAAAAAGTATATATCAAATAGTGCTACACAAGACTCAATCATGAATGTACAATATTACTCAAATTACATATGTAAGGATCAATTGTGTACTCTAAGATTCAAGTTGTGACACACCATTACCGAAGATTCTCAGGCTCGCATGACTTGCTTCAAATTCAAGTTCAAGCTTAACAGAAGCATTTGAATACCCTCACACAATGCATGCTTTCAACTGTATGTTTGCCCTTATTTCCCAATCAACATTTGTTTCAACTTTGTCAAGATTAAAAAGGTCTTTATAAGGCTTGTAATGTGGTTTAGTGTCAAGGTATTGTCATTTGGACTTAATGACTGATGATCCTCATGAATTGTGGTGTTCATAACACTTCTTTCATTCTTTTATTCTCATCTTTGTTGGCCCTCACAAATCATCATATCATTCACTTCCATAGAATGCTTGGAAACCATATTTATAATGTACTTTATTCCATGTCTTTCTTTTTCATTTCTTTTTTTTTCTTTTTTTTTCTTTTCTCTCATTTATTTTACGAATAGAGGGTTTCAATCTTTTCACAATACCATAGATTAAAGGAGAATTTCCTTGCAATTATTTGACTCTTCACTTTTCTTTTCACCACATCCCCTACATAGATATTTAAATCAAACCAATCATTTATGAGGATTACGAAAGATGGATCAAGAATGGTCTAGTATTCATAAAATATCTTTCAAAGAAGTATACGATTCAAAAGGGTGTTCAAGAGAGATTTACACACTCAAAAGGGAGGTCATAAAAGAGGTATATGTGAGTTCGGCTCACACCCTACGAGATTGACTAAGATTATACCAACAGAAAGCATTAGTTAGCTGACTGGTGTGACGGGAAAAATTCTAGGTGTTGTGATGCATGGTTCAAGGTAAGCTTATCACAGAAGGCATTGATACTAACTTCAAACAAGACTTTACACTTTACCTTGCGTGCAACGGGCAACATACGAGAATTAATTTGACACATGGCTAGTCACATCGAGATGCAAAGAGTTCACATATTGCATATCAACTTCATTTGGTCTCATCGTAGTCGTAACTTTGTGTTTGCTCAATTACAAGAACTATTTATGTCATCGATATTGATCAAAATTAAGACTCAAAATTGTTAATGAATAACCATATTTAAGCTCATCCAAGGGGTGCAAAAATTTATGATACATTTTAAACTTTTTGGAATGGTCAAAATAATTTTAAAAATAAAATTAAAATGGGAACTAAAAGCTCAAACATCCACAAAAAGAATATAAACATAATCTCAATAGAGAAACCCAAATAAACACAAAAAATATGTATCAAGTCTAACACAAAAAGGGTAGGCACCACCCACCAAAAAAACATATTTCTCCTAAAATGTAAAATAAAAGTATCAAAAAAATAAAGATATAATATGACAGAGAAAGAGGTAAAGAAATGTCTTGTCAGTGCAGTCTGTCCATTTGCTAGGGTCTTTGTGTTTGGTGCAACGACTTGTACTTGGGCTTCAATGATCCAGAACTCCACCTGAATTTTCTTCGTGCTATATCTTTGCACATCTCCGATGGTAGTCGTAAGAATCCCCGAGGTATTTGTAGCGTCAAAGTCGTCTACCCTTCCTATTAAAAAATTGAAGTTGATAGACTTAAGGTAGTCTACGTCCTTTGTTTGGTTTGCGACTTTGCCTTTTAACGTCATCACCTTGGAGGGTGCCCTGTTTCTAGTGTCACAAGTTGTGAATCTCATGGTTAATGTATCCATAAAATCATGAAGGTGTGTGAGTGCATCACGTATGATAATATCGATCATCCCTAGGACATATCTCTCAAGTCGGGCTACTCGTGCATCAATTGATTAGGCTAATCATCCCATCTATAGGATCATGGACTAAATAAGCTTGGTCGGTTTGGAGGAGGACGAGGGAACTATGACCTGTGAAGAAGAAGAAGGTGCAAATGTACTTGAAGGCTTGATCTTTGGGTAGTGTAGGTCGGAGCTGATCTCGTCATGTCAACCTTCTCTCGTTTGTACTCGGCGTCCATTCTCCAAATATTGGTGGACTAGGATAGGATGACCTCAATGTCCCTTTTAGTCTACCAAGGTACTCCAGCACTTCGATATAACTTGGTCACCAACATTCGGAAAGGTAAAGAGGTCAAATTTTTGTTGATCCTCATGGACATCTCTTAGGAAGTCAGCAGCCCCAGGTCGATTCACTATCTCGAGATGATACAAACCAAGCAATTTTCTTTAGGGAAGTACACAATAGACTCGCTCTGAGATGAAATTATGTTGTTGTTGATGAAGCCAAACAAAAACCTTCCAGTAATGTTTAGGTCCTTATGTTTAATGTGATTTCCTATTCAATCTATCTGTCGGTGGTGTCAGAAATCATAGGGGTGGACGAAGTAACAGGAAACCCCTCATAAGGGTGTAATGAGTGCATCACTCTTCCCAATAGTAATTTAATGTGCTCGCTGTGGAAGTCCACCTATTTACCTCTGAACTTGACCAATCTCATCGGTCTAAACTTGCTCACTTTCTTCTCGTTCTTGGGCACCAACTCTATGTATGTTGTGTAATATTCCCTAAGCCAAGAAGTAATATAGGGGCTTTGGGGCCTCATGAACTACTCAAAATTATTGTATCAGATGGTTTCTGAATGTCAAAATGTCTGCCTTCAAGGCTGTCCATTGATAAGAGTTTCTCCTCTAGGATGGTTCATAGCCCCATCACCCTTTAATCTATTCAACATAGGTTGGGGAATGATATGGGATATAGGAGTTATTGGAGGGGCATGAGCTGTCCCTAATTTTTATGTATAAGGGGTTATGGCTAATGTAACCCTAGTGGAAGGAGTGGCAGCTAATGAGACCCAGGCGGATGTGGATGTAGGACTATCTCAAAACTTATTTTGTCGTTGAATCAATAGCGATCATCTTGATTATCAGTCCACTCAACATCGGCCTCAACAATTATGTCTTTTCTTGCTATATGTTTCTTCCTCTTGCCTTTGTCTCCCGGTGGCCGTTCCTCTCTTCCACTTTTTAGAGGAATTGACCCCCCCCCCCTTCGCTGATTTCAATGCACTTTGATGCTATCTTGGGTGGAATGTTTGAGTCTATATGTACTTTATCTGCGTTATATCGGAAATAGTTAAAATTAAATTAAACAAACACACAGATACTATATGGTAGAGAGTTTTGCTAATTGAATAGGCAAATCACTGATTTTTTTAGCGAGCTAGGTCAGGCTTTCTGAAGGGACTGTATTCAATTTATAGCAAGTTGGATATTGAAAATTCTTTCATGTATACATTGACTACTTTCTGTGAGCTCGAGTTAGTCCGCTAAAAGTTCTAGTTCATCAAGTGTTTAGGGGTACATATGAAAGGCAAAATAAGAGTAAATTTTGTGAGACACCGAGCTCTTTCATCGATCCATATCATTTCGCCTAAAGAAACAAACTCAAACATCAAATTTAAATCCATATAAATGGAGAAATGGAGACTTTAGGCGAACCCCTGAATATTTAGGAGAGCATGACCCTACTCTTTGAATTGTCCAACATGCCTGTTTACCAATCACCTACATGAAGTCTACCCCCACCGTAAAAAAAATTGATCTCATGCTAATGAATAACTAAGCACAGGCCGATAGTACCCATAAACCCATGATATTCAGATTTCTCATGGTTTTGCCAACTTTGGCCATTTTGAGGATATTTTGCTTTTAAGAATTGGGTAACCTATTGTATTATTAAGCAATTTTAGTCATTTATAAAAAAATAAGGGTTACAAAGAGTACACACAGAACTATCTAACCAACATGCAATCACAATCCAAGGATATTTAATTCAATTTAAAGAACAAACATCATTGACATTTGATGACCAAAAAATATGGGTAAGATTTTCAAATAAAATTAGGCATGAAAACATTGCAATCCTAGCAAAGAGGCCCAACACATATAAATTTAATACTAATATTGCAAATGGATACAAAATCTTCAAAATTTGATTTGGGGTTTTAGACACTAACCTTTAATACTAATTGAAAATATGATAGAAATTCTAAGCATCAAATAAATCCTAATTTTAATCACAATCACCACTACAATACTAGTTGATAACCAAAATAAATAAAGTTCTATCTTGGTTTGAATTTGTGAAGTCTTGAAGCGAGGGAAAGTGAAGAAATTCTAACTCTAAGTCTCTTGGCCCTTAAAAATCATCCAGTTCGCTTCCATTCGGTGACATTAATGTTGTTCGCCGACCTATTAGGCTTCATGTCGAATGGTCTATTACTTCACCAAGTATTACACGACCTCCAACGCGTGCGAAGGTCCAAACGGCGGACAATAGTGGGACCACCAACAATTGTCATGATTCACGTAATGGATCCTTCGTTCGCCCTTTATGTTTCACCACATTCTTTTATCCATCCAACAATATTAACACACTATTAAAGCAATTAAATTATGGGTTCCTCCCAAGAAGATCCTTAATTAATTTCCTGGCTCGATGTTAGCTACCAGTCAAGATTCATTATTCGGGTTAGACCTAATAACACTAGAAAAACCTCCTTTATTGCTAGGGCGAAGATGATTCAATGTGTGGTCAAATAGGTCGTCAATCAATTTGTTTGTTCTTGAGTGAGAAACAATCATCAGATCCAGCACCTCCAAGATTTCCTTCATCGCCTCTAGCATTTTTTCTTGCTTATGAAGCTTCAGGAGAATGTTCTATAGGATATCGTCTATAATTTTGTTCTCATTGCTCCTAGATATTTCTCGCTCATGAGGAGGCATATAACTCCCTTGACCTTTGCACTAGTTTTCCACCTTAAATATTTTGGAGGCTAATGCATTCAGTTGAGCTACCAGTGCATTTAACTCGAAGTTACCCTTGACTTCATGATTTACCTCAACCGACTTGCCACCCTTCCCTCAGCCATGCTCAGTGTGCCTGCGTACACAAAAACCTCAAAAAAAAAAACTTAAAATAATGTTAGTAAAGCTATATCTAATTAACAATGAAAAAATATACTTTACTACATTTTCTAATATAACATCACTTTTCGGCAGCGGCGCCATTTTCATGTTTAAATAATCAATGACACAACTTCAAGTACAAGTATTAATCATAATAAAATAGCATAGTAACCCAACCAGGGATTTGGTTCGTTTCCTAGGGGAGTTGTAAATATTAGTAGATAATTAGAATTTCATTCAAATTAGACATAGCTAAAGTAATTAACAACTAAAACATAGTAAATTCAATGGGTGACACAAACGTGTAAATTATCAAAGGGGAATTTTCTCACAAGTACTAAAACATTATGAAACTAAAAAGGAAAACTAAGAAATTAGAGAGTAAATTCTTGGTATTAGACCGTAATACGGAATAATCTAAATTATTGTATACATACTCTCAAAAGAAAATTTATAGAGTAATAGTGATTATGCTAAGCTTTACATGGAAATAAGTTCTCTCTTGACCAACTTACCCCGTTTCAAATAGGTTTCTCTCGAACAACCATTTTCCGCAAGAAGACAAGCCTACGCCTTAACCGACTCATTATCTCGAGATGAATGTTAGAATATGAGACTAGGTCTCACTCTCTCGAGATGAACATCATATCGACCAAATCCTTATGTCATCAATGTATCATTCTTTTTTTAACGACTTCTCTCTCAATCATTCCAAAAAACATAAATAAACTTGTACATACAACCACAGAATTGCTAAACTCATCCACACATACTAGACAAAATAACTGTTAAATTACAATTAATCTATCAACAATAAAGAACAAACAACATACTTTACACATACTTTCTAAATCACACCCCAAGAATGGGATTTTCAGCCACACATAATGAAATAGAAATTATACCTTCAATCATGTTTTAATACAATGGGTATGAGAAAATATGTATTGATTTAGGCAAAGCAAGAACAATGAAAGAGACCCACTTCCAAATGAAAAAGATGAAACCCTATTCTTCTTCAAGTATTCAAAACCCTCTCAAACATAGAGTAAAAATGTGAAAAAATAATATTCTAGATACAAAATAATAATGATGTTCGACTCTCTACAAATTACAACTTTAAGTAGTATTTATAATGTTTCAAATCTGTGTTGCAGTGGATCATTCGACCTTGCTAGTAAAATTCCCCGATAGACTCGTTCAATCACCCATTTGTGTACTTCAGTGCCATCTGTTACAACCTTCGAAATCATCATGGTTTGGTTTATTGGGAGACATGGTACTACTTTACGTAGCTACTCGGTGATGCGTCGACTGCTCTTTTCTTCAATCGATTTGACCATTTCCTTCAAGGATCCTCACATTGGAACAAAAGGTGAAGTATTCCTCTTTGGCAATCCAGCAAGTCGACTTAGCGATACCCAAGCTTCCATTGCTTCGTTCTTTTATGTCTTTTTGTCCCTTTTTGCAATAGAGTGTCCATGTTATCCTTAAAACAATTAAATAACTAAAAAAGTTAAGCGTTTCCATCAGCTATTCAGATAAAATAAGATTTTGTGAATGTTTTTTACATTTAAATATAGACCTAAATGAATCTAATTTGTGGACTATTCATAAGGCCAACATAGCAGATAACCTTAGTAGAATATATATGGGTAGAGTACCTCAATTTTAGGAAGAGAGTAAACAAGTTCACAAGCTTGCTCGTTTGGGAGTTCTTGATATGAGCATCTCAAATGGTGGTGTAACGGTTCAGAATGTGTCTTAATCTATATTGGTAGCGTAGATTAAGGAAAAACAAGACCATGATCCTATACTACTTCAACTGAAGGGTGAAACTCATCGGTAGTGAGTTGAGGTTTTCTTCCAAGGGTCGATGGTGTGCTTCGCTATTAGTGTCAATTATGCATTCCTGTGGCGGTGAGTTGAGATAGAAGATTCCTGCAGAAGCCCATAAATTCATCTATTTTATTCATCGAGGCACCACTAAGATGTACCGTGATCAGTGAAAAGTCTTTTGGGGGAATTCTAGAAAAAAGATATATCTGATTTTAAGGCTCACTGCCTTAATTACAAAAAAATCAAGGTAGATCAATAGAAAATAGTGGTTATGTCCAAAGAGATAAACATCTGTATTTGGAAGTATGACGTTATCAAAATGGACTTCATAACAGGTTTACCATGTACTCATAGATAACATGACTCAATTTGAGTGACAGTTGATAGAGTTACTCAAGTCTCTATGATTTTCAGTTTTTCAGACTACATATACGGTGGATGACTACACCACACTTAAAATAATGATATTTTTATATTTAATGGGATCCTTTGTCAATAATGTCAAATAGATTTCCATAGTTCACCTCTGATTTTCTGAAGTAATCTTAAAAAGGTGTTGGTACTAATGTTAATCTTAGAACATCATTTAATCCACAGAAGGATGGTAAGGAAGAGTGTACCATTCTGACCTTAGAATACATGTTAAGAACTTGTGTGATTGCCTTCAAGGGTATAAGGGATGATCACTTTCCTATAATATAGTTCCCCACAATAATAGATACCATTCAAGCATTTAGATGGGCCTTTATGAGGAATTATATGGGTGTAGGTGCAAATCTCCAGTTGAATTGTTTGAAGAAGGTGAAAAGTCATGATAATACTAGATTCAGTTCATGATAATATGGAACATTTTTAGCTCATCAAAGATAGACTTAAGATAGATAGAGTCTTTACAAACCTATGCATATGTAAGGAGAAGGGACTTACAGATCAAAGTTGATGATTAGGGTTTCCTTAAACTGTCACCTAAGAAGGGGTAGATGAGATTTTGCAAGAAAGAGAAGCTATGTCCTAAATATGTAGTCCCTTACAAGATCTTGAAAATATTATGTAAAATGGCTTATGAGTTACGGTCGCAAGCAAAACTAGCACCAGTGCATCTGGTCTTTCACATTTCATTGTTGAAGAACTCTGTGGACGGTCCAACATCCATAGTACCTTCAAGAAATGTGGTTGTGAAGGATAGTCTCACTTATCAAGATGTGCTAGTTGATACTCTTGATCTTCAGGTTTGAAGCTTGAGAAACAAAGAAGTCGTATTAGCTATGGTGTTCTGGAAGAGTCAATCCGTAGAGTGAGCTACTTCAAAAGTAGAAGCAACCATGAAGGCCAAGTATGCTCATCTTTTCAATTTCAATTCCATTCTAGCTTGAGCTAATAGTTCCTCTTAGCCTTTCAGTTATTCAGGTGTAACATCAGTTATAGAATAATTTTACTTTAGTTTATAATTGCATTTCAGCGTATTTGCATCTACTAGGACTTAGTTATGTCAGAAATAGATTTCTAGTAAAAAGTGGTAGGGTTTGCAGATCTCTCCCTCCCTATGCAGCTAGTTTAGACCATATTTGAGGACGAATCTTTCTAAGGTTGACACATTATAGAACCTAGGAAACCATATTTTCAAATAACAACAGGAAAACCTCTCAAACAAGTGTAAAAGGGCAGGGTTCACGGACCACGATAGGGTCTAGGGTACGTTGACCTACCCATGGTTTCATCCCCTTCCAAAAAAAGGTGGACCACAAGACCCTTCACAGGTCGTGGACCACCTCATGGACCGTACTGACACTTGTGGTCTCTAGGAAGAGACCAGCTGGACCTGACTTTCAGACCACGGGACCTTTCATGAGCCATAATCCTAACGACGAGCTGCAGGAGTGCTCGTGGAAGCCTCTCTTGAAACATCTTTGGAAATTTCCGAAGCGTCAACCTACGACCATACCTATGGATCATTGGTCCAACTATGGTCCATGGTCCTTTTCCATGGTTGGAGGCCCAAGAAATAAAGACTTTGAATCCAAGACGAAGGTAGACATGATTGACCATTGATCAGTCTATTGGTGGCTCCTGTAAACTCTTAAAAGAGGGATCATTTTGTCGTTTGCATATGCGTTAGACCCCTAACTATGTCGTTTAAACCCTCAATTACATGGTATTGATCAGTTTTAGCCTATTATACTAATTAGAAGCTAACCTAATCAATCATTCACAAAAACCTAGCAAAGCTTAGAGCAAATTAGAGGGAAAAGTCGAGCATCCATTGTTGAAGAATGCGACAAGGTCTCGTAAATTACAACCCAAAAATCAATATATTTATCCTTGGAATTCTTCACTAGGTATGTGGGATTTCATTAACGGTGTACTTTTACTAGTGGGTTGCTTTCACCAAATAGGTCCCTAGAATTCAGTCAGATTTTTTTATTCTCTACAACATGTGAGACCTAGGATTTCTAGAATATCAAAATTTATGTTGTGATTAAGTTGTTACAGTAATCAAAATAAGATTATCATCGTTTCATAGAATTGTTTCTTAGTTCTTGCATAAACTCAAAAACCTAGATATTTAGTTCTTTTGGTTCGTGAATCATATTAGCTAAGGCAGATAGAGAGTTATACATGCCTTAGTTTTTGAATTTTTCATTATAAGTGTATTAATTTTGCGTTTTCAGTATGCAGGTCATAGTTTTGAGCTATCGAGTATTTCGAGTATTTAGTAATAATATAGCTAATAGACATAATCAATTGGGAGTACGCTTAATACAGAGTTGGACTAGGGTCAGTAGCCCGTATAGTCCGAGCATTATAAGTCCCATAGGTGTCACGACCCAAATCGGGTCGCGACTGGCACCCACATTTATCCTCCTATGTGAGCGAACCAACCAATCTAAACCCCATCATTTCAAATATAATAATCTAAATACATTGCGGAAGACTTAAAACTCATTAACAAACCAAATCAAATAACTTCAAAAAACTCAACAACTATTATTATTCCCCACAAATCTGGAAGTCATCATCACAAGAACATCTATCTCAAATTACTAAATCTAAGAGTATTTAAGAAACTAAAATAAATGAAAAGCTAGTCCATGCCGGAACTTCAAGGCATCAAGACATGAAGAAGAAGATCTAGTCCAAGCTAGAAGCATTAGCTCACCCTAATATCCGGTGTAATGAAGACTGGCTAGAGTTGCGGTTCAGTTAAAGACGACGGTACGTTTGCTGCACTCCACAAATAACAAAGAGAGAAACATACAAGTACGGGTCAGTACAAACACAAGTACTGAGTAGATATCATCGGCCAACTAAAAATTGAAAACAATATATATCCAATAATATCATAAAATCAACTACAATACTCAACATGCGGCATTTTCAGTTACCATAACCCTTGGTCACAACACCAAGCACATCAATGAGGACTCACGCCTCCTCATCATACTCATTTGGGAATTAGGTTGATTAAATTGAGTATATTAACGTCTTTCAAGATTCATTATCTTTATCTCTCTCGTGTCGGCACGTGACACTCCGATCCATATATACTATCCTGGTACTGCAACGTGGCACCCGATCCATTTACTATCCTGGTGTCGGAACGTGACACTCCAATCCTCATATACTATCCTGGTACCGGAATGTGGTACCCGATCCATATACTATCCTGGTGTCGGAACGTGACACTCTGATCCTCATATACTATCCTGGTACCGGAGCGTGGCACCCGATCCATATACTATCCTGGTGTCGGAACGTGACACTCCGATCCTCATATACTATCCTGATACCGGAACGTGGCACCCATCCATATACTATCCTGGTGTCGGAACGTGACACTCCGATCCTCATATACTATCCTGGTACCGAAACGTGGTACCCGATCCCCTAATGTCACTACATGTAAATCAAGCCTTCTTTTATACCAAGGCATCATCATTAACAAAGTAGATTAGGGTTTTCAAGATTTAGGATTCAATATATTCATCATGCTTATTTCATCACAATTATATAATCACATTCATGCAAGCATACAATTAAGCATATAGAAGGGTTTACAACACTACCCATTACATATCATTCGCTATTAAGAGTTTACTACGAATAGCATAAAAACCATAACCTACCTCCACCGAAGAATTTTGATCAAGCAAGCAATTTCCCAAAGCTTTGTTCTTCTTCTCGTTTCTCCTCTTTCTTGTTCGATCCTCTCTCTCTCTCTTGTTCTTTCTATTTTTCTTATTCAAACCCTCTTTCTTTTACCCTAATTAGCATATAATTAAGTATAAAAGATGGCAATAGTAACCCACTAATTAACTCAAGGTTACCTCTTTTAACCCCCAAGTTAATTGAGTTATTAATATTAAACCACCAACTTTACAATTATAAGCCGGAATAGTCCAAAACGCCCCTTAAAATAATTACAGAAATCCGACCCAGCCTGGGATTTAGCAGTCTGTGAAGGCCCGTCGTGCCTGCGACGGTCCGTCCTGCTTCTCCGTCACAGAGTTTAGAGACTCAATTCTCATTGAAGGGTTTGTGACGGTCCGTCGTGCCCACGACGGTCCGTCCTGCCATTCCGTTACGAAGTTCAGAGAGTCGATTTCAGTACCCAAATTTCAAAATTCTAAGTATTTTGGAACGAGACCCCCTCGACGGTCCGTCGTGCCCATGACGGTCCGTCGTGGGATCCGTCGACCAAGACAGTTTTTCCATAAATAAAATCTACTGCTCAAAACGACTAAACAGGTCGTTACAATATACCAATTTACCCATCGTTCGTCCTCGAACGATCATAAGAAGAAAAACAAGGGCGAAAAGAAGAACCTGAATCTGTAAACAAGTGTGGGTATCTTTCATGCATATCAGTCTCTTTCTCCCAAGTGGCTTCTTCAACGGGTCGATTCTTCCATTGAATTTTGATGGATGCAATCTCCCTTGACCTCAACTTGCGAACTTCTCTATCTAAAATAGCAACAGGCTCCTCCTCATAAGAAAAATTTTCATCAAGCAGAACTGAATCCCAACGAATGATGTAGTTTCCATCCCCATGGTATCTTTTTAACATAGACACATGAAATACCGGATGCACTCCGGACAGCCTTGGAGGCAAGGCTAACTCATAAGCCACCTCCCCTACTCGCTTAAGTACTTCAAAGGGACCAATATACCTTGGGCTTAGTTTACCTCTTTTACCAAACCGCATCACCCCTTTCATGGGCGAAACCTTCAGCAAGACTTGCTCACCCTCTATAAACTCAAAGTCTCTAACCTTTCGATCTGCATATTCCTTTTGCCTACTTTGCGCCGCTAAAAGCTTTTCTTGAATGCATTTCACTTTATCAAACGATTCTCTCAGAAGGTCAGTACCCCAAGGTCTAACCTCAAATGCATCAAACCACCCAATGAGAGACCTACATCTCTCCCATACAATGCTTCAAATGGGGCCATATAAATACTTGAGTGATAGCTATTGTTGTAGGAGAACTCTGTTAAGGGTAAGAAGCTATCCCAATGGCCACCAAATTCTATCACACATGCACGAAGCATATCCTCCAACACTTGAATCGTTCTCTCAGACTGACCATCGGTCTGAGGATGGAACGCAGTACTAAGGTCCAACCTAGTACCCAATTCCGCATGCAATGTTTTCCAAAACTTAGAAGTAAACTGCGTACCTCTATCTGATATAATGGGGAGTGGAACCCCATGCAATCGCACCACTTCCGAGATGTAAAATTTGGCTGACTTCTCTGCATTGTAAGTCACCTTGACCAGAATGAAGTGAGCAGACTTAGTTAACCTATCAACAATTACCCAAATGGAGTCATACTTACCCATTGTCTTGGGAAGACCAACCACGAAGTCCATTGCAATCCTTTCCCACTTCCATTCAGGAATGGGCATTCTCTGAAGTGTTCCTCCGGGCCTCTGGTGTGTTCATACTTTACTTGTTGGCAATTTGGACATTTGGCAACAAAATCAACAATGTCGCGCTTCATTCTACTCCACCAAAAGTGTTGCTTTAGGTCACGGTACATCTTGGTTGCACCAAGATGTATAGAGTACCTTGAACTATGAGCCTCTGTCAGAATAGTGTTGATCAAATCATCAACGCGGGGTACACATACCCTTCCCTTGATTCTCAAAACACCTTCCTCATCGATTTGTTCTTCTTTAGCCTCTCCTCGCAATACTTTATCTTGGATTCTGCTTAGTTTCTCATCATCAAACTATTTTCCCTTAATCTTGTCAAGAAAAGAAGATCTTGCCTCCACACAAGCCAACAATCCTCCCTTCTCATTTACTTCTAACCTCATCAAGTCGTTAGCCAGAGTCTGAACCTCTCTAACCAATGGACGTCTAGAAACTTGCAAGTGAGCTAGACTTCCCATGCTCCCTGCTTTTCTACTTAAGGCGTCTGCCACAACATTAGCCTTTCCCGGATGATACAAGATAGTGATATCGTAGTCCTTCAGTAGTTCCATCTATCTCCTCTGTCTCAAATTCAAATGTTTTTGAGTAAAGACATACTATAGGCTACGATGATCCGTGTATACTTCACACTTAACCCCATACAGATAGTGCCTCCATTGCTTTAATGCAAACACTACCGCAGCCAACTCCAAATCATGGGTCGGATAATTACGTTCATGCACCTTTAATTGCCTCGAAGCATAAGCAATTACATTCTTCTCTTGCATTAGCACTTCACCCAAACTAGAATAGGATGCATCACAATAAACAATGAAGTTCTTACCTTCCATGGGCAAGGTGAGAATTGGTGCAGTAGTCAACAAAGTCTTGAGCTTCTGAAAGCTTTCTTCACACTCGTCCGACCATACAAATGGGACATTCTGCTTAGTCAAGTTCGTCAATTGGGAAGCAACGGAAGAGAATCCCTTGACAAATCGACGGTAATAGCTAGCTAAACTAACAAAG
This sequence comes from Solanum arcanum, assembly GCA_027789145.1. Taxonomy (NCBI): domain Eukaryota; kingdom Viridiplantae; phylum Streptophyta; class Magnoliopsida; order Solanales; family Solanaceae; genus Solanum; species Solanum arcanum. The sequence continues at coordinate 52,291,031 of CM050941.1, read as the reverse complement.
CTCCTTTTTTCTGACACATTTGTAGGTCTTACCCAATTCTTCACTGTCTCAATATTAGAAGGATCCACCATCACTCTATCCTTAGACACCACGTGACCCAAGAAAGACACTAAATCTAGCCAAAACTCACACTTGGAGAATTTAGCATAAAGCTTTTTCTCCCTCAACATTTCCAATACCATTCCCAAATGCTCCTCATGTTCTTTCTTGCTCTTTGAGTATATCACTATATCATTAATAAATACGATCACAAAGAGATACAGATATGGCTTAAAAATCCCGTTCATCAAGCTCATGAAAGCAGCAGGGGCATTCGTAAGACCAAAAGACATAACTACAAATTCGTAATGCCCATACCTGGTCCGAAAAGCAGTCTTTGGCACATACGTTGCTCGTATTATCAATTGATGATAATCGGATCTCAAGTCAATCTTAGAGAAGACACAAGCACCTTGTAACTGATCGAACAAGTCATTAATGCGAGGAATGGGATACTTGTTCTTAATAGTTACCTTGTTCAACTGCCGGTAATCTATGCACATCCGGAAACTCCCATCCTTTTTTTTTCACAAATAACACCGGAGCACCCCAAGGAGATGCACTTGGTATAATGAAGCCTTTGCTCAACAACTCTTGAAGTTGGGCCTTTAATTCTCTTAACTCTGCGGGAGCCATTCTATAAGGGGGTATGGATATGGGGCGAGTACCTGGTTCAAGATCGATGCAGAAGTCAATATCTCTATCCGGTGGCATACCAGGAAGGTCTGCAGGAAACACATCTAAAAATTTACGGACTATCGAAACCGACTCAATTGAAGGTACTTGAGTAGTACATCCCTGAGGTGTGCCAAGAAAGGTAAACACCCCCTACTAACCATTCTCTTAGCATGAAGAAAGGAGATGATACGAACCGGATTGGAAGTGTAGTCACCCTCCCACACTAACGGATCTCTCCCAGGCTTGGCTAACGCCACAGTTTTAGCATTACAATCCAAGATCGCAAAATTCGGAGAAAGCCAAGTCATACCCAGAATTACATCAAAATCAACCATTTCTAAGATAACCAAGTCTACATAAGTGTTGCTACCTACAAAAGTCACCAAAAAAGACCTATATACTTTTTCAACTATCACAGACTCACCCACGGGAGTAGAATCACGAATAGGCATGTCAAGTAATTCGCAAGGTAAATTAAGACCAGTAGCAAATGAAGAAGATACATAAGAAAATGTGGATCCAGGATCAAACAATACAGAAGCCATGCAATCACAAACCGAAAGATTACCTGTGATGACAGCATCAGATGTCTCCGCCTCAGATCTCCAAGGGAAAGCGTAACAATGGGCCTCATTACTTGTCTGTCCGTTGCCCCTACCATGTTGTGTTGTAGTGGCTCCAGTTTTCCCATCACCCCGGCTGTTTTGGTGACCACCATTACCTCGGCCACCATGTCTTCCAGAATCTCTACCATGACCACCTCTACCTCTAGCCATTGGGGGTCTATAACTCTGTTTTGGACAATTCCTCCTAATATGTCCAGTCTCCCCACATCCATAACACTCTCTGGAGTCAGGCATAGGTCTCTCAGAGAAGTGTTGACTGGTCTGAGGTGGACCCCCAACTACAGTCTGTAGTGAAGACTGAATTGGTCGGACTGAGTAACCTCCTTAACCCTGTCCTCTAGAGTAAGAACCATTAAACTCACCTCCCTTTCGAAATTTTTTTGATGTCGATACCATGGTGAAGTCATCTGGCTTCACTCCTTTCACCTCTATCATGAAGTCTACCACTTCTTGAAAGGATTTCGCTGTAGTCGCTACCTGTAAGGCTGAAATTCACAACTCTGATCTCAACCCCTTTATAAAACGGCGAATCCGCTCTTGTGGACTGAAACATAGCTGGGTGGCATACTTGGATAATGCGCGAAACTTAGCCTCGTACGCAGTGACCGACATCCTACCTTGCTCTAGGCTCAAGAACTCATCTCTTTTCCTATCCCTCAAAGTCTGGGGGATATACTTCTCCATAAACAAGCTAGAGAATTATGCCCAAGTCAGAGATGGTGCCTCTGTTGGTTGACACTCAACATGTGACCGCCACCACATTTTGGCGTTCCCTTGAAACTGATAAGTCACAAAATCAACACCAAACCGTTCTACTATACCCATCTTGTGTAGTAGCTCATGACAGTCAACCAGAAAATTGTAGGCATCCTCAGATTCAGCACCCTTGAAGATTGGAGGTTTCAATTTCAAGAACTTACTGAAAAGTTCATGCTGATCATTTGTCATTATAGGCCCTGTAGTCAGACGAGGAAACGTGCTTATTTCCAATTAGGCATCCATGCGGGGAGCCACAGTAGCCGCATGTTGTACCTCCGGAGCCTGAGGTGCTGGTGCAGAAAACACTGGAGGTGTCTGACCTTGATAAGATAGCCCACTAAGATAAGCAAGAACCTGATTGATCATCTCTAGGGTAGGTTGGGGTGGCAATTTCTCATTCTGCACTTGCTCATTTTCCCCATCCTCACCCTCTCTTACTACTTCCTCAGTCGGTGGAGGAGTCATCGCCCTAGTACCAGATGGGCCAGGCGTTTGTCATGTTCCTCTAGAGGACGTCCTCCCGCGACCTCTACCGCGGCCTCTTGCCACCGCTCCTCTTCGAGCTACACTCTCAGTGGCTGGCTCAGATGCATCTTGTCTTGCTGACGTTGATGTTGGCGCGGTTGTTGCTCTAGTTCTAACCATCTGCGAAATAGAGTGAAGATGGTCAGATACCAATTTGTATCACCTAAATACCAATTGGACCCAAGTAATAGCACGAAAAAAAGAATGAAAGAATGGAATTTTCCTAAAGTCTTATAGCCTCTCAAAGAAAAGTAAAGGCGTCCCCCTACCGTTCCTTAGACTCTACTAGACTCGTTCTTGTGTGATGAGACCAACGAACCTAATGCTCTGATACCAAGTTTGTCACGACCCAAATCGGGTCGCGACTGGCACCCACATTTATCCTCCTATGTGAGCGAACCAACAAATCTGAACCCCATCATTTCAAACATAATAAACTAAATACATTGCGGAAGACTTAAAACTCCATAACAAAACAAATCAAATAACTTCTAAAAACTCAACAACTATTATTATTCCCAAAAATCTGGAAGTCATCATCACAAGAACATCTATCTCAAATTACTAAATCTAAGAGTATCTAAGAAACTAAAATAAATGAAAAGCTAGTCCGTGCCGGAACTTCAAGGCATAAAGACATGAAGAAGAAGATCTAGTCCAAGCTAGAAGCATTAGCTCACCCTGAGATCCGGTGTAATGAAGACTGGCTAGAGTTGCGGTTGAGTAGAAGACAACGGTACGTTTGCTGCACTCCACAAATAACAAAGAAAGAAACATACAAGTAGGGGTCAGTACAAACACAAGTACTGAGTAAATATCATCGGCCAACTCAAAATATAAAACAGTATATATCAGATAATATCATAAAATCAACTACAATACTCAACATGCAGCATTTTCAGTTACCATAACCCTTGGTCACAACACCAAGCACATCAATGAGGACTCACGCCTCCTCATCATACTCATTTGGGAATTAGGTTCATTAAATTGAGTATATTAACGTCTTTCAAGATTCATTATCTTTATCTCTCTCGTGTCGGCACGTGACACTCCGATCCTTATATACTATCCTGGTACTGGAATGTGGCACCCGATCCATATACTATCCTGGTGTCGGAACGTGACATTCCGATCCTCATATACTATCTTGGTACCGGAACGTGGCACCCGATACATATACTATCCTGGTGTCGGAACGTGACACTCCGATCCTCATATACTATCCTGGTACCAGAACGTGGCACCCGATCCATATACTATCCTGGTGTCGGAACGTGACACACCGATCCTCATATACTATCCTGGTACCGAAACGTGGCACCCGATCCATTTACTATCCTGGTGTCGGAACGTGAAACTCCGATCCTCATATACTATACTGGTACCGGAACGTGGTACCCGATCCCCTAATCTCACTACATGTTCATCAAGCCTTCTTTTATACCAAGGCATCATCATTAACAAAGTAGATTAGGGTTTTCAAGATTTAGGATTCAATAGCTTCATCATGCTTATTTTATCACAATTATATAATCACTTTCATGCAAGCATACAATTAAGCATATAGAAGGGTTTACAACACTACCCAATACATATCATTCGCTATTAAGAGTTTACTACGAATAGCATAAAAACCGTAACCTACCTCCACCGAAGAATTTTGATCAAGCAAGCAATTTCCCAAAGCTTTGTTCTTCTTCTCGTTTCTCCTCTTTATCGTTCGATCCCCTCTCTCTCTTGTTCTTTCTATTTTTCTTATTCAATCCCTCTTTCTTTTACCCTAATTAGCATATAATTAAGTATAAAAGATGGCAATAGTAACCCACTAATTAACTCAAGGTTACCTCTTTTAACCCCCCAAGTAATTGAGTTATTAATATTAAACAACTAACTTTACAATTATAAGCCGGAATAGTCCAAAATGCCCCTTAAAATAATTACAGAAATCCTACCAAGCCTGGGACTACGCAGTCTGTGACGGCCCGTCGTGCCTGCGACGGTCCGTCCTGCTGCTCCGTCACAGAGTTCAGAGACTCCATTCCATTGAAGGATCTGTGACGGTCCGTCGTGCCCACGACGGTCCGTCCTGCCATTCCGTTACGAAGTTCAGAGAGTCGATTTCAGTACCCAAATTTCAGAATTCTAAGTATTTTGGAACGAGACCCCCTCGACGGTCCGTCGTGCCCATGACGGTCCGTCGTGGGATCCGTCGACCAAGACAATTTTTCCAGAAATAAAATCTGCTGCTCAAAACGACTAAACAGGTTGTTACAATAGGTTTATAAGTCCTCTATTTAGGCATCGTTTTGTGATCACGCCAGAGGTTATGTTGGGTTCTTTTGATTGAATTTATAAATCGGACTCTACATTTGCCACTCATGGATTTATGTCAATGATTAGTAGAGTCCAGGTTATCAATTAAAGTTAAGTATTCAGTTTCAGCATGCTATCAAACTTAGTCGTTACATTCAGTTAGTTCATGTTTAATATTTTCTGTATAGTATCATGCTTTTTTAATTTATGTACATTGTTCAACTTTATCCTATCATGCATGCTCAGTACCTTTCAAGTATTGATGCACACTCTCCTCTACATCTTCTCGTGCTGTAGGTTTAGTCCTCAACATCATGATAAGGCATATATCAGTTTTCGATCTCTATTTCAACATCATCTATCATAAATTTGATAATTCAGTTATCAATAAACTCATAGATTTTTTATAAAGATAAATTTGGGTAATCCCCATCATTTCATTTTATGAATGTTTCTAAATATTGCACACTACGAGTATTATGTTGAAAATGTTTAAGTATGCTTATGATATGTTGGCAGAGTTTTCTTGGATTCTTCCCGTGCTCCCATCCTAAGGGTAGCCTCGGGGCATGATATATATATATATATATATATATATATTTACTATCATATCCTGAACCATACCAAAAACATAAGAACTATACGAAAACATTAAAAGATATGAATGTGTAAATCATTTAAAGATAATTTTTACAGAGGTATGAAATAAAGTTGTATAATAATGATAATTTGTAAACATTTAAATATCAAAGACTCAATTTTCTCGTTAATTTATCTATAAAACCTCTATTGAACGAGGATAGTTTTTGAGACAAAATGCACAACTATCTTGTGGGCCTATATAAACTCCATAATTGTTTAAGTTAGAATTAGTGACAAGTTCGTACTGAAACCTACTCTCGATAAATTTTAATCTTATAAAACCTTTAGTTTATAAGATGAGAATTTGTATTGAAACTTAATTTTTGATACACTTTGATCTAATCAAGGCTCAAATTTAGAACAATTTATATGTAGGCTTTAAGAATATTTTCCATGTTGACATCCTTTGAATGGGAGCAACGTCCCGTGTCTCAAATAAAAAATAGTTAAAAGATTATTAAATGGTTAAATAAGTAAAACGGAAAATGGATTTGAACACCTTATTTTTAGGAAAACTAGAAAATCAATTATTTAATTAACTTAAAAGGATGTGTACGAAACCAATTGATTCTAGGTAAGGGGTTTAAATTATTCCAAACAGAATGAGTTAGATACCCTTCGAAATCCACAAGTGTGGGTCCTCACTGAATTAATTTTTTTCAAATAGTGAGGAGAAAAAATAAATATTTAAGAATAATAAACATGTAATATGCACATGTGATAAAATAACATAATACAAGAATAATGAATGAAGAAAGCTATTTGAACTTAATTCAAATGGCTTCGATGAGGAGGAACTCAAGATACCTGTAAAGACACCAGTAAAAGTGTTAGCAATAAATAAATATGAGTAATAATAAATTAATCAAATAATACCTTAAAAAAAATCCATTTTATCAACATGGAATGTCTTGAATATTGACGGTAATTTCTTCATCGGTAAATTATAACAAACAAAATATGTAAACTTAAATTAAATTTCCGTCTTTTAAAATAGGGAGGCCTCCAAAACCAACGGAGAGATTTTTTTGGCCATTCAATGAGAAATCTAAACTCATAGAAAATCAATATGCAACGATTTAAATAAAATGCAACAACAAATTGATAACATGAACAAAATGGTAGTAAAAACTTTAGTTAAATCATAACAAAGAATGCGGGACATTCTTAGAATAATTGGAGTTGAAAAAAACAAATAATAAACAACAATGAAGGAAAAAATGAATTTTCATAGAAATGAATAACACAACCAACAATAAAACAATACCAATAATAATTTAATTTATAACTATTAGCATGAGGAGTCAACAAAAACATATAATAACTTAACAATAATTTAAAATAATAATAAAATAAATAGTAGCAACCGAAACATATGACTTAACAATGAAACATTTTTAAATTGTACACCATATATTCAACAAAAATAAGATTAAATCACCTAGCTAGCTGTACAAAGCTAGAATTAAAAATAATAAAAACAAACACCAAACTGTACTATGCACTACCTTTTCTTATTTGATAGTAAAAAACGTTAATAGCATACCCTAGACAAAAACAAATAAAGCCAAACAAAATTATAGATGCAGATCTGAAAATTTGAAACTAACAAAAACTCAACCTCAACATAACAAGCAAAGAGATGGTAGCATCAAAACTAAAATATTAATAGTAATAAACCACCACAAAAATGAAATACTAACAGTAACAGAGCACCACAATTATACATGAATGAACAAAGTAGATCGGTAAGCAAAAAATAAATGAAAAGAAAAATTACCAAAGAGAAGATAGATTAGTATTACCATTTGGAGCTCACCGAATTTAACGTTGCAGCAGCTGGTTATTTAAACACCTAAATATATCATCCACCACCATCTTAACCTAGTGAACCAGCAAATGTAAATATAGGAAATTGTTAAAAATGGACCTAAGTTATCGCCATAAGAATATGAACAAAAAATTATTGGTTGATTAAATATTTGTGTATACAAATTATATTCGCATTTGAATAAATTTTTAAACTGTATAAAATACTAAAATGAAAATTAGCTGATTTACTGATTAAAATGAATATTAAAAAACATAATGAACGTAAGTAATGACATATAAAAATGCAATCTCAATATTTACTAATAAAAATCCTAAATTTTAATAAATAAAGAGAGTTATCGATAAAATTATTTATGATTGATTTTTTTTAAAATATTAAATAAATAAATAATAAAATTACGAATTTTGAATAGTGTTAGACAAAAATTGAATGTCAAAATTTCAAATGTATGTGTTACTATTTGACTATATTAAAGGACTCCCCGTGAAGAGATGAGCTGTGCAGTGAAATCTGGTTTATTGTAGCCGAGGGCTAACATCCACTACCAAAACAATAAAGGTTAGACTGTCACTGCTATTATTTAACATTTTATAATGCAAATAGAGTCTCATTAGTTGTCAAAATATCAAGAGCCAATAAAGTAAGAAAAGAAAGATTCATCTTCACTTTTACATACACTGCCAAAAGTATAGAGGCTACATAAGTATAAACAAAATATACATATGATATTAATTAACTAATGATTAAAAGAAAATGCATAAATAATCTGATCAAGTTTATCAAGTACTTGAGGCAACCTGAAAGTTAGAAATTATATAAAAAATGGCAAATTGTCTATCCCTTGAAAGAGGTACCTGCGAAAGTTCCACAATAAAAAGGATAGCATTAACATAAAACCAAGTCAGGTGAGGAACACCACGCAATGTTGTTCTTAGAACTAATTCAAAAGAACAACTTCACGCTAACTGTCCCAAAACCTTCTACAAAAGTATTGAGAAGATGCCAGACCTCTAAGTTCCATAAAACCACAATAAAAAAGGATAAATAATTTACAGATGATGGCATTTCTCTTTCATCAACTGCAAATGGTGATTCATAAGCAACTAATTAAGACTAATACTAATGTATCTCGTATGATGAATAATCTTATCATGTTTTTCACTATGACCTTAAAGGATGAACTGGAAAAGTTGAATTAAGAAAAGGTTAAGCATGAAGAAGAATTTGGAAGTCCGCTCAATGTCCATTCCTTTATGAAAGGTGAAGTATGAAATGAAAGATTTGAGATTGAAAGCGTGCATTATGTTTGTTATTACTTGCTAAAAATATTGGAGTTGTGTCTAATAAAATTGGAGAGCCAGATGCGTTTGGTAAACAAAGAAAGAGGTGAGCCTATTGCACTTTTTTAGTCCTAGTATCGTTCATTCTAAAGGAGTTAGAAACCATTTCAAAGTTGTATAAGGGTTAAGTTGGAGGAAATGTTTTGGGAGAAATAGAGGCAAAGAAGAGTTGTGTTGTGCTTTCTGATAGGTAGACTTTCAAAAAGGTCTAAAAATTATCAATGGGTTCTTGAGAAAAAGGAGGTAACACATATTAAGATAAGGCAAAATTTTTCCCTTGAAGATGCTTGTAGAAGGGACACACAAGAACGAGGAGTAATACGAGAGGCTCATTTGCAGGTTCCTTTTGTTTAAAGAATCAATTGAGTACATTGGACATACAAGTCCTCGATCACTGAAAAGCCTGTTATTTATGCAATATCAGAATGAATAAGCTACGACTCTTGTTTGTTTTCATTCATTCTTATATTGCACGAATAAATTTCCTTGTAGCGATCTACGATCCACATGTCCAATTGACTCAAATGATTCTTCCAACAAATGGGACCTACAAATGAACATCTTGTATAGCTCCTTATTCTTGACTTTCCCTTCTCGAAGCATCTTCGAGGATAATTGTAAGTTTCCTTTATGTGCAATATAATCCACGAATAATCTCCAGACATTTTTAGACATTTTTGATAGTCTAACAATTAAAAAGCAGAATGCAACTCTTCTTTCCCTCTTCTTCTCCTAAAATCATCCATGCACTTATATAGTTTTGAAATGCACCTTAACTCCATTAGAATTACGAGATACTAAGACCAATAAATTAAAATTGGTTCACCTCTTCATTTTTTATCGCTAGCTTTCTTGTTTCATTAGACACAACTGTATTTTTTCCAAGTTAAAAAATACATGAACAACACCTTTAATCTATATTTTGTAATTGTACAATCCCAAATCATTTCCTTCCTACTTCAATCTTACCTTGCTTCAATAAAGGGAAAAGTAATCGGACAACCTAATTTCTTGAAGCTATATTGTACACTTCACGGGATGTATAAAATTGATAAACTAATTCACATCTTTTCCTCATAATCCTATAAACTCAACTGATCACAAACTCAATTTACTTGTTTCAAACTCCTGAAAAATGAAAAATATCCTGCAATATTAGCACATTCCTAAGATCATACCACTTCATCGTAAATGCTAAACTACTACAAAACAATATATAAAGAGCATCATTAAAACCAACAATCCCTCTAACAAATTTATAGTACTCTAACAATATAGGAGCACTGTCAAGACCTAACCCACTAGACTGTTTAGGCACCTCTTTTAGCATTTTCGTAGATTTTTTAGTTTGTACTTGTTGTTCTTTAGCAGAGGTTAGTTCCATGCCCCCTCAGCTTGTATAACTTTTTGAATTTTATGTACGTGGAGCTCAATGATATTAAAGGTATACAATAAGAAGAAGACAACCGACAACACCTTAGAAAATGTCGTTGGTCTGATATAACCCTCTTTATAGACAGACGCAACACCATGAATATTCTACGTAAATTGTTGTTCTAAAAGAAATAACCTCTAGCAAGTTCTGGAATTCAAAATCAACGATTACTTTATAGACAAAGTCAGAAAATACCCTAAAGATATTTAGAAAATAAAACAAACACATAATTAAATTATAACATTCACTAGCACATGTACTCTCATTAATTAGAAATAATTGATTGCGGTGATACATGCACCTCGTCTTTATATATGTCCACATAATGTAAAGACTAAAAATATTGTATTAGGGGATTAAGGTTAAAAACTACACTTAAATTCATCCATTTAGAGAATGACTAACCTTTCTTACAACTTGGTGGAATCATTGTAACTCAAAGACCAACATAGAATACGATATCTTCAATGCTTGTTAAAATGGATTGTGTAATGGAGTCTACCAATGGCTGCATTGAAGGATTCCCCATTAAGAGATGAACAAGTTTGAAGGTTGTCTCCCACTTATTTCGTATTGTCAAAATAAAATCTGATATATTTGATCCTAGAGTTACATCAACAAATAAAAAGCTAACTCAAATTATCAGACACATGTTAACTTGTGTTAACTTAAATCCTCATTCCACACCGTATATCACTTTTATGATCATGTTTATCATGTAATTGAGGAAACCTTAATGTTGGCATTGTAGAGAGGACCAAACCAATTGAATTTTTCTAGAAAGAGGTAACATTGTCCCACTAAGAATTTGTCATATATCGAAAGACAACAATAACATAAAACGTCAGGTGAGGAACACCACACAATGATGTTATCATGACTAGTTTCAACAAGAATTTCAGTCTTAATTTCCCCAAACCTTCTATAAAAGGATTGAAAAGATGCAAGATCTCTAAGTTCCATGAACCCACAATAAAAAAGGATAAATAATTTATAGATGATGGCCTTTCTCTTTCATTAACTAGAAAAGGTGATTACCAAGTGACTAATTCTACTAATAATGTCTCTCATATGATGAAGATGCTTATTATATTTCTCATAATGACTCTAAAGCACGATACTAGTATATCTCAGGAATATCTCCTAACATTTAATTACTCCTTTGTTGCTGCGCCTCCGTCTATATTTAGCAAACAAGCTGCTCATGGATGCATTTGTAAATTTGTAGATTCATGTAAGACATTTTTCCCCAACCATGTAACCGTATATAGGAAGTGTGCTCCTATTTGCTAGAATTTGTAATCTTTTGCCAGGGATTGTATGATGTTAAGAATATTTTAGGATTGTAGATGCTTTGCATTATTTCGCCCATTGGGAACAAGGTAATTGCATATTTTAGAGTATAATGTGTTATCAACTCTATTTATGAGGATATCAAGTATCCATGATTTTATCAAGTTTATGTAGAGAAAAGCAAAAGAAAACTATAAATAGGAAGGTTTATTTAGGAAGAGAGTGTAGCTTCAAGAATGAGGCAAGACCAACCCAAAGTCTAAGAATAAGTTATAGGGCTGGGAGGTGTGAGTTGATCGGATGCTGGGAAGCTCGGGTAATCCGTTCCTAACAATCATTCTTTAGTCCAAGATAGTTATCTATTAATAGAAGAGTCAAGTAAATGAGTGGAAGCTAAAGAGGAGAAGAAAGATCTTGGATAAGAGATCATTATTATAGAAGAATACACTTTTGATTTAGGTTGTTTTTGGGTTTTTCTTAGGATAAATACCAATGCCTAAGTTTACCCCTATGTATACTAGTTTGTAATGGTTGTTGATATTATAACATATAGATTATTCGATATTTTACTTCAAATATCTAACTCTCTAAAATATTTAAATATTTCTTCAAGGAAACATCTCTAAAAATTTTAAAAAAATTCATCAAAATATTTATTTTTCAATACAATGCTGCACTATTCTAAAAATCATACTTGAAATCAACGATATTCCAAAAATCAACTTTAATATTTTTCACATTTTATGCATCACTTAAACTGTGCAATATGCCATTCAGAAGAGTTTTGTTGTACATTTAGTTTCCCTTTAAAGTAAGGTAAAACTGAAGCAAGAAAGGAAAGATTTGAGAGGTACTATAACGAAGAAAAGATTGAAGGTGATCATTATGTCTAAAGAAACTTGAAAGAAAACAAGAAGATGTAACTCTATTGTACTCTTGTTGGTTTTGGTAACAAGGAGATATATACACATTCCACTCTTTTATGTTATGAAGGATTTTAGAAGCAATTCAAATTCTGTATATAGGCATTTTGGTCCTATATTATTCTATTTTTGTTAGATTCTATGAGGGGTAGAGGGTGTTGCTGATGCTTTGTATATATTTTGACATAGTAGTTTAGCTATGATGATGAAGAGATGTATCCATGATGTTAAGTGAGTGTTAAGATTACAGGATGCTTGTCCTTTTGTTCATGAGTTGGAAACAAGGTTATATCATGCTTTGTAATTGAGTATGCAATCAGCTAAGTAAATACAATTATTAGAGATTGGTGAGTGTGAGTTTATTAAAAGTTCATGCATCCGATAAAGTGTGCAATAAGAAATCAAGAAGCATTCGGAAGTCCGGGCAGTTTCCTTTTATTGATGCAAGATGAAGTTGAAAGATTTGAGATAAGAGGCGTGCATCATGTTTTTTTGACTTGCTGTGGTAAACTTGGATATTTGTCCAAAAGAACTGGAAATCCAGCTGGGTTTGGTACATAGAGAAAGAGGTGAGCCTATTGTATGTTGTTGGTCGCATTATCTTTTAATTTTAAAAGAGTTAGAAAGCATTTGAAAGTTGTTTGAGGGATTAGAGGAAATGTATTGGGACAATTTGAGGCAAAGAAGAGTTGTGTTGTGCATTCTTATAGGTAAACTTTCAAAAAGGTCTAAAGAATATCAGTAGATTCTTGAACACAATGAAGTAACACATTTTAAGATAAGGCAGCATTTTACCTTGAAGATGCTTCAAGAAGGGAGGCATAACAAAGAGGAGCTTTACAATATTCTCATTTGCAGGTTTCATTTGTTCTTGTGCCTCCCTTCTCGAAGCATCTTCTAGGAAAAATGCAGCCTTATCTTAAAATTTCCTACATCCTCGGGCTAAAAGATCCACTGATTATCTGTTGACCGTTTCGAAAATGTAACTATCCATAGCACAATTCAACTCCAGGTAGCAAATGATGCTTTGATATTATAGTGATTACTTATTTTACGGGCTTGACACAGGTGAAATTTTAGTTAGTTTGAGGACACAAGGTTGGTCAAAAGGTTTCTTAAAATATAATAAACAACATAAATGGGAAGACAAAACACATGTCAATTCTATATTAATGTGTGGTGATAGACGTTTACTTCACTTTTAATCCATATGAGAGGCTGACATCTTGGGCGTTCCAAGCATGGGGTAGTGTCACAATGTGAAGCAAGATTGACCTCCACTTGATGAATTGCCTTCAAGCTTGTATATATCGAGAAGCTTATCAAGTATTCCCATGTTAGAGGCTCATACCAGAATTGAGAAAGGTGTTATGCTTCCCTTGTAGAAACTATTGTTTGATGTTATGCACAAAATGATGTTTCTAAGAAAGCGCAAGTGTACTGACGTGAATGAATCTCACCCTTATGGAGTTATTAATTTATAAAATTCCCCTAAATTTGTCCTAACTCATCTTGTGTGACGTGAATTGAATTTGTAATAACGATAAGAATGTATGTGCTTCGTTATCAGTTCTGCTTGGAGTTTCTTTTTTAAAACTTCACGATTTCTTTCAAAATTTGGAGAAATTATTCCACCAGGGATTCTTTAGTGGTAGTGAACCAGGCAACTATACATGCTCTTCGGAGGAGGGGTTGGCGTAAATGCACTACTTCAAAGGTTGAGGACACTTCTTGTTAGCAAAGATGGGGGGATTACAGCACTTCAAGACAGTCACGTGGATTCATGGATCATCTGTGTGTAACCTATACAATTTAACGTACTGAATTTTTGGATGACGCGCTAGGGTCAAGACTGAGCTTCCCCAGGTTGAGTATATCTTTGAAACTGAGATGTGCACTAATTCTGCTAATCTAAAGGGTCGTTTTGATCATATTAAGAATGATATTTTCATCACTCATCCCATTCTCTTCTTCTTCTCTGTCCTAATAATTCCTACCCTTCCCATTCCATTTTTTAACCACAAGTGCTTGCTTTTACCTTTTCATTTTGATTACATTTGTGGTGTAAACATTTTTATTAATGCTATTGTTGGTTTTTAGTTTCTTATTATTGTAGATCTTCTCTGATGCAGGGTACTCATTACTGAAATGTGTTTCATTCTGACACAGTCCGAACGGGATTAGGAGAAGAGGTATCACATGAATAAAAAAGATTAAAGGGGGTGAACAAAGAGAGTTTATGACAAGAATTTTTTACATAAAGTTTCTTTTTATAGTGGAAGTGTACAAATAAAGGGAAGTTGTATAAGGAAGGACATCTACTACAAACTTAAAGAAGTAGAAGTCTTGCATCTATTAAGGGTTTCCCAAGAACTTCACTCACTTACAATGAGAGCTACAAGCAGAATACAATCAAATAAGAGAGAGTTTAGTTTAAAGATTCTAGTGCATTGATATAGAGAAACAAGATTAAAGAACACGTTCTATAGGCTTATGCATTCTAGTTGTTCAGCGTAGATCATTTGGATTGATAATTTTTGAGTTTTAATATTTTGTTTCGATAGATTAGATTATTCTTCGAGTTGAAGGCAACTTGAAGATGTGTTCACCAGTCAAGGATGGTTGTTGATAAAGACGAATCAGAGTTTATTTCCTAGGATTTGGAACTGTTATAGTCTAAATCTTTTTGTTGTCTCAGATTTTATTGATGTTTATTTAAATCCTATATAGGTTTAAGTTGTGGTTTGTACCCTTGGTTACATGGAGTTTTCCATGATAATTTATTGAGGTATTACTTTACTTTTTCCTTATTAACGCAGTGCCAGTAATTTATTAAGGAAAATATACAGTATATTTTTTCTTTGTTTAATTAATGGCTCTATATTCCAACACAAACATAACAACAAATAGATATGAAAGATATATTGAAAAACAAGACTTGCAAAATATATAACAATAAAACGATATGAAAACAATAAAAATAAAGGTAACTTAAAAGAAATCTTTAAAATAATTCTGGAGGATGGAACCTGGAGTTTGAAGAGGAGATTGTATGCACTCTGATGGAAAGGAAGAATAATTCCAGCCAAATTATAGCTTATTGTTTGTCGGAATCTTGTTGCTTTTTTGGGTGGAAAGGTGACGGTGTGCTGAAGTAGAACAAAAGGGGAAACGAAAATGATAGATAAATATCCAAAGAAGTGTCGTGATGTGCAAAATGGATAAACCCTAAAATATTTATGATAAGAGAGTAAAATATTTTATTGGAAGTCACAAAGAGAGTGGATCTGAGATGCAACAATGAAAACGTGTTGTTGATTTATACATACTGAGAGGGAAACTTATTACAAATTTTCTAAATCTAATGAACGCTTACATGTTGACGCATGAGGTACAATAATTTATTTTAATTAAGTGAAAATCTTACTGTTTGTGACCTGTGGATAATAAATGGAAAAAATCACACCCCAAAAATAAGATAGAGTGCCCACATATTTCCTCAATAATTTTTATATATAAAATGTGATAAAATATTCTTATATGTGATATTTTTATCTTTAATCTTTTATATTTAAGAATTTAAATTTAATTTTGATTACATGATTTCATCATTGCATACTAGAGGCACAATTAATATGAATTCATGACAATTTTTTTTTTCATTTCTAGAGCAGAAACCAATTCTCTAATAAATATTTAAATTTACATATTATTGGTAGATATCATTATTTTCCTTAATTTATTAACAGTTCTATGAAACAAACACACTTGTCGTATTCAACTATAAATGATAAGCAATTAACTCAAATTACTGTTTTATTTTTCTTGTTTTCTTCGAGTAATAATTAGTCTAACAAATAAGATTTTTGCATTCTTACTATTTTGTATTATCGTACAAAGAGAAAACAGTTAGTTTAATTGATTTATCCTTTTTCATACAAATCTTTTTGCCCGCCAATTAATTTTTCAAACCATACAAGACAAAACCTCTTTGATTTATAAACTGGTATATTCATATCATTTGTTTTATTTTGGTGTATGCATAGACCTAGATAACTGCAAAAGTGTACTTGTTAAAAATTCCATCATGGCTCTACGATCTTGTTAAACTCAAAAAAATTTTGTCACATCAAAAAATAAAATTTAAGAGACCATACAAGTTAAAGTATTGAAGTGTAAACAACCAAGAGATCTCAGTGTCTCATAGAAAAAAAAGTGTTATTTTTCTTAAAATATGAAGCCTACAATAAAAGTTGAAAATATCTTTCAATCTTTTTATTAAGCATATTGGGCTTTAAATAGCATTGTTACAACAAAAAATCTCTATAAGAAAATTTACGAACCTAATATATCTATATGAAAAAACAAAAACAAACTAATAGAACTTTAAATTTCAAATTCATCCCAAGTCTAGGAAACCTATGCTAGAAATTACTAGTGTAACTTGAAGCAAATTTCAATACTCACCCTTTTCTTTAGTTACCGCAGTTTTAAAAATGTTATTCCTCAATTTTTTCGTAAATTATTTGTGATAAATTATTTTCATTGTTTTTTAAATTGCAAATTTGTGTATTTCTTTTTTTTATGCTTAAAAACAGACTCAATAATATGTCTAATTTAAAATTCATTTGAACTGCATTTGGATAATTATAGGATTCATAAAAAGTTGTAGTACAATTTTTTCGTCCATCATAATATCTCATAAAAGATAAGTTTCAAAATTTTTAGTCATTCTTACCAACAAAATTTATTAATCCAGATAAATAGAAATTTGTGGGGAATTGAAAGAGAGAATATTGCTTGTCATGGTTAAAAAGTTATTATAATTATATGCATGTTAGATATAAGCATGGTTGGCAATGAGTTGAGAATAGTCATAAGGGGGTTAAAAAGATCAGAAATAGGTAAGGTGGTAAAAATGAGTTTAAAGTAGCCTTAAAGGATAAATAATAGTTTTAGAGAAAAACTCACAAATCATGTAAGATCATTGAGACTCTTCATATCCCTGTTGCAATGGGGCAGCAAAAAAAGCGTTAAAAATATGTTCCAAACATTTTATTAAAGGGATTTACATATCCAACTTTAAACGAAAAACTTCAAAATCAAAAATATATCAACAAAGTAAAACAACATAATAAAATATAAATTTCAAATTTATCCTAAAAGTAGACAACTTATTATTCTAAAAAATACTACATATCTCAATGAAATTTAAACCAAAGAGGTCGAAACTAAAAAAAATCATAATTGAACTTGGGCTTCCTAATGGATAATTTGTCATGTATGACGATTAGACAGATAATCACATGATTGAAACTCCTAAAACTAGAATTCGGTGTCGCGACTATGGTGTCTTCTTGGAGACATTTGATGGGTTTCTTTTGAGATGGAAGTTGATTTTTTTAAAGTGTTAGATGGAAAGGAGTGAAATATAATGGGGGTGCATGAAAGAGAAAGGGAAACAATTTACAAGGGAGTGTGATGGTGCTGAAATTTAAGGGAAAAAATTAATGGGTATGAATTTTATGAAGTATCGATTGTGTCACGAGTAGAATCAGGTGATCTTTTCTTAGGATTTAGAACTATAAAGCTAAGAAAGATCGTGTATAGTGCCATGGTTCATAGAATAATTCCATGGATTGGTTCTTGATACTTAGATAATTTAAAGTCATACCTAAGACCTACAAACACAATCGATGGACCATGGTTATATTTACGATTCGTAATAGATGGTCATATATCTAAACATGCAGCTCATAATTCCATACTCACTATGACTGTCATCTATGGTCCGTAGGATGAACTATGACTCGTAAATGGGGCTCCAAGAAAAATTTACGCCGGTTGTATTTTTCTATTAGTTCTACCCATGGGATTCTGATACTTATCCCGACCAATGACACTAACTACGCTTCAAGTGTCTACGATTGTTGATAATATAGAAACCTAACCGAGGGTTGAGTTCATATTCCAAGGGAGCGGCTTCGAGAATACGTAGCTTATTAGAATTCTATTATAATTAGTCGTAGTTAAAGAAATTTACTAGTAAAAACATAATAAATTAAAAAGGGGGTGACATGAAAGTGTCAAATATCAAATGGGAGGTTTGTCAAAAGTATTCAAGATAGTAAAATTAAAAAAAATCAAGTATGAGGGGGAATTCTTGGGATATGACCACTATACAAGTTAATATAGATTATTGGGTGCATGCTTTCGGTAGAAAATTAGCAGATAAATGGTAGCTAAGCTAAGCTTTAATTGGAAATGAATTCTCTATCGAGCAAGTTACCTCGTTTGAAATAGGTTACTCTCGGACACCCATTTGATGCAGGAAGACCAGCCTATGCCTTACCCCAATCTCTCTCTCGAGTTGTGTGTTAGGAGATGTTACTATGTCTCTCCCTCTCGGGCTGAACCTCATATTGATGCACTCCTTAGGACATCAATCTAGTGGTCTTGTTTTTGGGACCTTTCTCTCTCGAAAACTGAAAACACATTGTTGAACTTGTATTTATAACTAAAAATCTGTTAGATTAAACGATAATGACTAGACAAAATCACAATTATACTACATCTAAGCTATTAGCAAGCAAGAGCCAACAATAATATTAACTCATATTTGCTAAATTACACCAAAAGAATGGGGGTTTTAACCATATATTAAGAAATAAAACAACATACATTCAATAATGTTGAAATCAAATGGCTATAAGAAGGTAAGTCTTTATTTAAGAAAAAACAATTGAGAAGAATTACTTCCAATTTGGGGAGTATGAAATCCTTCCATGTTGAAGTCTTCCAAAACCCTTCTTCAACTTTGAGAGAAAATATGAAAAATTAAAGTTTAATGTCTAAAGACTAGAATTATTTTTAGACTCTCTAATTAACAACTAAACCAAGTATTTATAGTTTTCAGATTTTGTGTTGTGATGGGTCGTTCCTCGAGGTTGTTTAAGGTCGCCTTGTGACTCGGGGACTCACCTAGTGGATATAATTCAGCCTGAACAATGTAAGAGGGGGTGAATTCCTAAATCCATTTACCTCTTATAGTTAATCCCCCTTTTGTTATTTCCCAAAACATCATTGAGTCTTGGACCTTGGGCAATATAGTACTGCTTCACAGAACTGTTTGGTGGTGCGCAAACTGCTTCTTTCTCTGACTATTTGATCCTCTTCGTTCAGAGCTCAGCGTGCTGGAATAAAGGGTAAATTATAATCAAACTAAGGTTTAGGAATTAGACGCACGCTTACACTCAAAAAGAGGAACACTGTGCATGTTTTCACCCATATGCTTGCCCTTATTTTCCAATCAAGAATCGTTCTACTTTCTCAAACTCAGAAAGGGTTTTACAAGGCTTGTAATGGGGCTGAATGTTAAGGTATGGTTATTTAGGCCTAGTTAATAAAGATCCGTATGAATTGTGGTGCCCACAACACTTCCTTTTATTTACCTGCTTTTATTATTTTTTCTTCAAGTGATTCTAAGTCATCCTATTATTTACATCCATAGATTGCTTGGACAACCAAATTTCTTTTGTACTTTTATTCTACAACCTTATTTTTAATTATTTTCTTTTATTTTAGTTTTTTCTCCTTTTCTTTTTTTTTTTACATGGAGGGTTTCCATTCCTTTGCAATACCATGGGTTAAATTAGACATTTCTTGCACTTCGTGACTTCCCTTTTCCTTTTAACTATACCCAAACTTAAGCTTTTATGTTAACTTTGCTATTCAGTAAACCAAAAGTTACGAGGATAATAGGTAGTAGATGAATAAACGTCTAGGTTGTAACAAGTTCTTCCAAAGAAAGGTAAACTTCAAGGTTATTCAAGAGAAGTTCACAGACCCACAGGGTGGGTCACAAGAGAGGTATATGTCAAATTGACTCACACACTTCCAAAAGTGCCTAAGATTATTCCAAGAGAATGCATTACTTAATTGACTTGACTAACGGGGGAAATTCTAATTTTATGGATGCATGGTTCATAGTAAGATTATCACATAAGGCATCAATACTTATGTTAAACAAAACTTTAAACGTTAGCTACTGTGCAACAATCATTAGAAGACAATCAATTTTTCAAATGGCTAATCATAAAAAGATGTCAAAAGTACATATATTGTCTATGCAAATTCATTTGCTCTCGTCGTATCCACACATTCATGTATATTCTATTGAAAGCATTATTCAAGTTATCAGAATTGATCGGAAATTATACTTAACATGAGAACAACCACTATCAACACAAGCGGTGGAAAAACTTTTTGAAAAATAATTTTTTTGGAAGGTCCATTTTGCAATTAAAATCAAACAATGGAGCCATAAGATTAAACAATCGCACAAGCAGTATAAAATAAAATATAAAAGAACAACCCAACTATATATATGAGACAAAATCCTAATTAACTTAAACATTTATAGTCTGCAAACAGAGGTGAGACTAACCCACGATAAGTAAATGTGTTCATCCTTAAATGCAATTACTAAAAATATCTCGTAGAGAATGAAAGAAGAAAAGACTGAGATTAAGAGGGGATCCTATCTAGACACTTGCTTTATCTTTCGGGGCATCAGTGCTTGAGGCATCCGCTTGAAACTTGACAATGATCCCCGCGCTATTATAATTATGATTTTCCTTGTGTTTGGTTGCCTTAGCGTCTGCAATGATATTATCTACATTCATCATTTCAATGTGCTACGTTGCCATATGGGAGCTTATAGAAGTGTAGACTCCACATTTCCACGAAGGGAGAGTGGGGTTAATAGGAACCCTCCTGCTGTAACTTGTCTTCTTCTTATCTATCCTCTCCTTGGCTAGCTCTGCTATCTTTTTGTCTCTTTTAACTCCCACGCTCTTAACAATCAAGATTACATGTCTTTCCCCTCTATATATGGTCTAGCCATTTCGGCACAGACTTGAAGACAAAGTTAGGGAGTATTTATAGGGGCAATAAGATAAATTTATAGTGTAGAGTCACTTCGCAATCTAGTTAATGAAGTTTTCATCCATCTAGGCGATTTGTTAAATGTAATGCACTAAGTGTATAAGTATGTCGACAAACAGGGCAAACATGAAATCTTTGGGCAAGTCGACGAATGCATTCGGAGACATAAGCTTGATCACCAACAGTTACAGAGTCAACTACACATTTAACATTAATTTAAAAGTTGTATGGGGACATTAGGCGAAAAACCGAACCGTTCGGCAAACTCTAGTCAGCACGCCAAACAACTCGGTATGCGTATTTAAAAATCATCCTTTCAAGTTCAACCCTGCAACCTCTGGGAAAACAATTTAAACCTATAAAACACTAATTCAACAAGGATTAACATTATTTTCACACTTCCAAAGTAAATAAATTCAACTCAAAGCTTAGTTAAACGAGATACTAGAATTTAACAAGAGTAGCACTGAAATAGAGAATGTATGTACTTCAATCAACTAAGAGAGAGTCAAGAATGATTTATATTATGTGAATGAGTATAATAGTAATTAAATACACACGTGGTTTGAGTTATTAACATTTGATGCCGAATAAGATGTCACAAAATGTTAGGCGTCAATGCATTCCAAATCCGAGCATAACTCAACTACTTCAATACTCTAAAAAAATAAGAAATATAAATCTACGGTGCAGGTGTGAGTTTGTGTAGAGTAAAAAGTGAGTGAGAGTAATTGAAAATGGAATTTTAAACCTTTTACTTTCAGTGACCAACATTTTTATGCGGGTTCGGCAATATTAATTAAACTTGCCCATTCACTCGACGAAGCACCGAGTATCTAGCGTCTTCACCGAATGTCATAGGATCTTCTACTCATGCATGAATCCCTATAGTCTTCTTCATTGTGATTGCCAACCTAAATGGTGGTACACCGCTAATGCTCTATGGACTGCCGAGTTCATGTTATCCAAGTTTAAGGCTCAGTGAGTCAAACGGTTGAAGAAATCATGTTTGCTAACCCTAACAACGATTCGCCAACCGAATCTATTATTGTCTTTCATACATTCTTTCAAACACTTCCCTCATATCAACTTGTACCAACTTCAGACATTATTTTTCTTAGAAACAAAAGCAAATTCAAAGATTATTTTGGGTTGCCTCCCAAATAGTGCCTTAGTTAACGTTTGGTAAGACGTAACTAAATTTTAGATCTCACTTTTGGGGTTAGACATAGTATCACTAGGCAACGCCCCTTTCTGTCTTGGATTAAGGTGAGATGCGATATGACATATATGGGTTTTAATATTTTGATAGACACTGAATGGGAGGTAACAATCTAATTAACGGTGGATATTTTTTATGCATTTTCACATCTTGTCTAACCCTTCATCTTTTTTGAGGATACGCAAGAGCATGTCCTTAGCTCTTCCACTTTTCTAATAATTGGGCTTTATACGCTCATGGGGAGGTACATATCGATCATTCTCCCCATCTTTCCAATTCGGATTATGATCCCTCCATTAATGATCTCTATATTCTGACCCTTCATTTTTTCCACAACCATGACTACTTTCATGTCTATAATAGACAGATGACGCTCTTTCAAGGACAAAATGTCCTGGATATCAGTATGATTCTTTAGGGTAATACATCAGATTATCCATGTGCAAATCGTGAACGGTCCGGTTCGAGCATATGCGGTTTCATATCCGTATCACGCGGATCCTGATTCTTGTATTACATAATACCTATCAGTAGGCCAGTGTTTGTGGAAGCAGTTAACCAGAATGCAACCACAATCTCCCTCTTGGTCACCCTTCCTTGAGGAATTATACCAAAAGGGTTTATGTGCTCAGATGCACCTAAATTCTTATCATCTATAGCCATTTTCCGTAAGGATGGTAAATCCTTAAGATTGATAAGGAGATCCTTGCCGTGAAGAACACCAAATACCTATTGATAAACCAATATAAAACTGAGAGTTGGAGGACCAAACAACCACCTAGGTGTAGTTGAATGGTTCCAACCTACTCCCATATTGTAACACTTCCAAACGTAACCAAACTTGATTAATTCATAATCTTCGTTTGATTATTTCCAAGAAGTTGCACACATAGGAACATCAAATAGTTTATCAATGGCCACATCTGGTGATAATGCTACAGTATGATACCAAGAAAGCAAGTCAACCATTGTTTCATCCAATTGCAGATAACAACCCGCTCAAGGATTTCCAGTTCTCCATCAAATACCAAATCTTTTGGAAAGATTTGTATATGCTTAGGCTTTACAGCCTCACGCAAATAATCTATTATTTTCGCCTTCAAATAAGGATTGAGGGGCTACTTTTAGCCCTTCCTATCAAAATATCAAGAGGTAATAGATGTAATCTGTTTGATTTACAAGTAGCCGACTTTAGTTTTTCACCATCGTGGTGTCTTAGAAGACATCAAGCAAGAACGGACCTTATAACCTGCACCAGCTAGCCTTTCTAAAGTCGATATTTCTATTGAGTATCGGCAAGAGAATGGGCACAGGCCTACAGTTGTTCTTCTGGAGGTTAACGCTTTGAGAGAGGTGGAAGAGATATCTTTTTGCATATCTCTTATCCAAAACCTCTTAGAAAACTCAATTGTTCCATTTTCATATTCTATTTATTTAGCAAATTAAATGGTAACACTGAGTCTATCTCGTAACCTACTGTACTGATTGGACACCTTCTTGTCGGTGATTAGGATATCATCACCAAGAAGGGCATAATAACCAAACAGGGTGCTTCGTAGCGGATAAGCCTTCAAAGTTGCAAACCACACTATAGATTGATGGGCCAGCTAGAACAATTACCATGAACCGTAGTAACCTAACGGTTGTCCAGTGTCACGACCCAAAACCGGAGCCGCGACTGGCACCCACATCTACCCTCCTATGTGAGCGAACCAACCAATTTAACCCTTATCATTTCAATATATATAACAACAGAAAGTAATGCGGAAGACTTAAACTCATAAATAAAACAATTCCAACTATTATTAATATCCCCAAAATCTGGAAGTCATCATCACAAGAACATCTATCTCAAATTACTAAACTAGGAATGTCTAAGAACAATTAACTAAAAAGCTAGTCCATGCCGGAAGTTCAAGGCATCAAGACTTGAAGAAGAAGACCCAGTCCAAGCTAGACGCATTAGCTCACCCTGAATTTCCGATGAAGTGAAGACTGGCTAGATCTGCTGATGAGTTGAAGTTGACGGAACGTTTGCTGCATTACGCAAATAACAAAGAAGAAAACATAAAAGTAGGGGGTCAGTACAACCACACGTACTGAGTAGATATCATCGGCTAACTCAAAATAGGGAACAGTACATATCAATAATAATGTAAATCAACTACAATACTCAACATGTAGCAGCAACAAGTATTAATCATCAATAAATATCACCAAGTTCATCCTTGAGGACTCAAGCCTCAATACCATACTCGTTTGGGAATTAAGTTCATTATGTTGAGTACATTCTCATCTTTCAGGATTCATTATCTTTCTTCCTCTTGTGTCGGTACGTGACACTCCGATCCCCTACATGTGTCGGAACGTGACACTCCGATCCCCTATATGTGTCGGAACGTGACACTCCGATCCCCTATATGTGTCAGAACGTGACACTCCGATCCCCTATATGTGTCGGAACGTGACACTTCGATCCCCTATATGTGTCGGTACGTGACACTCCGATCCCCTAATTCTACGTGTCGGTTCGTAACACCCGTCCCACTAATACTATGTGTCGGAACGTGACACTCCGATCCACTAATACTATGTGTCGGAATGTGACACTCCGATCCACTAATCTCATTATATCCGTTCATCAAGCCTTCTCTATACCAAGGCATCATCAATCCCATCACTTTAATTCATCAAGCCTTCTTTTATACCAAGGCATTATCATTAATAAGTAGATTAAAGTTTCTTTCAAGATTTGGGATTCAAAGGTTTTCATCATGCTTATTTCATCAAAATCACATAATCATATTCATGCAAGCATACAATTAAGCATATAGACAGGTTTACAATACCACCAATACATATCATTCACTATTAAGAGTTTACTAGAAGTAGCATGAAAACCATAACCTACCTCCACCGAAGAATTGGAATCAACATGAATTCTCCCAAGCTTTGTTCTTCTCGTTCAATCTCCCTCAATTCGTTTCTCCTTTCTCTCTCTTGTTCTTTCTCTTTTGTTTTATTCAAAACCCTCTTTCTTTTACCCTAATTCATATAAAATTAAGAATAAAAGATGGTAATAATGACCCACTAATTAACTTAAGGTTACCTATTTTAACCCTCAAGTAATTAGATTTATTAAGATTAACCCCCAAACTTTATAATTAAGGAAAGAATAGTCCAAAACGTCCCTTAAAACGAGGAAAGAAATCCTAAATCGCACTGGATTGGCGCAACTTTGTGACGGGCCGTCGTGCTCGAGACGGTCCGTCACGGTGGCCGCCGCAACCTCCCAGGCTCGGGTGGCTGTGACGGCCCGTCACCCTTGTGACGGTCCGTCCTGCCCTCCGTCCTGGCGGTCAGGAGCTCGTTTCTTGCACCAAATTCTCAAAAGTTGAAGTGTTTTGCAACGGGTACTCACGACGGTTCGTCTTGGATTTGACGGTCCGTTCTGCCATTTCGTTACGAAGTTCAGAGAGTCGATTTTCAGTACCCAATTTCAGAACGCTAAGTGTCATGGAACGAAACACCCACGACGGTCCGTCGGGCCTGTGACGGTCCGTCGTTGGGTCCGGGGTTTCAGCCAGTTTTTCCAGAAATAATTCTGCTGCTCAAAACGACTAAACAGGTCGTTACAATAGATACCAATTTACCCATCGTTCGTCCCCGAATGATCAAAAGAAGAAAAACAATGGCGAAAAGGGGTACCTGAATCTGTAAACAGATGTGGGTATTTTTCTTGCATATCTGCCTCCTTCTCCCAAGTAGCCTCTTCAACGGGTCGATTCTTCCATTGAACCTTGATGGATGCAATCTCCCTTGACCTCAACTTGCGAACTTCTCTATCTAAAATAGCGACTGGCTCCTCCTCATAAGACAAGTTCTCATCAAGTAAGACTGAATCTCAACGGATGATGTAGTTTCCATCTCCATGGTATCTTTTCAACATAGACACATGGAATACCGGATGCACTCCGGAAAACCCTGGAGGCAAGGCTAATTCATAAGCCACCTCTCCTATTCGTTTTAGTACCTCGAATGGCCCAATGTACCTCGGGCTTAGCTTACCTCTTTTACCAAACCGCATCACCCCTTTCATTGGCGAAACTTTCAACAAGACTTGTTCACCCTCCATGAACTCCAAGTCTCTAACCTTTCGATCTGCATACTCTTTTTGTCTACTTTGCGCCGCTAGAAGCTTTTCTTGAATGCCCTTCACCTTATCTAGCGAATCCCTCAAGAGATCAGTACCCCAAGGTCTAACCTCGAATGCATCAAACCAACCAATAGGAGATCTACATCTCCTCCCGTACAATGCTTCAAATGGGGCCATATCAATGCTTGAGTGATAGCTATTGTTGTATGAAAACTCTGCCAAAGGTAAGAAACTATCCCAATGACCACCAAACTCTATCACACATGCACGAAGCATATCCTCCAACACTTGAATCGTCCTCTCAGACTGACCATCGGTCTGAGGATGGAACGCAGTACTAAGGTCCAACCTAGTACCCAATTCCGCATGCAATGTTTTCCAAAACTTAGAAGTAAACTGCGTACCTCAATCTGATATGATGGAGAGTGGAACCCCATGCAATCGGACGATTTCTGAGATATAGATCTTGGCTAACTTCTCGGCATTGTAAGTCACCTTGACCGGAATGAAATGAGCAGATTTAGTTAACCTATCAACAATCACCCAAATGGAGTCATACTTACCCATTGTCTTTGGAAGACCAACCACGAAGTCCATTGCGATTCTCTCCCATTTCCATTCAGGGATGGGCATTCTCTGAAGTGTTCCTCCGGGCCTTTGGTGTTCGTACTTTACTTGCTGACAGTTTGGACATTTAGCAATAAAGTCAACAATATCACGCTTCATTCTACTCCACCAAAAGTGTTGCTTGAGGTCACGGTACATCTTGGTCGCACCCGGATGTATAGAATACCGGGAACTATGAGCCTCTGTCAGAATAGTGTTGATCAAATCATCGACGCGGGGTACACATACCCTTCCTTTGATTCTCAAAACACCTTCCTCATCGATTTGTGCTTCCTTAGCCTCTCCTCGTAATACTTTATCTTGGATTCGCCTTAGTTTCTCATCATCAAACTGTTTTCCCTTAATCTTGTCGAGAAAAGACGATCTCGACTCCACACTAGCCAACAATCCTCCCTTCTCATTTATTTCTAACCTCATCAAGTCGTTAGCCAGAGTCTGAACCTCTCTAGCCAATGGGCGTCTAGAAGCTTGCAAATGAGCTAGACTTCCCATGCTTCCCGCCTTTCTACTCAAAGCATCTGCCACAACATTCGCCTTCCCCGGATGATACAAAATAGTGATGTCGTAGTCCTTTAGTAGTTCCATCCATCTCCTCTGTCTCAAGTTCAAATCTTTCTGAGTAAAGACATACTGAAGGCTACGATGATCCGTGTAGACCTCACACCTAACTCCATACAAATAGTGTCTCCATTGCTTTAGTGCAAATACTACCGCGGCCAACTCCAAGTCATGAGTTGGATAGTTACGTTCATGCACTTTTAATTGTCTTGAAGCATAAGCAATCACGTTCTTCTCTTGCATTAGCACTGCACCCAAACCCGAATAGGATGCATCACAATAAACAATGAAGTTCTTACCCTCTACTGGCAAGGTAAGAATTGGTGCGGTAGTCAACAAAGTCTTAAGCTTCTGAAAGCTTTCCTCACATTCATCTGACCATACAAAGGGAACATTCTGCTTAGTCAAGTTCGTCAATTGAGAAGCAATAGAAGAGAATCCCTTGACGAATCGGCGGTAGTAACTAGCTAACCCCACGAAACTTCTTATTTCTGACACATTAGTGGGTCTTACCCAATTCTTCACTGTCTCAATCTTAGAAGGATCTACCATTACCCCATCCTTCGAAACCACATGCCCCAAGAAGGACACTGCATCTAGCCAAAACTCACACTTAGAGAACTTGGCATAAAGCTTTTTCTCCCTCAACGTTTCCAATACCATTCTCAAATGCTCTTCATGTTCCTTCTTGCTCTTTGAGTATACCAATATATCATCAATAAATACAATCACGAAGAGATCCAAATATGGCTTAAAAATCCATTCATCAAACTCATGAACGCAGCAGGGGCATTTGTAAGACCAAAAGACATCACTACAAATTCGTAATGCCCATACCTCATTCGAAAAGCAGTCTTTGGCACATCTATCGCTCGTATTTTCAATTGATGATAACCGGATCTCATGTCGATCTTAGAGAAGACACAAGCACCTTGTAACTGATCGAACAAGTCATCAATGCGAGGAAGAGGATACTTGTTCTTTATGGTTACCTTGATTAGTTGTCTGTAGTCTATACACATTTGAAAACTCCCATCCTTCTTCTTTACAAACAAAACCGGAGCACCCCAAGGAGATGCACTTGGTCTAATGAAGCCTTTGTTTAACAACTCTTGAAGTTGTGCCTTTAACTCTCTTAACTCCGCGGGAGCCATTCTATAAGGGGGTATAGAAATGGGGCGAGTACCCGCTTCAAGATCAATGCAGAAGTCAATATCCCTATCTGGTGGCATACCAGGAAGATCTGTAGGGAACACATCCAAAAATTCTCGAACTACCGAAACCGATTCAATTGAGGTCTTTGGAGTAGTGTCATCCCTAAGATGTGCTAAGAAAGCCAAACAACCCTTACTAACCATCTTCCGAGCACAAAGAAAGGACACAATACGAACCGGATTGGAAGTGTAGTCGCCCTCCCACACTAACGGATCTGTCCCAGGCTTGGCTAATGTCACCGTCTTAGCATTACAATCCAAGATCGCAAATTGCGGCGAAAGCCAAGTCATACCCAGAATTACATCAAAATCACTCATTTCTAAGATAACCAAATCTACATAAGTGTTGCTCCCCACAAAATTCACCAAACAAGACCTATACACTTTTTCAACTACCACAGACTCACCCACCGGAGTAGAAACACGAATAGGCATATCAAGTAATTCACAATGTAGATTTAGACCATTAGCAAATGAGGAAGATACATAAGAAAACGTGGATCCAGGATCAAACAATACGGAAGCCATGCAATCACAAATCAAAAGGTTACCTGTGATGACAGCATCGGACGCCTCCGCTTCAGATCTCCCAGGGAAAGCGTAACAATGGGCCCTATCACCCGTCTGTCCATTGCCCCTACCATGTTGTGTCGTAGTGGCTCCAATTTGCTCATCTCCTCTGTCGTTGTGGTGACCACCATTACCTCGACCACCACGTCCTCCAGAAAAGCGGCCTCTACCAAGACCACCTCTACCTCTCGCTATTGGGGGTCTGTAACTCTGTTTTGGACAATTCCTCCTAACATGTCCAACCTCCCCACATCCATAACACTCTCTGGAGTCAGGCATAGGTCTCTCGGAGTAGTGTTGACCGTTCTGAGGTGGACCCCCAACTACAGTCTGTAGTGAAGACTGAATTGGTCGACTTGAGTAACCTCCGGAGCTCTGTCCT
Source organism: Solanum arcanum (assembly GCA_027789145.1). NCBI lineage: Eukaryota > Viridiplantae > Streptophyta > Magnoliopsida > Solanales > Solanaceae > Solanum > Solanum arcanum. The sequence goes on along the minus strand of CM050941.1, from coordinate 52,260,946 downwards.
CTAGAGTGAGAACCATTAAACTCACCTCTCCTTCGAAACCTTTTTGACGTCGATGTAGTGGTGAAGTCATCTGGCTTCACTCCTTCCACCTCTATCACAAAGTCTACCACCTCTTGGAAGGATGTTGCCGTAGCCGCTATCTGTAAGGCCGAAATCCGCAATTCTGACCTCAACCCCTTCACAAAACGGCGAATCCGTTCTTGTGGACTGAAACAGAGTTGAGTGGCATACCTTGATAAAGCACGAAACTTAGCCTCATATGCGTTAACCGTCATCCTACCTTGCTCGAGACTCAAGAACTCATCCCTTTTTCTATCTCTCAAAGTCCTTGGGATATACTTCTCCATAAACAGAGTAGAGAAGGATGCCCAAGTCATGGGTGTGGCCTCTGTCGGTTGACACTCGACATGTGATCGCCACCACATTTTGGCGTTCCCTTGAAACTGATAGCTTACGAACTCAACGCCAAACCGTTCTACTATCCCCATCTTGTGTAGTAGCTCATGACAATCAACCAGGAAATCATAAGCATCTTCAGATTCTGCACCCTTGAAGACTGGAGGTTTCAATTTCAAGAACTTACTGAAAAGTTCATGCTGATCGTTTGTCATGATCGGTCCAGCAGTCAGACGTGGAAATGTGCCTATTCCCAATGATGCATCCATGCGGGGAGCCATAGTAGCCGCATGTCGTACCTCTGAAACCGGAGGTGTTGGTGCAGAAACCACTGGAGGTTCCTGACCGTGATCAGATAACCCGCTAAGATAAGCGAGAACCTGATTGATCATCTCTAGGGTAGGTTGGGGTGGCAATTCCTCATTCTGCACTTGTTCAGTTTCCCCATCCTCCCCTTCTCTTACTACCTCCTCAGTCGGTGGAGGAGTCACTGCCCTAGCATCAGATGGGCTAGGTGCTCGTCCTCTTCCTCTAGAGGACGTCCTCCCACGACCTCTACCACGGCCTCTTGCCGCTGTTCTCCCTCGAGCCACAGCCCCAGTGGCTGGCTCAGATGTTTCTTGCTGTGCCGTTGTTCTGCTTTGGTGCGGTCGTTGCTCTAGTTCTACCCATCTGGGAAATAGAGTGAAGATGGTCAGATACCAATTCGTATCGCCCAGATACCAATTGGACTCAAGTAATAGCACGAAGGAAAGAATGAAAGAATGGAATTTTCCTAAAGTCTTATAGCCTCTCAAGGAAAAGTAAAGGCGTCCCCTACCGTTCCTCAAGACTCTACTAGACTCGTTCTTGTGTGATGAGACCAACGAACCTAATGCTCTGATACCAAGTTTGTCACGACCCAAAACGAGCCGCGACTGCACCCACATCTACCCTCCTATGTGAGCGAACCAACCAATTTAACCCTTATCATTTCAATATATATAACAAATGTAAAGTAATGCGGAAGACTTAAACTCATAAATAAAACAATTCCAACTATTATTAATATCCCCAAAATCTGGAAGTCATCATCACAAGAACATCTATCTCAAATTACTAAACTAGGAATGTCTAAGAACAATTAACTAAAAAGCTAGTCCATGCCGGAAGTTCAAGGCATCAAGACTTGAAGAAGAAGACCAGTCAAGCTAGACGCATTAGCTCACTTTGAATTCCGATGAAGTGAAGGCGGCTAGATCTGGCGATGAGTTAAAGTTGACGAACGTTCTTTGCATTACGCAAATAACAAAGAAGAAAACATAAAAGTAGAGTCGATTACAACCACACGCGTCTTGAGTAGATATCATCGGCTAACTCAAAATAGGGAACAGTACATATCAATAATAATGTAAATCAACTACAATACTCAACATGTAGCAGCAACAAGTATTAATCATCAATAAATATCACCAAGTTCATCCTTGAGGACTCAAGCCTCAATACCATACTCGTTTGGGAATTAAGTTCATTATGTTGAGTACATTCTCATCTTTCAGGATTCATTATTTTTGTTCCCCTTGTGTCGGTACGTGACACTCCGATCCCCTACATGTGTCGGAACGTGACACTCCGATCCCCTATATGTGTCGGAACGTGACACTCCGATCCCTTATATGTGTCGGAACGTGACACTCCGATCCCCTATATGTGTCGGAACGTGACACTCCGATCCCCTATATGTGTCGGTACGTGACACTCCGATCCCCTAATTCTACGTGTCGGTTCGTGACACCCGTCCCACTAATACTATGTGTCGGAACGTGACACTCCGATCCACTAATACTATGTGTCGGAACGTGACACTCCGATCCACTAATCTCATTATATCCGTTCATCAAGCCTTCTCTATACCAAGGCATCATCAATCCCATCACTTTAATTCATCAAGCCTTCTTTTATACCAAGGCATTATCATTAATAAGTAGATTAAAGTTTCTTTCAAGATTTGGGATTCAAAGGTTTTCATCATGCTTATTTCATCAAAATCACATAATCATATTCATGCAAGCATACAATTAAGCATATAGACAGGTTTACAATACCACCAATACATATCATTCACTATTAAGAGTTTACTAGAAGTAGCATGAAAACCATAACCTACCTCCACCGAAGAATTGGAATCAACAAGAATTCTCCCAAGCTTTGTTCTTCTCGTTCAATCTCCCTCAATTCGTTTCTCCTTTCTCTCTCTTGTTCTTTCTCTTTTGTTTTATTCAAAACCCTCTTTCTTTTACCCTAATTCATATAAAATTAAGAATAAAAGATGGTAATAATGACCCACTAATTAACTTAAGGTTACCTATTTTAACCCTCAAGTAATTAGATTTATTAATATTAACTCCCAAACTTTATAATTAAGGAAAGAATAGTCCAAAACGTCCCTTAAAACGAGGAAAGAAATCCTAAACTGCCTGGGATTGGCGCAACCTGTGACGGGCCGTCGTGCCTGAGACGGTCCGTCACGGTGGCGTCATAACCTCCCAGGCTCGGTGGGCTGTGCCGGCCCGTCACCCTTGTGACGGTCCGTCCTGCCCTCCGTCCTGGCGGTCAGGAGCTCGTTTCTTGCACCAAATTCTCAAAAGTTGAAGTGTTTTGCAACGGGTACTCACGACGGTTCGTCTTGGATTTGACGGTCCGTTCTGCCATTTCGTTACGAAGTTCAGAGAGTCGATTTTCAGTACCCAATTTCAGAACGCTAAGTGTCATGGAACGAAACACCCACGACGGTCCGTCGGGCCTGTGACGGTCCGTCGTTGGGTCCGGGGTTTCAGCCAGTTTTTCCAGAAATAATTCTGCTGCTCAAAACGACTAAACAGGTCGTTACATCCAGTAACAAAGGCTACTTCTAATACGAGAAAGTTTTTAAGACCCAAGGAACTTTTGACTATTAAAGATGCTAAGGTACTACCCTAAGTCATTTCGATTAAGGTGTATATAACACTCAATATCCAACGGTCTATTGCTGATTTTAAATCAAAAGAGAAACAAGACTTCGGTCTTTTACTCTTATATACTGCAACGGACGTTCTTGGTTGAGTGTACCATCAATCTTAAGAATTGATAGTAAATTCATAACCCAAAATATGGACGGGATGTTGATGTCTTTGTTTTATATAATTACGTAAAGGAAAGATCCTCCACTTGACACCACCTTCAACGGCGTGAGCCAATCTACTAGTCAGTAATGGAACTCCTTGGTAGGCCCCTAATAAGCTAGAGAAAAGGGGTCCTACTTGTTTTTCAGAAAAATAAAGGGATTCATTAGTAAACCAGGTTTTATTAGAATCAAATAGGTATAAAACCTTTGAGACCAAAGAATACAAGGGGAAAATAACCCATCTTGAATGGAATGAATTTTATTCACATTAAAGATGAACGCTGCTATCTCATGCTTTAAGTTCACAAAGATATTGTGTTCTTTAAAAAATTTAGCCGCAGCTCCGTCTACAACATCATCCATCGAATATTGAAACCGGCGGAAAAAGTTGTTGAGTAATGAAGTACTTTTCCAGATTGGTTTCCAATTCATACAATTTTCAATAGGTATGGATTGGAGATGTGGAAGATACATTTGTCGAAGTTTCTATTAAGAAGTTTTCATTTCTCCAAGAACTTCATGGACACTATCAATATCAGAGTGAGGAGTCGTAATGTAGGAGCCACCGCAATCTATTTTGATAAACCAAACCAAGATAGATATATCCTGACCAAATAATCACCATGATCAGGCTTTGCCATTACGTGCTTTTGTAATACCGCAGATATGATCATGGGAATTCCATATCGGGTAAATGAAAGTGTAACAGATATGGTGTCATACTTAGAATAACACCCAGCATAAAAACGCTGAAGGGAAATAGTACACTGTTTTTAATAAAAAGCAGTATAAAGAAAACCTAAATATCGTTACAGTTTCACAACTGTTTTTATGAAATCGCAGGCCGCTAGGGCGACCTGCTTGTGCATGGACATAGAGACAACTAAATGATCTGGAAAAATAAGTCGCTTTAGTCGTCGGGTTTGTTCAAACAGACCCCGCCAAGAGAATTTTTGTGTTTATTCGACCGCACAAAAAAATGCATTATTGTTTTCATAATAGTGTTGTAATTTTCTTTAATGCTAACGTCGTAAAACACAATCATAATCTACTCTCCCTATTAATCCAAATAAATCGGATTCGGGGGGGGGGGGGGGGGCTAAGGTTCCAACATAGGAATCAATAAATTTTAATCCACAACCATTATTGTCTTTCTTCAATAATTGTATGGATTTTGTTGATGATCGGAGATTACTAAAGTATATCGACTGTCTATGATAATCAATGTTACCATTAATTACCATAGATGTCCAATCACTCTTGGTGCTCCATTTCGAGACCAACAAATATTCAACTAAACACTCTATTTTGTGTTCGAAAAAATCTATTCAAGGAATTTTCCATTTTCTTGATTGGGTCTTGAAAACCCGGATGATGCCATAAAAAGATTTTTACATCATGAAATATTTCTGTATTTCATTTATTCACCGGGCATGGACCATGTCTACCGAACAACATAAGTACACATGCAAGACGATTCAACATATTGAGGTCGGAATGGGATCGGGTGTTTTCACGTTTTATCGTAGTGCCCGGTTTGTCTTGATTTCTGATTGATGAACAAGAAGTAAAATGGAACAATTGGATTTTCGACTAGCCCCCGGCTACATGTCCTTCGGACCCTTCGCCCGCCCGCCAACAGTGGAAGCAAGCTAGCCCTCTATGTTGGGAAGTTGGGGGAAGATTGAATTTCCATTGCGAACGATTTAATCCAGCCAGAAGTTCCCATACGTCAACCTTGTTACGACTTCACCCCAGTTGAATAGCCCACGGTGGTATGCGCCAATAAAACTACCAAAGGCTTTTGTGGTACTAGTGTGCCACAGAATTCATGGGTAATCATTGGTCTGATGCTTCGGGCGAAACCAATTCCCAGGGTGTGATAGGCGGTGTGTACAGGGCCCGGGTACATATTCACCGCGGCATGTTGATCCGCTATTACTAGCGATTCAAACTTCATGTTCCCGAGTTACAGAGAACAATCCTAATTGAAGCAATCTTTCAGGATTTGCTCCACCTTACAACCTTGCTTCCCATTGTAATTGCCATAGTAGCACGTGTGTGGCCCACCCCATAAGGGCTAAGCGGACTTGACGTCATCCCCACCGTCCTCCAGTATATCACTGGCAATCCTTCATGAGTGCGGCACACACCTTATTGTTTGTTTCAAATCCGTTTGTTTGGGCGGGGCGTACTAAACCCACTACGTACCACACTACCGGGTGGATCTCGTGAATGCCGAGTCTTTCTCTCCCGTCAGCTCGACGTCGTCTTCACCTGCAATATAAGCCCAAAAAACATGACTTTACTAAACAAGTGAGAAAGGCCCTTTATATCTTATTAGTCAAGCGCGCTACCTGCAATCAAAAAACAGCGCTAACTAGAAATAGAAAGTGCTTCGAAAGGCACCGGCTACCTACTTACTGAAAGCACAGCTAGGTGCTGGCACTCAATTTGTAGTTGGCACGTCACTCGTCTCCTAGGCTCACTTTGGTTGCAAAGACTTTCTCCTTAGCCAAATGTCTCAGCAACATAAAACGAGGGTTTTGCTCGTTATAGGACTTGACCAAACATCTCACGGCACGATCTGACGATAGCCATGCAGCACAGGTTCACCTCCTACCTTCCCTTTACGCCCAATCATTCTGAAGAACACTTTCCCCCTGACTTATTGCACCTGCTGGCACGGAGTTAGCCGGGGCTTCTTCCTCGAGTACTGTCATGATTGCGCACTCGACGAAAGACCAATACAAGAGGCATTTCCCTTCTTCACTCACGCGATATTGCTTGATCGGTCTTTCTCCCATTGTCCAAGATTCCCCACTACCGCCCCCCGTGGGATTCAAGGCCGTGTCTCAATCCCAGTGTGGATGATCATCAAAAATGACCAGCGAAGCATCATTGGCTCATCAAACAACCTTTTTAGCTTTCTTCAGGATTTGGCCCAAACTGTTCGGCAGATTCCCTCGCGTTACGCACCCGTTCGCCACTTTGTTGTCAACTCTTCTCACCTTCTGGGCGAGCCAAGCTACCTTTATCTAGGAGCCTCTTTTCCTTCTGCCCAGCTCCCCAAAAACAACGTTCGACATGCATGTGTTATGCATATAACTATCGTTCCTTCTAACCCAGGATCAAACTCTTCTTTTGAGTATGATTGGGCCCTGCAGTGGTATGTATTGATGCACACTCTACGCTACATCTTCTCATGATGTAGGTTTAGGTCCTCAACAACAAGATAAGGAAAGTATTAGTTCACGATCTCTATTTTAACAGCATCTGCGATAAGTTTGATATTTCAGTTATGAATAAACTCGCAGATTTTTACTAAGATAATTTTGGGTAATCCTTTAGCTTTTGCACACTATGAATATTATGTTGGAAACGTTTAAGTATGCTTATGATATGTTGGCAGCGTTTGCTTGGAGTCGTTTCTTGCCCGCATCCGGGGATAATGACAATTTTTAAACATTTAAATATCAAAGCCTCAATTTTCTCGTTAATTTGTCCATGAAATATCTGTTGAACTAGGATAGGTTTCGAGACAAAACCCACTGCTATCGTTTGGGCGTAAATAAACTCCATAAATGTTTAAGTCAGAGGATGTGACAAGTTTTTACTGAAACCTATTCTAAATACATTTTTATCTTATCAAACCTTTAGTTTATAAGATGAGAATTTGTATTGAAACTTATGTTTTGATACACTTATATCTAATCAAGGCTCAAATTTTGAACAATTTAATTGTAGGCTTTAAGAATCTTTTCCATGTTGATATCTTTTGAATGGGAGCAACGTCCCGGTGACTCAATTAAAAAATAGTTAAAAGAATTTTAAAATGGTTAGAGAGGTAAATGGGAAAATAGAGTCGCCAACTTATTTTTAGGAAAACTAGAAAATCGATTATTTAATTAACTTAAAAGGAAGTTTATGAAACAAATTGATTTTAGGTAAGGTGTTCAAATTATTCCAAAGGGAATGAGTTCCACACCCTTCGGAAGCCATAATTGTGGTTCCCGACTTAATTAATTTTTTCAAACTGAGACCAGAAAAAATTAATATACAAGTATAATAAACATATAATATACACAAGAAATGAAATAAGATTATATAAGAAATGGCCTAAAGTTTGTCTAACTTCAATATATAAAAAAATAATGAATGAAGAATATAATTTGAACTTATTAGAATAGCTTCTATGGGAAAGGAATTCCGGATACCTATAAAGAAAATAAGTAAAAGTGTTAGTAATAAATAAATATGATTATAATAAATTAATCAAATAATAATTTAAAAATAAAAAATTCATTTTTATTAACAGGAAAGACCTTCAAAATTGATGGTAATTTCTTGATCTGTTAATTATAAAAAAGAAAATATGTAAACATAAATTAAATTTCGATTATTTAAAATAGGGTCCATGTAACATGCAATCGAAAATCATAGAAAATCAATATGCAATAATTCAAATAAAATGCAACAACCAAAATGATAACATACACAAAATGGTATTAAATTTTATTAATTAAATAACAACAAAAAATTGTTGGACATTCTTAGAATAATAGGAATTAAAATAAACCAATAATAAACAATAATGAAGGGGAAAATGTATATTCATAGAAAAGAATAAAACAACCAACAATACAAAAATACCAATAATATTAATTGATAACTATTAGCATGAGGAATCAACAAAAACATATAATAAATTAACAGTAATTTAAAATAATAATAAAAGAAATAGTAGCAACCAAAACATATACTCATGAATGAAACGTTTTTTAATTGTACATCATACATTAAACAAAAATAGGATTAAAATCACCTACCTAATTGTACAAAGCTAGAATTAAAAATAATAATAACAAACACCAATCTGTACTATACACTACCTTATTTTATTTGATAGTCAAAAACATTAATAGTATAACTTAAACAAAAAGAATTAAACTCAAACAAAATTAAAGATGCAGATTTGAAAATTTGAAAACTAACAAAAACTCAACCTCAACATAACAAGCAAAGACACGCTATCATCAAAAATAAAATATTAATAGTAACACACCACCACAGAAATTAAATACTAAAAGTAACAGACCACCACAATTATACATGAACGAACAAAGTAGATCGTTAAGCCAAAAAAAGAATAAAAGAAAAATAAACTAAGAGAAGGTAGATTTGTATTACCGTTTGGAGGTATCCGAATTTAACGTTGCAGCAGCTGGTTATCTACACGCCTAAAAATTTCAGCCACCACCATCTTGAATTAGTGAGCCAGTTAATCTATATATAGGAAATTTTTTAAAATGGACCTAAGTTATGGGCTTGAGATTGTGACCCCAAAATTATTGGTTGATTAAATATTTGTGTATGTAAGTTTTATTCTTATTTGAATTAATTTTAAAACTGTGTAAAATATTAAAACGAATATTAACCGATGTATCGAATAAAATGAATATTAAAAAATGTAATGAACGTAACTAATGACATATGAAAATGCAATCTCACAATTTACAATAAAAATCCTAAATTTTGATAAATAAAGATAGTTATCGATAAACTTATTTTAAATTATAAAAAATTATTTTGAAATATTAATATATAAAACTTAAAATTTATGAATTTTGAACAATGTTAGACCAAAATTGAATGTCAACATTTCAAATGTATTTGTTACTATTTTATTATATAAAAGGACTCCCCGTGAAGAGATTAGCTCTGCAGTTAAATCTAGTTTATTTTGCCCGAGGTCTTACACACACTACCAAAACCATAGAGGTTACACAGTCATTGCTATGGTTTCACATTTTATAATGCAAGAGTGTCTCATTAGTTGTCAAAATATAAAGAACCATTAAAGTAAGAAAAGAAAGATTCTTCTTTACTTTCACATACACTGCCAAAAGTATAGAGGCTACATAAGCATAAAAAAATGTACATATTAGATTAATTAGAATAATGATTAAAAGCAAATATATTAATAATCAGATTAAGTTTATCAAGTACTTGAGGCAACCTCAAAGTTAGAAATAATATAGAGAGGGCCAAACCAATTGTCTTTCCTTGGAAAGTGGTACCTGAGGAAGTTTCACAATAAAAAGACTAGCATTAAAATAAAACCAAGTCAGGTTAGGAACAACACACAAAGTTGTTCCCAGAACTAATTTCAAAGAACTTCAGTCTAACATTTAAAAAACCATCTACAAAAGGATTGAGAAGATGCAAGACCTCTAAGTTTCATGAAACTACAATAAAAAAGGATAAAAAATTTACAGATGATGGCATTTCTCCTTCATCAACTGCAAACAGTGATTCACAAGAACCTAAGTAATACTATTACTAATGTCCCTCTTAAGTTGAATATTCTTATCATGTTTTTCACCCTGACCCTAAAGGATGAAGTAGGAAAAGGTTAAGCATCAAGAAGAATTTGGATGTCTTGTCGATCTCTCTTCCTTTATGCAAGGTGAAGCAATAAATGATATTTTTGAGATTGAAGGCGTGCACCATGTTTGTTATGACTTTCTAGAAAAATTGGAGTTGTTTCTAATAAAAACTGGAGAGCCAGATGCATTTGGTAAACAAAGAAAGAGGTGATCATATTGCATGTTTTTAGACTTTGTATCTTTTAATTCTAAAGGAGTTAGAAACCATTTAAAAGTTGTATAAGGTTTAATTTGGAGGAAATGTTTTGGTAGAAATTGAGACAAAGAAAGTTGTGTTATGCTTTGTGATAGGTAGACTTTCAAAAAGGTCTACATATTATCAATGTGTTCTTGAGAACAAGGAGGTAACATATATTAAGATAAGGCAGCGTTTTGCCTTAAAGATGCTTTGAGAAGGGACACACAAGAACGAGGAGTATTATGAGATGCTCATTTGCAGATTCCTTTTGTTTAAAGAATCAATTGAGTACATTAGACATGTGAATCCTCGATCGCTAAAAATCCGGTTATATATGAAATTTGAGAATCAATAAGCTACGGGTGTTGTTTGTTTTCATTGATTCTTATATTACAAGAATAAATTTCCTTGTAGGGATCTAGGAACCATATGTCCAATTAACTCAAATGATTCTTCCAACAAATGGGACTACAAATGAACATAATTATAGCTCCTCATTCTTGACTTTCCCTTCTCGAAGCATCTTTGAGGAAAATTGTTTTCTTATATTAAGTGAGTTACCTCTATTTGCAAAATAATCCACGGATAATCTCTAGACATTTTTGACAGTCTGACTATCAAAAAGAAGAATGCAACTCCTCTTTACCTCTTCTTCTCCTAAAATCCTCCAAGACCTTATATAGTTTTGTAATGCATCTTAAATCCATTATAATTCTGAGATTCTAAGACCAATAAAGTACAATAGGTTCACCACTTTATTTTTTATCGCTAGCTTTCCTGTTTAATTAGACACAACTCTAATTTGTTCAAGTTACAAAATACATGGTCCACACCTTCACTCTATATTTTGTAATTGTACATCTCAAATCATTTCCTTCTTACTTTCAATATTACCTTGCTTCAATAAAGGGAAAACTAATCTTGCAGCCTAATTCCTTGACGCCATATTGTACACCTCACGGGATGTATAAAATTGATAAACTAATTCACATCACTACCTCATAACCCTATAAACTAACCTAATCAGAAACTCAATTAACTTGTTTCAAACTCGTGAAAAATGGAAAATATCATATAATATTAACACATTCCTAACATCATACCACTTCGTCATTAATGCTAAACTACTACAAAAATATATACAGAGCATCATGAAAACCAACTATTCCTCTGACAAAATTTAAACAAACTCTGACATTTTCGTAGGCACCTCTTTTACCATTTTCGTAGATTGTTTAGTTTATATTTGTTCTTCTTTATCAGAGGTTAGTTCCATGCCTTCTCACCTTCTGTAACTTTGCGCATTTCATGTACGTGGTGCTCAATCATATAAAAGGTATACAAGAAGAAGAAGACAACCGGAAACACCCTAGAAAATGTACTTGGTATGATATAAGCCTTTTCGTAGATAGCCCCAGCACCATAAATATTATATTTAAAGTTGTGCTAAAAAGGAAATAACCTCTAGCAAGTTGGGAAATTCAAAATCAATGAATAGTTTATAGATAAAGTCGGAAAATACCCAAAAGTTATTTACAAAATAAAACAAACACCTAAATAAATTATAACATTCACTAGTACATGTACTCTCATAAATTAGAACATATTGATTGCGGTGATAAATGCACCTTCCTTTAATATATGTCCACATAATGTTAAAACTAAAAATATTATATTCAGGGATTAAGGTGAAACAGTAAACTGAAATTCATCCATTTAGACAATGACTAACCTTTATTACACCTTGGTGGAAACATTGTAACTCACAGACCAACATAGAATACTATATCATCAATGCTTGTTTAAATTGATTGACTGTTGCAGTCTACCAATGGCTACATTGGAGGATTCCCCATTATGAGATGAACAAGTTTGAAGGTAGTCTCTAACTTATTTCGTATTTTCAAAATAAAATATGATTGATTGGATCCAAGAGTTACATCTAAAAATAAAAAGCTAACTAAAATATTAGACACATGTTAACTCGTCTTCACTTAAATCCTCATTTCCACTTCGTATATAACTTTTATTATCATGTTTATCAAGTACTTGAGTAAACCTTGAAGTTGACATTTTAGAGAGGGCCAAACCAATTTTATTCGTATAGAAAGAGGTAGCATTGTCCACCTCAGGTATTTTCACACAACGGAAGACAACAATAACATAAACCGTCAGGTGAAAAACACCACACAATTTTTTTATCATAACTAATTTCAAGAAGAATATCAATCTTCAATTCCCCAAACCTTATATAAAAGGATTTAAAATATGCAAGACCTCTAAGTTCCATGAACCCATACTAAAAAAGGATTAATAATTTATTGATGATGGCCTTTCTCTTTCATTAACTAGAAAAGGTGATTACCAAGTGACTAATTATACTACTAATGTCTCTCATATGATGAAGATGTTTATCATGTTTCTCACAATGACCATAAAACATTATACTAGTATATCTAAGGAATATCTCCTAATATATAATCACTCCTTTGTTCCTGCGCCTCCTTCAATATTTAGCAAACAAGCTGCTCATGGATTTATTTGAAAATTTGTAGATTCATGTAAGAAATTTTTCACAAACCATGTGACCATATATACATAGTGTGCTCCTATTAATTAGAATTTATAAGCTTTTGACAGGGGTTGTATGATGTTAAGAATATTTTAGGATTGATGCTTTTCATTTGTTTTCCATTTGAGAACACGGTAATTGCATGTTTTAGAATATAGTGTGCAATCAACTCTGTTTATGAGGTTATCAGGTATCCATGATTATATCAACTTTATTTAGGGAATAGCAGAAGAAAACTATAATCAGGAAGGTTGATTTAGGAAGATATTGTAGCTTCAAGAATGTAGCTTCAAGAAGAGATTGGGTTTCTCTTAGGTTGCATACTGATTTCTAAGTTCACCTCTATGTTAACTAGTCTGAATGGTTGTAGATATTACCACATATAGATTATTCTATCTTTTACTACAATATCTACCTCTCTAAAAAATCTAGTTATTTCTTTAAGGCAATATCTCTAAAATATATAAAAATTTCTACAAAGTAGTAATGTTTCGATACAACACCAGATTATTCTAGAAATTATACTTGAAAAAGCAACGATATTCCAAAAATCAACTTTGTTGTTATTCACAGTTTATGCATCACTTTAAGTGTGCAATATGCTGTTTAAAAGAGTTTTGTTGTCTACTTATTTTCCCTATGAAGTAAGGTAATGGTTAATCAGCAAAGGAAATATTTGAGATGCACTATTACGAAGAAAAGATTGAAGGAGTGAATTATGTCTAAAGTAACTTGAAAGACAACAGGAATATGTAACTTTATGTACTCTTGTTGGTTTTGGTAACAAGGAGATATATATGCATTCAACTTTTTTTAAATCTGAAGGATTTAAGAAACAATTCAAATTACGTATATAGGCAGTTTGCTCCTATATTATTCCTACTTTTTTAGATTGTAAGAGGGGTAGAGGGTGTTGCTGATGCGTTGTATATATTTTGGCATAGTAGTTTAGCTGTGATGATGAAGGGGTGTATCCACGATGTGAAGTTTGTGTTAAAATTGAAGGATTCTTGTCCTTTTGTTCATGAGTTGGAAACAAAGTTATCTCATGCTTTGGAATAGAGTTTGCAATCAACTTAGTGCATACAATTAGCAGAGAGTGGTGTTCGTGAGTTTATTATGTTCATGCATCCGGTAAAGTGTGCAATAAGACATCGAGAAGCATTGGGCAGTCTGTACAATTTCCTTTTCATGATGGAAGATGAAGTTGAAAGATTTGAGATTAAAGGAGTGCATCGTGTTTTTGTGTCTTGCTAGTAAAATTTGAGTTGTGTCCAAAGGAACTGCAAATACTGTTGGGTTTGGTAAACAGAGAAAGATGTGAGCCTATTGTATGTTGTTTGTCCAAGTACCTTTTAATTTTAAAGGAGTTAGAAAGCATTTCAAGGTTTTATGAGGTTTTGCAGGAAATGGTTTGGGAAAATTTGAGGCAAAGAAGATTTGTGTTGTGCTTTCTTATAGGTAAACATTCAGAAAGGTTTATATAATTTCAGTGGATTCTTGAGCACAAGGAAGTTACACATTTTAAGATAAGGCATCGTTTTTCCTTGAGGATCCTTCGAGAAGGGAGGCATAAGAAAGAAGGAGCTTTATGAGATGCTCCTTTGCAAGTTTCATGTCCTATTGTGCTTCCTTTCTAAAAGCATCTTCTAGGAAAAACAATGTCGTATCTTAAAATGTCCAACATCCCTGTGCTAAAAATCCACTTATAATCTGTTGACCTTTTTTAAAAAGTAACTATTAAAAAGCACAATTTCAACTCTAGGAAGCAAATGTTGCTTAGATATTTTAGTTATTAGTGATTTTAGGGGCCTGATACAGGTGAACTGATAATTAATTTGAGGACACATGTTTTTTCAAAAGTTTTCTTTAAATGTAATAAAAACACAAAATGGGAAGAGAAAACACTTTCCAATTCTATATTAATGTGTGGTGAGAGATGTTTACTTTACTTTTAATCCTTATGACATGCTGACATCTTGGGTATTCCAAGTATTGGGTAATGTCACTATGTGAAGCAAGATCGGCCTCCACTTGGTTAATTGACTTCAACCTTGTATATGTCAAGAAAATTATCAAATATTCCCATGTTAGAGGCTCATACCAGAGGTGAGAAAGCACAAGTGTAATGAAGTGAATGGATCTGACCTTTACGGAGTTTTTGATTTCTCAAATTCCCCAAAATTCGTCCTAACTCATCTAGTATCACGTGCATTTATTTTGTATGCAGGACAAACAATGTATGTTCTTTGTTATCTGTTCTGCTTGGAGTTTATTTTTTAATACTTTTGTGTTTCTATAAAAATTTGGAAAATTAATCCACCAGGGATGATTTAGTGGTTGTGAACCAGGCAACTATACATGCTCTTCTGAGGAGGGGTGGCGTAAATGCACTACTTCAAAGGTTGAGGGCAATACACGTTAGCAAAGATGTGGGATTACAACACTTCAAGAGAGTCATGTGAATTCATGGATCATCTGTGTGTCACCTATAGACTTGAAAATACTGAATTTGTGGATGACGCACTAGGATCAAGGGAGATCTTCCCCATGTTGAGGATATCCTTGAAATTGAGAGGTGGACCAATTCTGCAAATCTCAAGGGTCTTTTCTATCTTATTAAGAATGATCTTTCTACATCATCATCCCATCCTTTTTCTTCTTCTCTGTGCTAATCACTTTTACCCTTCCTATTCCATTTTAACCACAAGATCTTGCTTTTACCTTTTAATTTTGATTACATTTGCGGTGCAAATGTTTTCATTAATGCTATTGTTTGTTTTTAGTTTCTTGTTATTGTACATCTCCTCTAATTGTATACATTCCTTGTTATAACTTTCTGAATTCTTACATAAAGTATGTGTGTAGGTTAAATCCCAATGACCATGAGTATTTAAATTGCATCACCTGTGTTTTTTCTATAGTCATAGTGTTTTATGATGCCAAAAAGGGGGAAATTCATACTTTTGTGGTATTTATATTCTTGTTAGACTATTATGATGCTCTAATATGTTTCTTTTATTGGTGTGCTTTGAGAAATTGACATGTCTGAGGTTGAAGTTATACTCATAAGAAGCCACGGTTGAAGTTAGAGCGACTAAGATTTTGATAATTGATAAATAACGGAGGCGATGTAGGTTACTCATTACTGAAATGTGTTTCGCTCAGACACAGCCCAAACGGGATTAGGAGAAGAGGCATCACGTGAATAAAAAGGAATAAAGGTGGTGAACAAAGAGAGACTATGACAAAAGACTTATTTACATAAAGTTTCTTTTAATATAGGAAGTGTACAAATAAAGGGAATTTGTATAAGGAATGACATCTACTATAAACTCAAACAAGGAGAAGTCTTGCATCTATTAAAGGTTTCACAAGCACTTTACTCACTTACAATGAGAGGTACAAGGAGAATACAAACAAATAAGAGAGAGTTTAGGTTTAAGATTCTAGTGCATTGATACAGAGAAACAAGATTAAAGAACACGTCCCATAGGCTTATGCTTTCTAGTTCTTCAATCTAGTTCATTTGTATTGATAATTTATGAGTTGTAATACTTTGCTTTTATAACTTAGATTATTCATTGAGTTGGAGGAAACTTGAAGATGGGTTCAACAGTCAAGGATGATTCTTCATACAAATGAATTAGAGTTTAGTTCCTATGATTTGCAATTATTATAGTCTAAAGCCTTTTGTAATCTCAGATTTTATTGATGTTTATTTAAATCCTATATTTGTGTGAGTTGTGGTTTGTACCCTTTATGACATGGGGTTTTACATGATAAAATATTGAGGTATTACTTTACTTTTTCTTAATTAACTCAGTGCCAGTAATTTAGAAAGGAAAATTTAGAGTATAATTTTTCTTTGTACAATTAATTCGTCAAAATTCCAACACAAACGTATCAACAAATAGATATTAAAGATATATTGAGAAATAAGACCTGCAAAATATATATCAATAAAACAATCTGAAAACAATAAAAGGAAAGGCAACTTAAAAGAAATCTTGAAAATGATTTTGGGGAGATGGAACCTGGTATTTGCAGAGGAGATTGTTTGCACTCTAATTCAATGGAAGAATAGTTCCATCCAAATTTATAGCTTTTTGATTGTCGTAATCTGGTTTCTTTAGTTGGGTTGAAAGGTGACGGTGTCCTGGAGTAGAACAAAAGGGGAAATGAAAATGATGTAGAAATTGCCAAAGAAGTCTCGTGATGTGCAAAATGGAGAAACCCTAGAAAATGGGTGATGAGAGAGTATAATTTTTTATTGGAATTCATGAACAGAGTGGATATGAGATGTAACAGTGAAACTGTGTTGTTGCTTTATATATAGTGAGAGGGGAACTTATTTTAATTAGATGAAAATCTTACTATTTGTGATATGTGGATAATAAAAAGGAAAATCACACCCCAAAAACAAAATAAAGTGCTCATATATTTCCTCAATAATTTTAATATATAAAATGTGATAAAATATGATTATATGTGATGTTTTTATCTTTTATCTTTTATATTTCAAAAATTTAAATTTATTTTTGATTACATGATTTCATCATTACATACTAGAGGCACGTTTAATATGAATTCATGCCAATTTTTTTTTCTTTTCTAAAGTAGAAACCAATATCTCTAATAAAAATTGAAATTTACATATCATAATTAGAGAACATTATTTTTCTTAATTTATTAAGAGATCTATGAAACAAACACAGTTGTTGCATTCAAGTATAACTGATAAGCAATTATTTCAAATTACAGTTTTATGTTTCTTGTTTTTTTCCTTCAAAATTAGTCTTACAAATAGGATTTTTGCATTATTACTATTTTGTATTATCTTACAAAGAGAAACAATTACTTCAATTGATTTATCCTTTTTCGTATAACTCTTTTGCCCACCAAGTAATTTTTCAAACCATATATATCGACAAAACCTCTTTGATTTATAAACTGGTATATTCATATAATTTGCTTTATTATTGTGTATGCATACACCTACCCAACTACAAAAGTGTACTTGTTAAAAATTCCTCTATTGCTCTACTATCTTGTTAAACTCAAAGAAATTGTGTCACTTTAACAAATATAATTCCAGAGGCCATATAAGTTAAAGTATTGGAAGAAACAAACAAGAGATCTCAATGTCTCATACAAACAAAGTGTTATTTTTCTAAAATTATAAAGCCTACAATAAAAGTTGAAAATATGTCTCAATCTTTTTATTAAGCATATGGGGCTTTAAATAGCAATGTTACAACAAAAAATTTCCATAAGTAAAAATTCAAACATCTAAAATATCTAAATAAAAAACAAAACAACCTAATAAAACTTTAAATTTAAAATTCATCCCAAGTCTAGGAAACTTTTGCTACAAATTACTAGTATCACTTGAATAAATTTCAATACGTATCCTTTTCTTTAGTTACCGCTGTTTTAAAAATGTTCTTCCGCAATTTTTTATTAAATGATTGGTGATAAATTATTTTCATTATTTTTGAAATTGGAATTTTGTGAATTTCTTTTTTTATGCTTAAAAATAGACTCAATAATTTGTCTAAATTAAAATTCATTTGAATTGCATCTGGATAATTATAGGACTCATAAAAAGTTGTAGTACAATTATTTCGTCCATCATAATATCTCAAAAAGCATACGTTTCAAAAAATGTATTCATTCTTACGAACAAAATTCAGTAATCATTATAGATAGAAATTTGTGAGGCACTAAAAGAGAGAATATTGCTTATCATGTTTAAAAAGATGATAGAATTATATGCATGTTAGATATTAGCATGGTTGGCAATGATTTGAGATTAGTCCTTACTGGTTAAAAAGATCAGAAATAGGTAAGGTGGTTAAATGAGTTCAAAATAGCCTTAAAGGGTAAATAATAGTTTTATAGAAAAACTCACAAATCATGTAAGATCATTGGGGATTTTTATATCCCTGTTTTTCTGGGGCAACAATTTTTTTAAAAATTATTCCAAACATTTTATTTAAGGGATTTATATGTCCAACTTTCAACAAAAAAATTGTAATATTCAAAACTTAAAAATCGAAAATATATCAACAAAGTAAAACAACATAATAAAATATAAATTTCAAATTTATCTTAAACATAGACAACTTATTATGCTAAAAAATACTATATATCTCAAAGAAATTTTACAAAGAGTTCGAAATTGGAAAAAAATCATGATTGAACTTGGGCTTCCTAATGTATTAATTTTATACGTATGACAATAAGAAAGATAATTACATAATTGAAACTCCCAAAACAAGAATTCGGAGTCGCGACTGTGGTGTCTTCTTGGAGATATTTCATGGGTTTTTTTTGAGATGGAAGTCGATTTTTTAAAGCGTTTGTAGGAATGGAGTGAAATTTAATAGGGGGTGTAGGAAAGAGAAAGGGAAACAATTTCTGAATATCGTGTGATGGATGTAGAAATTTAACGGAAAAAATTAAAGTATAGGTTGTGTCACGGGTAGAATCCGGTCATCTTTTCTTAAAATTGCGCACTACAAAGCTAAGAACGACCGTGTATAGTGCCACTGTACGTAGAATGATTCCATGGATTGAGTCTTGAGACATAGAAAATTTAAAGTCATATCTAAGACCTACAAACACAATCGATTGACCGTGGTTATATTTACGGTTCATAAAAGATGTTCATATTTTTAAACATGCAGTTGTTCATAATGCCCTACTCACTATAAATGTCATTTATGGTCCGTAGGATGAACTATGACTCGTAAATGGGGCACCTAGAAAAATTTACGCCGATTGTATTTTTCTATGAATTCTACCCCTAGGATTCTGATACTTATCGCGACCAACGACACTAACTACGATTCAAGTGTCTATGATTGTCGATAATATAGTAACCCAACGAAGGGGTGGGGTGGTGTCCCAAGGGAGCAATTTTGAGAATATGTAGCTAATTAGAATTCTATTATAATTAGTCATAGCTAATGAGGTTTACGACAAAAAACATAATAAATTAAAAAGAGGGTGACACCAAAGTTTCAAATATCAAATGGGAGGTTTATCAAAAGTTGCAAAAATGGTAAAATTAAAGAAAAACAAAATACGAGTGGGACTCTTGGGATATGACCGCAATACAAGTTAATATTTATTATTGGATGCATGCTTTATATAGAAAATTTGCATATAAAAAGTAACTAGGCTAAGCTTTAGTTGGAAAGAAGTTCTCTCTCGAGCAACTTACCCTATTTCAAAAGGGGTTCCTCTCGGACAACCATTTGCCGCATGAATACCAGCCTACACCTTACCCCGATATCTCTCTCGAGCTGACTGTTAGGACATGTGAATATGGCTCTCCCTCTCGGGCTGAACCTCAAATCGATGCACTCCTTAGGCCATCAATCTAGTTGTCTTGTTTTTGCAACCTTTCTCTTTCAAAAACCAAAAACATATTGTTGAACTTATATTCACAACTACAAATCCATTAGATTAAACGATAATGACTAGACTAAATCACTATTAAATTGTATCTAAGCTATTAGCAATCTGGACCCCACAATAACATTAACTCACATTTGCTAAATCACACCACAGGAATGAGATTTTAGCCACACATGAAGAAATAAAAGAACATACATTCAATGATATTGAAATAAAATGGGTATAAGAAGATCAGTCTTGATTTAAGCAAAAACAATTGAAAAGAATTACTTCGAATTTGGAGAGGATAAAATCCTTCTATAATAATGTTTTCCAAAACCCGTCTTCAAACTTGAAAGAAAATATGAAAAACTAATGTTTAATGTCTAAAGACTGTAATAATGTTCAGACTCTCTAATTAACAACTTAGCGTAGTATTTATAGTTTTCAAATTTTGTGTTGCAATGGGTCGTTCTGCAAGGTTGGTTGAGGTCGCCTAATGACTCATGGAATCGCCCGGTCGATGTAATTCAGCTTGAACAAAGTGAGAGGGTTTGAATTCCTAAATCAATTTACCTCTTCTAGTTCATCACCCTTTTGTTCTTGCCCAAAACATCTTAAATTCTTCGACCTTTGGCAGTATAGTGCTGTTTCATAGAACTTTTTGGTGGTGCGCCAACTGCTCCTTTCTCCAACGATTTGTTTTGATCCTCTACCTTCAGAGCTCATCGTGCTGGAATAATGACTGAAGTATGTCACTTCGGTAATGCGCCAAGTTTAGTTGGCAATGCTCAGGATTCAGTTTTTTGTTCTTTTCACCCTTCTTGTTACTTTCTCTCCATAGTGTCCATGCTTTCCTTAAAACATCAAATACATGAAAAGTGATATTTTTAATCAGATATTGAGATAAAACAAGCATTAGAGAATACTATTTCTATTAAACCCTAAATTAGTCTAATTTGTGGATTTATCAACGCCCCCAACTTAAACTTTTGATTGTCTCAAGTAAAACTTATGTTCAACAGTTCAGTTACGATGTCTAAAACTGTGCTAAAAAAGACTCAACCATGAACATAGGCAGCTAGAATAAAACTATTTATTCAAGGACTAATTGTGTACTCAATGATTCAAGTTGTGACACACCATTACCAAAGATTCTCAAGCTCGCATTACTTGATTCAAGTGGATGTTCAAGATCAAATAAAAGAATAGGAATGCCATGATGATTCCATTGTCACACACAGGTGTATAATCAATCTAAGGCTTAGGAATTAGACACAACGCTCACATCTTTTAACCCGTATGCTTGCCCTTATTTTCCATTTAAGAATATTTCTGCTTTCTGAAAATCAGAAAGGTTTTTTCAAGGCTTGTAATACGGATGAATGTTAATGTATGGTTATTTAGGATAAGTTACGAAAGATCCTCATTTATTGTGGTGCCCACAACACTTACTTTTATTTAGCTTCTTCTATTAATTTTTCTTCTAGTGCTTTTAAGTCATCCTATTATTCACATCCATGGATTGCTAAGAAGCCCAAATTTCTTTTGTACTTTTAATCTACAACCTTCTTTTTCATTATTTTATTTTCTCTTTTCTATTTTTGATATGGAGGGTTTCCATTCCTTTGCAATACCATGGAGTAAGGGAGACTTTTCTTATACTTCGCGACTTCCCTTTTCCTTTTCACCATACCCCAACTTAAGCTTTTATCTTAACTTGGCTATTCACTTAACCAAAAGTCACGACTAATTATAGGTTGTAGATGAATAAATGTCTATGTTCTACATCTTTCTTCCAAAGTAAGGTAAAGTTCAAGGGTTTTCAAGAGAAGTTCACAGACTCACAGAGAGGTATATGTCAAATTGACATACACTCTTCAAAAGTGACTAAGACAATTTCAAAAGAACGCATTACTTAATTGAATTTACTAACGGGGCAAATTCTAGGTGTATTCATGCACAGTTCATAGTGTGCTTATCACATAAGGCATCGATACTTATTAAACAAGACTTTACACTTTTGCAAGTGGTCAACAGTCATTAGAAGAGAATTAATTTGCCAATTGGCTAATCACAAGAAGATTTAAAAAGTTTACACATTGTCTATGCAACTTCATTTGGTCTCGTAGTATCTGTAAATTCATGTATATTAAGTTAAAAGCACTATGCAAGTTATCGGCATTGATCAGAAGCGATACTTGAATTTTCACGAGAACAACTTTTCAACACAAGCGGTGGCAAACATTTTCATAAAATAAATTTATTTGGAAGGGCCATTTCGCAATTAAAATCAAACAATGGAGCCATACAATCAAACAATCGCACGAGTAGTATAAAACACAATATAAATAAAAAACCCACCTATATATATATAACACAAAATCCAAATTAACACAAACATTTATAGTCAACAAAAAAAGAGAAGCCTCACCCCATAATAAACAAATGTGTTTGGCCCTATATGAAATTAATAAAAATATCTTCTATAAAAAGATATAAAAAAGACTGAGGTTAAAAGGGTATCATATCTAGACACTTTCTCCATCTGTCGATGCATCAGTGCTAGATGCATCCGTTATGAACTTGACAATGGTCCCCACGATATTATCATTCTGGTTCTCCTTTTGTTTACTTACCTTAGCCTCTGCAGCGATATTATCTGCAATCAATCCGTACATGTTCTGCGCTGCCATAAGGGAGTTTATAGCAGTGTAGACTCCACATTTCCACGAAGGGATAGTGGGGTCAATAAAAACCCTCTTGCTGGAACTTGTCTTCTTTCTTTTTCCTCTTCTTGGCCAGCTCTGCTATCTTTTTATCTCTTTTAAACTCCCATGCTCTTACCTGTCGAGATGACATTACTACCCTCTAAATTTGGTCTAGCCATTTCAGCAAAGAATTGAAGACAAAGTTAGATATTATTTATGTAGGCGATTTGTTGAAAGCAATGCACTGAGGGTATGTGTATGCAGACAAAAAGGGCAAACAGGGAATCTTTCGACAAGTCGACGAAAGCTATTTGAGACACAAGCTTTATCACCAAAAGATAAAAAGTTAACTACACATTTGACATTAATTTAAAGGTTGTCTGGGGCCATTAGGCAAAACGTCAAACCATTCGGAAAACTCTAGTCAACACACCAAACAACTCGATAGGTCTATTTATAACCCATCCTTTCAAGTTCAACCCTGCAACCTCTGGGACTATAATCTAAACATACACAACACTAAGTATGCAAGGATTCATAGTATTTTAACACTCCCAAAGTAAATAAATTCAACTCAAAGTATAGTCAAATGAGATTCTAGATTTTGAAGTCTCTATACCAAACGAGGAGTGCCAAGATAAAGGGGCAATCCAAGGACTAAAGCCAAGGTTGCCCCAAAACGGAGGCTACTACCTCAAACTCCAGGGGCTTGACCTTGGCTCATAGTCAATACCATGGCCAAGTGGGGGGCCTTATTGAGTTTCTTTTGCCAAACAAGAAGGACTCCAAGTGTCTTAGAAACCTCCCCAAATTCACTAGGGTGGTCAACTCCATTAGTCGTGAAGGTAGTCGTGGAGTTGCCTTGGTTTCAAAGATGGTGGGTATGTTTGGAGAGGCTACTACCCAAGACACTATCATCTAGTTAATGGGCCTTGGTGCATATTGAAGATTAAGGGGGCCTTGTTGTAAAAAGTACTTGGTGTGTGAGGTTGATGCACCATTTTTGGAGGCTACTGCCTCACCTTTCATGATCCACACCACAACTCGTGCTGTTCTTAATGACTCATGAAGGGGATCGTGAGGGATGGATAGTATTTGACTATTGAAGGTCAAGTTGGACTTTTATTTTAAAAGTCCAACTAAGTGAGAGGTGTTTTGGGTATTTTAGGGTTTAAGTATATATTGATTTTAGTCATTTCTACACCTATTCCCATATAAAAATATAACCTTCCAAATTGAAATCAAAAACTCTCACTTCTCTCAAAACACTCTCTCTACAAAGTTTTACCATTGAAAAGAAATCAAGCATCTAGACAGGGTTAAAGTTCCAAGGTTTTCAACAAAGTTTCATGGTGAATATTCCTTTAGGTATGGTTGCTCTTCAATCTTGGGATCTTTTGACAAGAGGCTCTTTAATGTTGTATTTAAAAAATCCCCAATTTCTAGGTTTTCAATCAATCACATGGATGTCTTTCTAAACATTTTTTTCATTGATCTAAATTGTTTCATTATGACTATATTTGATTTTTTTATGGATGAATAAAATAAATGTTGTGGTTTTTAAATTAAATAACCCAAGACCCACGTAACTCCATTCTTTATAAATTCTAAACCCTAGTTGTGGTTTGTAGTGATTAAATGATGAGAATGAAGAATGTTCTTTTATAATTCGTTATTTGTAATGTGATATTCATATACATGATTAATGAATGAAAAGGAAGTTGGGTAAATTCTTGAAGGCTATAATTAAGGGCTTTCAAGGTGATGAGTATTATTGTATTGAATTGTTGGTTCAATTGTGATGAATATAATTACTTGGTTATGTATTGTGGAGTAGAATTATTTTTCCTCTTCCCTTTAGCCTTAAGCTGGATCAAGCATGTATGATGTGTTACGAATATTATGCTATTATATGAATATGAATGTTGTGAGATAATGAAAGTTGTGTTGTTATATTGAATTGAAGGTAATTCTCATGCACACTAAAATTACTATGTTATACAATCAATATTCTCACATAATGGTGGTTCTATGATGAAAGGTCTTCTTATATTTTAACTCTTGAGTTAATGATATATGAGACATTAAATCCTTAAGTTATTCTTTATAAATTACTACTTAAATAAAGGGTAAAGGTTACCTAAAAATGGAATCAAGCTTACCACAGAGAGGATATGCGTGAGATAGGTTCATTTTGAATAAAAGGGAGGTTCCTTAAATAATCTAAAGAGATTGAAACTATAATACTATTAAGTATAATGAGGGTTTGTAGTAATAATCTTCATATCCCTCAATTATGAAGCCCACATAATTTTTAGCTAGTGTATTATATACTATCATTAGTGTTATGCCCTATATTGTCAAGTAGGACACCCTCATATCAATGTGAGGGGTTGAAACCAGATTCCATGTATCTCACATGGTGTATGTTGATTATGGCAAAGTTTCTTGATTGATAAAAACAATAATAAATGAAGTATGTGGCTATGCTTGATTCCTCTTTAGTGTTTGTTTGATATGTGTTGGGGTATGAGGCCTCATATGTATATTGAACTAGTAGTCTCAAAAAGGGGGTAGTGTGTAAAGTCTTATGATATAATGATCAAATGAAATCAAGAGTGTATGTTGTGAAAGGTAGTTTTTATTATAATGTTGCTTGTAATCTTAAATGTCTTTTTATATTATATAATGGATTGATTTTGTATTATTAGAATGTGCATTATGGATTTTAACTTGATATAGCATGGTTTGAACTAAAGGTCCCTTTTTGCATGTTATAATGTTTTTAATTGCATAACTTTCATACTTAGTACAAGTGGAATGTACTAACCCATATTTGTCTCGTTTTTCTACCAAGTGTAGGTTTGGGCTAGTAGGTCGTATTGTAGAAGAAGAAACAGCTTGGATAGCATTCTTCATGACCAGTTGGTTTGTTCTCAAGCTTAGAGGACAACATGATACCAATATGTTTCTTTCTTTAATTTTTGTACTAGACTACTATTGTACGTCTTATATGGATACTTCCGATTGTAAGGGTTAAGGTCCCTATGTTGAGATTCTTATGTTTGAACCAAGATTGTTAATAAGACAAGTCTAGAAGCTCTATTTTAATATATAAAAGAGTTTGACATTGATTGTTAAAGTTCTAAATATTTCCAAGATGTTTCAATCTCTTATGAAATAATGATATGCTAAGGGCTTTGATAAGACCTCTTCAAGGTCGAGTATGCCTTGTTATAAATTGTGGTGATCTTGGGTCGTCACAAACGTAGTATCAGAGCAGAAGGTTATTGAATGATAATTAGTATTAATATCTCATGAAACACGTCTTTTTATGTCTTTTTTATGGCTATGAAGCGCGCCACACTTAAGAATGACAGGCTATATGATGCTTAGGAACATTCAGTTCTTTTGACATTCTTATAGTTTTTTCTACGAGTCTTGCCACTATATGTACATGCCTTTTAATATTTTTCTTGTGGATATAGGATATGTCTACTAGGAGGGCATCAATAAGAAGGGTTGGAGAGGAGGTAGCGAATGCGGGGAATTCCTCCCCAAGGGAACCAAGCTCTACCTAATGAGCAAGATCCTTTAGGTGGACAAGTATCGTTTAATACTCCTATTTTGACAGATGAAGAGATAATGGAGGATTTTTTAAAACTTGACCCAAGTCATGGCTACTCAATCTCAAGTAATAACTACACAAGCTCAAGCTATGATGGCACAAGTTGATCGTGAAATTGGGACTCCTGTGAATAAATATTCTAGTACCATGGCTTCACATTTGAGGGACTTCTATAGAATGAATCCTCCAATGTAGGATCTAAGGTGAATGAGGATCATCAATACTTTCTTGATGAGGTATATATATCTTGTTTACTATGGGGGTAACTTCGAATGAGAAGGTGGAGCAATCCACATATCAACTCAAGAATTTGGCTCAAATATGGTACACTCAATGGATGAAAAATAGGGCTTTAAGGGCGGGTCCCATAAGTTGGGAAATTTTAGGAAGGCATTTTTTGATAGAATCTTCCCAAAGGAGAAAAGAGTGGCAAAAGTTGAAGAATTCGTCCAACTTCGTCAAGAAGATATGAGAGTCCAAGAATACTCTTTGAAGTTCATTAAGTTTTCTAAGTATGCTTTGTATTTGGTGTCTAATACTAGAGATAAAATGAGTAGTTTTGTGAAGGGTGTGTCAAATGATCTTGTGGAAGTGTGTCATGAGGCAATGCTTCATAATAATATAGGCATTTATCTTTCATGGTGCATGCTCATTAAGTTGAAGAAACTAGGTTTAAGAAGAGAAATAGGGATGCCAAGAGGGCAAGACACTAAGACAGAGGTTCTTCCAAGGTAAGCTTGAGATCCAAGATAAGCCAAGATTTAAGAAGAGGTTTACCAACCAATTTCCTTCCAATTTATCAAGGGACAATAAAGATAGGGTACATAACCCAAAGCCACAAGGAGGAAAAATTCGTAGTTGTCAAGTTGATAAATAAAATTGTGTCGAATGTGGCAAAAGGCATGAGATCAAGTGAATAGTTGAAAAGGAAATTTGCTTTTGATGTGGAAAGAGTGTCCACATGGTGAAATATTGTCCAATAAAAAATATTTAAGAGAGAGAATAATTAAGCACAAAAAAGTGGTCCTAACTCAGATTCTTCTAAGTGGAACCTATTCTATGCTCTCCAATCCCAAGGTTATCAAGAGAGCTCTCCCAAGGTTATTACATGTATGTTGCAAGTATTTTCAATTAATATTTATGGATTTTTAGATCTTGATGCCACCTTTTCTTGTGTAACTCCTCTAGTGGCTATGAAATTTGATATACTCCACGATGTATTATAAGAACACTTTTCTGTTCCTATACAGTGGGTGACTCCATTGTTTCTAAGAGAGTCTATACTATTTGTCAATCTCATTATCCAGTAGAGTCACATTGGTTGATTTTATAGAACATGATATGTTGAACTTTGATGTTATATTGGGGATTGATATGTTACATGCTTGTTTTGCTTCTTTTGAATGCAGAACAAGGGTAGTCAAGTTTCAATTTCCTAATTAACCCATCTTAGAGTGGAAGGGGGGAATTTCAATCCCTAGAGGTCAAATTTTTTTGTGTTTAAAAGCATGTAATATGATTTCGAAGGGATTTCTCTATCATATTGTGAGGGTCAAGGATCTTGGGTACGAGTATCCTCCTTTTGAGTTTGTCCCCTTAGTGAAAGCTTTTTTTGAAGGCTTCTTCATTAACTTGCTCGGAATTCCTCGTGAATAGAAAATAAATTTCAGTATTGATTTATTACCGAATACTCTACCACATCGATTTATCCTGTACCGTATAGATTTGGACGAGTTTAAAAAATTGGAAGCATAACTCAATGTATTTCTATAGATGGGTTATATTTGACAAAACAAATCTCCATTTGGTGGCCCGTTATTATTTGTGGAAAAGAAAGATGGGTTCTTAGGATGTGTATTAACTATCACCAATTGAACAAGATCATTGTAAATATTAAGTATCCTCTCCCTAGAATTAATGATTTGTTTGACCAACTCCAATGGTCGAGTAAATTTTCAAAGATTGATTTAAGGTTAGGTTATGACAAATTTAGAGTGAGAGGAGTTGACATTCGTAAAACAGATTTCTGAACAAGATATGGTAACTATGAGTTTGTAGTCATGTCTTTTGTTATAATTAATGACACGACAAACATGATAGACCTTATGAATAGGGTGTTCTGGAACTATCTTGAATCCTTTGTGATTGTCTTCATCGATGATAATTTTGTATACTCCAAGAGTGAGGATTATCAAATGAGTCATTTGAGGATAGTTTTGCAACTCCTCAAGGATCACAAACTTTTTTCTAAGTTTAGCAACTTCAAGGTTTGGCTAAGATTGGTTACTTTTCTTGTACATATTGTTTCAAGTGTGGGAATAGAGGTCGATCAAAAGAAAATAGAGGCGGTAAAGATTTGTCCTAGACCCTAAGTCCCGTGGATTTCAAAGATTTTGGGTTAAGACCGATATTGTAGAAGATTTATTGAGGGTTTCTCCTCTATTGCTTCTCTATTGATGTCTCTAACAGAAAATAAAGTTATGTTTGAGTGGTTGGAAGCTTGTGAAGAGGCCTCCAAGAGATGAAAGATAACCTTACCTAATCTCGGGTGTTGACTTTACTAGAGTGTACCTAAGGGTTTGTAGTGTATTCTGACGCTTCTCGAGTAGGTTTGGGTTGTTTACTTATGTCGCATGGTAAGGTGATAGCTTATGCCTCATGGCAACTCAAGGTACATGAAATGAACTATCCGACCCATGATCTTGAATTTGTTGGCGTAGTGTTTGCTATGAAAATTTGGAGACATTTTCTTTACGGAATGCATGAAGATGTGTTCACCGATAATAAGAGTCTCCTATATATATGTTCTTACTCAAAGACAATTTAGTTGCGGATTATGTGAGTCTCATGTCCTTGGGTAGTGTATCCATGTAGAAGATGAGCAGAAAGAGGTAATCTGTGATGTGCATAGGTTGGCCCGATTGGGAGTTCGACTAGTAAATTCTCAAAAGGGTGGTTTCATGGTCCAACATAGATCTGAATCCTCCTTAGTTATTGATGTGAAGTCTAAGCAACACCTTGATCCCGTCATGATGGAGTTGAGTTCAGACTTTTTAAAAATAACTCCTACAAATGGTATTTATACCTTTCAGGTTAAATGTTGTGGTAAACCATTCGGTGAGATTAGTCATGATGTATGAATGAATAGGAGATTCACCTTTCTTCTGGTTGATCGCCTTTTGTGTTTACCTTAAAAAAGTTTTTGTCTTGGATGTTTAGGCGGTATATCTCTTCTTTGAGGAACTAATTGGTGACACACATACTTCTCCTTTCATAACATTTTGATCCACTTCCTTCAAGGCTTCACGTACTGAAACAAAGGACAGAGTGATTCTCTTCGGCGATTTGTCCAGTATGATTGGACAGTCTCAGTCTTAAGGTTGTATATCCTTCTCAGTCTTTTGTTCCTTTTTGCGCATAAATGTCCATGCTGCAACTAAAACTTCAAATTCCTTAAACTTAAGAGTTTTCATCAGAAATTGAGACAAAATAAGCATTGGTGGAAACTATTTCGATGAAATAAATCCCTAAATGAGTATGATTGGTGGACTCATCATAAAACAACCCTCTGCTATTGAAAATCTCAATTTTCTTTATCATGTCTTCAAACATTCTAAAGCTTTGTATGTTCTCAACCAAGCACCTCATTCTTGGTCTGGTCGTCTTAGAATATTTCTTTATGAATCATGGTTTTACCTGTGGAAAAATTGATGTAATTCTTTTTAATAAAAGATCCTCCTATGAGAACCTTATTATTAAAGTTTATGTTGATGATATTACCTTTGGAATTCCTAATATTTCTCGTTGCGAAGAATTTACAACTTCTATGAAAAGTGAATTTAAAATGAGTATGATGGGAGAAATAATATTTTTTCTCAGACTACAAATCTAGCGATATGTGAAAGGAATGTTCCTCTGTCAGAGCAAGTATTGCAAAAAATTCATTCAAAAGTTTGGCATGCAAAACTAAAAGTCATTAGGTACTCAAATGAGTTCCACGTGTCCTCTTGACGAAGATGACAAAGGTAAGATGGTTGACGAAACTAAGTATAGAGGTATCTTTCAATTTATTCGAGATCATTTTTAAACGGTGGTTTTGAAATTTCATTTATTAGCACTGATTTTTAGTTAGCTGATATATTTACAACACCTTTCTAAGAGGAAAGATTTGGTTCTCATCGGAAAGCTTTATATGTCATTGAGAATCTTTTACTTTGTAAACATTATTGTGTACATTAACTGTTTACAATTTTATGTATATTTCTTCCACCTCGTATATTGTGTTTTCCTTCTAACCAATTATTTCCTTCTGTATTAGCCTATTATTTACACCGTCGGCATGTACTTTATTTTAATCCATCTATTTAGTTCTCCCTTTATGTCTTTTCATGTATCTTCCTCTTCCCCTCTCCTTCTTTTTACATCTCTTTTTCTTGACTCTTTTCTTCCTCACATTCTTATTCTTCTTTTCTTGCTCTATAATGAAAACGAATTCTCCATCCACTTGCACGTTAACTTGCAACAGAGGCAAAGGAAAGGTGACCCTCTCCAATTTTGTCGACTCCAATTCTGATGATCTTTTCCAATCCTCTGTCTCTTCCTCCCAAGGTAAACTCCCTGATGAATCCTTTTAGTGTTGATCTTCCATAAATAGTTAAAAATTTTATTTTGATAGTTTCCTTGATTAGAAGGTCGACTTTTGGAACTCGTCTCATGAATCTCTTTTCCACTCCTTGAAACACAAAAGCCTTGTGCGTGGAAGGGTTGTTGAGCTTGATCTTTTTTCTTCCCTTGACTTCGACATCAAAAATTTGTTCGAGTTTTAGGGTTGAGGAAAAATCCCTCACTTGTCTGTTTTGAGTTAATTTTCGTTTCACTAAGTCAAGCGAAATTAAGACTTTAGTGTTGGGTAAGCACACTTTTCTTCATTGCAAAAAGTTCTATTCTATGTTTGACATCGCATTCATTGGGATTATGGCCTCTCAAAAGAACTATTAGCCCTTTGACTTTGTTGTGCCTTTTTACAAAGCAAAGCTTGAATTTGTTCTTGAACCCTATCCGCCTATATCTTCCAAGCTAGGACCTAAGAATCTCCTTTCGAGATACGAGTGCTTGCTCATATTGGTTCTACCACCCTCTTTCCTAGAGCTGGTTCTCATTCTATGCTTATTCAGCGTGATACTCTGTTTGCGTACTGTTTGGTTTCTGGTGTTAAAGTTTATTTATCTTCATTTATCATCTCCGCTATGACGTGTTTCATATAAGATCCTTCTGATCTTTTATTTGGCATGCTTATCACTCACATGTCTGATTCACATTTCATGTTCCTAGAAGACTTCGCTCTTGTTCTTATTAAACATAGGTACAACTCTCGTGCTTTTCTTAGCATGGGTTTTACATATTTCGGCTGCTCCTGGCGCATCAACAATGATTTGGACGACCTAGTTTCTACCCCTGTCAAATATAAAGACTACTTCTCCACACATGTGTCGACTACTAAACTCAATACCACCTGGGAAAATGTTTTTGAGATGCACAACAATTTGGATATTTTAGACATCACAACTGCTCAGGTTCCTGATCTCATTACCAAGCTTTCTGCTATGTGTGAGCAAGTAGACTCTTTGAAGGATCTCCTATTGTCAGCAAATTTCAAAATCGACGGTGTGAAGAATGTCATGAAGGAAACAGGTGTTGATGTTGCTCGTATTCGTCTCAAGTTGTATTAAATAGTTAAGGGAGCCATAAATATTGCTGCAAAAGTTTAAAATGGATCTAAACCCATCTTCATCTCGCTTTCCTCCAGATCTTAAGAGGCATCAATGGCTATTTTCAACACCTTGAAGTATTCCATATGTCCTTGTTAATTTTATCTATGATTCTATTTTAAACTGTTTTTGTTTTGCGCCAACAGTTTTTCTTAAACCTTTTGATATTGTTTAAGTGTTTGTGAAATTCTTATTCTTTCCTTTTAGTTACTGCCAAAGGGCGATATTTTGTTATCCATTATGCTATAAGTTTTTGTGATGCTTATGGTTAAATTGTGATTTTCTCTATTTGTGTGTCTCTATTGAGATAATTTGTTTCTTTATCTGCATAGCATAGAAAATCTTTTGCATAGTTTCAGGGGGAGCTAGTTGAAAACCCCGCTCTACAGGTCTACTACCTTTTATCACACTCAGGGAGAAAATCAATTACCAGCTATACAAGTCGATGATAAGGGAAATAAATCTACAATGTGTTGTCATCATCAAAAGGGGGGAGATTGTTCGAGCAAAATTTCAAAGATGATCAACTTATATCTTTGCAGGACTTGCATGTCATCAAAAAGAAAAAGAATCAATCATTGATCTCTATGATACAGGTGAATGATTAATCAACCAAACAACCTGATTGATTAATATCAATCAACAATTCAAATGAAGAATCCCTAAATCAAGGATCAGAAAAGGAAGATTAATCATGGAAGTTGAATAAATCATATAGCGCAGATGAGCTAATCAAAGAAAGTTAAATATCTCGAAAGACAACAATGAAGAATAAACTCAACAACTATTTTACATCTAACACCCAAAGGAATTGAAGAAATAAATTGGCTACTTCAAACAACCAATCGAGGAAACTACACGAAATGAGACTAGAAGTCAATCTTGTGACATATTCTTGGAAAATAAGGAGTCGCTACCTTCTTTTCCAAAGATAAAAAACTCTTGAGTTAAGTTTGAATCCTATCACATTCTGTACTCATCTTTCATCAAGCATTGTATTACGTAGTTCTATTGTGTAAACAAAACAAGAGATGAGATAAAATATTGTTGGTGAGGATTTTTATGTTTAAAAAAAAAGTAAACTAGTGAAACAAACACATACATATACACTGTTTATGCTCATCTATGTACTCACACCAAAAAATTCAAAAAATCTTGATGAGAATACCCCTGTAACCCAAGGGGATTGGACGCAAGATCCACAATGGATCCCAACTATTATAAGAAACATCCTATGTCAAGTTTGATTTTATACATTTGATTACTTTCCTTTGTTCAGCAGTCGACTAAAGAAGAGTTCAAGTCGACTACTCGTAAGAAAAAAACACACTTCACCCCCTCTTGCACTTTCAATATGAACTTTTCTTCGTCGAAAACATCATAAATATTAAGAAATAGTAAAACAATAAAATAAAAGAGCAATACTTATATAGTAATAACTATTTTAAAGCAAACTTTCTAACAATCTAAATCATATTATTAACATTGATAAATAAGGACATTCATTTGTCTTGAGTATTGAAAAAACAATTCTTCACACAGATCTAACTCTTGATAAGTTTAATAATGATGGAAAAAGAATTATAGAAGCATATATCTACATCATAAGAGAAATAAATTTAGACTATAATAAAAAATAATTCATACAAACTTCAACTAGCGTTATTACGAGTCATATAAACATTTATTTTCAGATAATACTAAAATATTAAGAAAGAGTTAATAAGTAAAACAAAAGGGAAATGTTAATATGATAATAATTATTTTGAAGCAAATTTCCTAACAATCTAAATGACATAAGCAACATTGATAAATAAAATCATACTTTTGTTTTGAGCAACAAAAAAATCGTAATGATTCTCTACTCTTGAGAATTTTAATAATTTTGAAAAAGATATTCAAAACAGATTGTAAGAGTTAATATTTTATTGAATTTAAATCCACAAATTAATTTGGATTATATTAAATTCAAAAAAATAGTGGAGGTTATGTGGCAATCCAGGTCAACTTAAATAAGCCACTAAAGTCTTGCCACTTTTCAAGGTTATGTGGAAATCCAAGCCAAATTAAATAAGCTAATAAAATCATGACACATGTTAAGGTTACGTGGCAATCCAAGACAAATTAAATATTACACTAAAATCATGTAACATGTCAAGGTTATGTGGCAATCCGAGTTTAGATTAAATAAGCAAATAAAATCATGTAACCAGTCAAGGTTATGTGGCAATCCAAGTCAAATCAAATGAGCCACTACAATAATGACATGTGTATGTGTGAAATGTTCTGACACAAAAGATCAAAGCTTTTCTATATAGCAATGTAATTGGTCATTAAATCACACCAGTAGATCACTCCCCTGCTATTATAAATAGGGGTCCTCATTATTCATAGGGTGGGGGGGGGGGGGTTATAAGAACAAGAAGCAAGAAGAGAGCTTATGCATCAAAAGCTAAAGATAGTCTACAAGCTACAAGTTCAAGCAATCAAGTCCAAACTTAAAGATTCAAGGATAAGCTTATAGTTCATACTAATTATTCATAATAACTATACAAGTGTTCATGAGGAATAATTCACACTCAAGTTAAAGATTCAAGATCAAGATATTCAAGCCCTTGACTCCAAATCAAATTCAAGTCCTACATATTTCATATTATATTGAAGAGTCAAAGGATTATCATATAGGTTTTAACACGTAATATGTTTTGAAATCAAATACTACATTTTTTACTTCTATTTTCCTATGCTGAATATTTGTTTTTCTCGACTTAAAAATTTGTTGGTTACACATATATCTACATCATAAGAGAATTTTTTACAAATCAAATGAATTAAGACTGATTCGTTAACTTCATATGTTGGAACATGGCATGCAACTTATATACTGAGCAAAATTAGTTATTATATTATCTTATTATTTTTCTTAAACATAACTGTTTCCTTAAGCACTCGAGGTTAAGAAATATACCTTTTAGGATAGAACATTTTTATTTAGTCAGAATAATGGTACCTCATATTCTGCTAAACATCAAACTCAATCAACGACAATAAATAACACAATTTTTTAAAAATGCAATAAGAAGAGGAGTACAAGATTATCAAAAATTGTGGTTGAAAAATGAGAGAGAACCCCTCTATAAATAGAAAAACAAGGTTATTATCAACAAGTATTTTGTGTCCTATTTGAAATGTTATGTTACATCTTATTGAAAAGTCACAATTCTTTTGAAAAGTCACAACTCATATTAAAATGACAACCCTTTATGAAAAGTTACAACTTATCAAAAAAGACATAAATTAAGTTAGGGATATTATACTAATTTAACATTCAATTTAGGAGTTCATGTTTTTATGAAATTAATACATAAAATTTAATGTTTTTTTAATTGTATATTCACTACGTTCGATTTCTTCATTTTGGTCAAGAATTAGATTGAAAATTTCTCGTCACATTCACTTGAATTTTTCCTCAAATAATGAGATTAAAACAACTATCTCTCTCTTTTTAATTTTTTTTTTCTAAGTTGGTTTTAGTTGTATTCGTGCTCTAGGTATCAACATTGATTTTCTCTGTGCCATTATTGAAGGCAAATAATTGTCATGGATTGCTAACATTGGACAAACCCTTGATGATATTCTTACTGTACCATAAACGCCAAAACATTCAACTACTGAGTTATCAATCTGCAAGAATATAAAATGGTACCTTTGCCTTGTCCAAACTAGAGAAGGAGAATGCGACTTTAGCATCAAGCCATAATTTGCAAGGTATAACATGAATCAAGCCTATCACCACACAACTCTTTGATTCGTACTAGGGTCATAGAGTTATTTAGAGGCATAGAACACTCCCTAATCAAGTCTCACTCCTTTCGAGCCATCAGCCAAATTGACATTTGGAACAAACTTATCTTCTGTTGTATCATATGCACCAATTGTATATACTAGTGAGCATTATTAAAAGGGAACCTATACTTGAGAACATGTTTATTAATTTCCACATTGTGTGATGATGAAGTCTCTAAGATATTATTAATTTGGAATGCAACAGGAAAAAATTGGGCATTAAAAATATTAGTAGTACATGAATAAGTGGGTGTTTTGCCTTTATCTAGATGATAAAATTTTTGCTTCTTTAAATAATAAATATTGTTTATCCCTTTTTTTATAACACTATCTATCACTATTCTCTCATTCCAATACAAGTTTTTTATGGGCACATAGTATCATCGCAACATTATCATTATATATATATTTATAGAAAAATCAACCTTTACTTCATTAAAATCTACCCTAAGAGTGGCGCCATTTTTTCTCTATCCCTTCATATTCAACTAGGTTAGACTTCATTTGGGGAAGAATATTTCCAAGGGGGGGGGGAGGTAATATTGTAACACCTTGGAAACAAAACATAGAAAATACAATAGGAAAACGACATGAACTAGTGATCCATTGTAGAGTTCACGGACAGTGATAGGGTCTATGATCATTTGGCCAACTTGTGGACTCTGCCCGTTCCTAGCAAAGGGTGACCACGAGAGCCTTAACGGTCCATGGACAACCTTATGGACAATACAGGCGCTCGTGGTGACAAGGAAGAGACCACCAGACCGGAACTTCAAACTATGCCATGTTCCAAACAATGGTCCATTGGGGCGCCGATGAAAGCCTCCTCAAAAAAATCATTGAAATCGTGCTAGTATAAACCCACGACCAAACCCACGGACTGTAGGTCAAGCCACTGTTTGTGTCCCTAATCCATAGTTGAGGCCTTTGAAATCAATTCTCTAGATCCAAGATGACGAATTACACAATGAACCATTATTAAGTCGATTGTTAGCTTCTATAGACTTTTAAGTCAAGTTTCTTTGTCTTTTACTTATGTGTTGGACCCCTAAACTGCCATTTAGTTTTTGTGACTTTTAGACCAGTAAACTATTTAGAACCTATCCTAATCCATCATTCAAAAAATTAAGGTGAAACTTAGAGAAAATAAGAGGAA
This sequence comes from Solanum arcanum, assembly GCA_027789145.1. Classification (NCBI taxonomy): domain Eukaryota; kingdom Viridiplantae; phylum Streptophyta; class Magnoliopsida; order Solanales; family Solanaceae; genus Solanum; species Solanum arcanum. The sequence goes on along the minus strand of CM050941.1, from coordinate 52,223,693 downwards.
AAAGTCGAGTAGTCGTAGTTCAAAAATGCATCAAGTTGTCGTTAATTCCAACCCCAATATCATATGATTTCTTCTTGGAATATATCACTGGTATTTGGATTTTAACTAGTGGTTTTTTTACCCATTAGGTAACTATAATTGAGTCAGATTTTTCATTCGTTATAACATGTGAGACCTAGAGTTTATAGAATTTTTGAATTTATATTGTGATTCAGTTGTTAGACTAATCCAAATAAGATTATTAGTTTTTCATGAGATTGTTGCTTAGTAATCACATAAACTCATAACCCAATTTATGTAGTTCATTAATTATATTAGCTACGACAAATAATTTTATATACATGCCTTAGAGTATGAATGTTTCATTACAAATACATTAGTGTTCCATTTATACTAAGCATTTCAGTATTTTCAGCTATCTAGTATTTACAAAATTCAATAATAATATTGCTTACATACATAATAATTAAGGAGTAGGCTTATATCGAGTTGGAATTGTCTCATTCACCGTAATAGCCCCAGGACTGAGTTCCCCCACAGGTTTATAAATCCCCTATGTAGGACTCAATTTTTTGAATACGCCAGTCATGCCTCTACACATTTAGCATGGTATATTCGTTCTTTTCAATAGGGAGTATACATTGGATTCAAAATTTAGAAAATGTGGTTTTGTGTTGGTTTTTAGTAGCTCCAAAAGTGAGATTCTAGTGTAGTGTCAATATTATCAATTACAGCTCAACATTAAGTTTCAACATTATATTAACTTGGTCATTACATTCTGTTAGTTCATGTTCAGTATTTCATATATTGTATCATGATCATCTTATGTCATTTCGTAGTTATATGTTTGTTCAGTTATATACATTGCTTAGCTTTACTGTATCTTGGATGCTTGCGATACATCTTTTCGTGATGTAGGCTAAGGTCCATGACATCGACATCACACATAGATCGCTTTCTAACCCTATTTCAGTAGAATTAGTGGTGAGTTATCATATTTAGAGGATGATTCACATGATTATATTTTGTACATTCAGTATTTAATTTCAGTTTTTGCTAGATCTAGTTGGGTTATGACCTAGCATTTCTGGTAAGTGAAAGGATTTATTCCATACATATCTAGATTCATCTTTTGCTTTGGAGTTCAAAATTTGAATTGTTATTAAACTCACATATTATATAATTAGATAATTTTGGTATTCTCCATAATTTTATTTGATGAGACGATTATAGCTTTCACAAAATATGACTATTATGTTGAAAATCATTAAGTATTCTTTATGTATTCCAGTAGTGTTAACTTGGGATCACTCGTGATCCTGGTCCCATGCTCGTGTCTCTGAGGTAGCCTTGAGGAATGAATTTTTTTTTTAAAGTACTAGGTTTAATAGTCCTAGGATGTCTGAGAAGTCACATTCAATAGAGCTGTTTTAATGTGTGTGAAGTGATGTACATGTAAAGAGAGGGAGGCTACCAATTATTTAGGAAAATTCGCTTTCTTGATATTCTTATCATGTTTATGGTATGATCTCTTACGAATCCAGCATTCTGCGCTTTCTGATCATGCCTCCTCTTTGAGCACACGGGAGGAATGTGAATGCACACAACATTAACATAGCTTATCCTATCTTTCGAATGTTGAGTTTCAGAATATCATTGAGCCTATGGCTTATAGTGTGACCAACCATAACAACCAGCTATTTTAGTACCTACAAATGTTAGTGGTGGATTAGTGGAAGCCAGGGTTCGTGATACTTTTAGGATGAATCCTTCTTTGTTTTTAGGGTGAGAGATTGGTGATGATTCCCAAAACATCATAGTTAAGGTCAAGAAGTTCTTTGGATTGAATCATGTGATTAGAAATGATAAGGTTGAGTTACTTTATTACCGGCTTAAGGATATAACTTACATTGAGTTTACTCAATGGAAAGAAAACACGGGTATAGATGTAGCTTCTATACTTGTGATTGCTTAAGTATGACTTTTTCTAGACAAGTTCTTACTAGTTGAGTTGCGGGAGACAACAACTCAGGAGTTGATGAATTTGAGGCAAAATAACATGTCGGTCCAAAAATAAGGAATCAAGTTCATCCAACATTCCAATCATGCTCTTCACATGGTTGCGTATTCTAGGGTTCAAATGTACAAGTTTCTTTCATGGGGTATCCTACTAAGTGAAAACAGAGTGTATGAATGCCATGTTGCTGGATATATCAACATCTCTATGATTATGAGTAATGCTCCGCAGGTTGATAGGGATAATCTTAGGGACCATGTTATGGTTTAAAAAGTTTAGGACAGGCAACTATGAGTATTTTCAATAGAAATCTTCAGCCCCGCACCTAAACCTTCTAATGTTCTATCATCAAGGTTTTGACATGATCTAAAAGGTACGAAATTAAGATTCAAGTCTTACGGGAGTATTTCAGGCAACAAAACCTACCAAACTTGTCATAAGTGTGGTAAGAACCATCTAGGCGAGTGTCTTGCAGGAAAGAAAGGATGTTTTGGGTGTGGTTAGACTGGTAACAGGGTTAGAGATTGTCTTTCTTCTAAATAGTGTCAAGGAGTAAATAATGCTAGGACTCATTCTACATCTTCAGCACCACTATCACATCGGACGACTCATCAGGGTAACACATCTCGTACAGGTGACAATCACCGCAAAAATAGATTTTATTCTCTCCAAGCACGCTACGATCAGGAAGATTCTCCTGAACAGGTCACTAGTATGTTATGAGTATTTAACATAGCTGTTTATGCTTTGTTAGATCCAGGGGCTTCTATTTCCTTTGTAACTCCTTATATAGAAGTCATCTTCAATGTTAGTCAAGAAAATCTCTCAGAATCCTTGTCAATCTCTACCCTATCAGGTGACGTTGTTACATCTGGAGGGCATAGAGAAATTGCCATATCACTGTCTCTTAGAAAGTCAACTCATAAGATCTTATGGAGTTAGAAATGGTTGATATCATTCTAGGCATGAATTAAGTATATTCCTACTATGCCTCAGTTGATTGTAGAACTAGGATCATTCATTTTTATGTTTCGAGATGATCAAAACTTTTATTGGAAGGGTAGTAGCTTGATATCTACGGCCTTATTCATTGCTTACCTTAAGGCAAGAAAGATGATTTCTAAGGGGTATATGTATTACCGTGTTTGGGTTAAGGTTTAAAGTTCTAAAATCCTAACTCGTGAGTAGTAACAACCCTAAAAAATGAATATACTACGTAATGCTTAATGTGTCTAGAATGCCTACGATTACACCGTGTTCACACGGATTGATGCGCGTAGATCAGACCTCTAAACCCTTGCTACAGCCAAGACAACTACCTTTGGGTGTTACTTGATCAATCAAAGGTTGGGTCCAACCATGTAGGTCTCTCAAATACGATAATTTACTCAGAGGAGTCTTTACCGGACTTAAAAAGAGGAAATCTTAGGTTTGGAGGATCTAGGTGTAAAATGATATTTCTCCAGGCTAAGAGTAATATCATAATTAGCATAAATATATGATCAATTATTTAATTAATAAGGTAGAGGGGAATTTCGGGGGGAGAGAGCTGAAATTGAGCTCTTAAAGTGAAGTCTTGCTTCACCCGGTTGGAACCTAGGTGGAAGCAATGAATTAATGTGATTTTTATTTAAATATAATTAATTAATAATTATTATTCATTAATTGATTTATAAGAAAAGGAAATCAGATTTTTAATAAATAAATAAGAACCTTATTTGACTAAATCCTAAACTAGACTCCTACTCCTAAGAAAACTCTTCTCTCTCACACTCATCTCTCTCTCTCTCTCTCACGTCTCTATCACTAATACTCACTATTCTCTCTGCCAAATAACTTCACAAAAATAGTACGTATACAAAACTTCTTCACACTTGAAGAACTCACAACGAAAATATGAGAAAACAAACGAAATCAATCACATAGGCAAAGAGAAGTTTGTCCGTCGAGTTAATGTTGCCTTTGATGGGATTTGGACGTATTTTGGGGGAAGATTTTTGGCAGAAAGTTGAGGTTTGAACGTCATAAAAGGTATGGTTTTTACTCTTGTTCCCTTACCCAAGAGACCCTTAAAGCTCAGATGAATTTACATAAAAACTAAGGTTGTTCCCATTCTTGTCGAACTCCTTGTCCCTATTATCCATTTGTCTCAATGTGAAATAGGTTAGAGATCATGTTGTTTGTATTTCTGTTGGTATTTTAGGCATGAATTTTGATTTTCATGACAATGTGTTCTTGATTATGTTTTTTGAATTATAAGTATGTTAAGTTATGTGACCGAAAGTATGTAAAAAATAAAATGTTTTTATGGTAGAATTTTATGTGTGAATGTTTGTATAAATCATGAGGTGTCAAAGTGGTTTCATGTTGCTGGATTAAATGGTAATTCTTGGTTGAATATAGTCATAAAAAATTTACACTTATAGATGCATCATATGTTCCACGAAATGCCTTAAGAATTAACATATGAATGATGATAAAAAAAAAGGTAAAAATAGGGAACAAATTTCTAGCATTTGGTAGGTTGGGTTCGGCAAAACAAAATGGTACAAACTGTAAATAAAAATGAATGTAAAATAAATGAGATCACTAAGGATTGAACCAATACATCATTATATGAAAGCTACAAAAAAATAAAGAAAAGATTAAGATAAAAATTGATTGGAAGACAATAAATATCACGCGTGCTGGAAATTGTAGTCTCGGCCAACTTTTATGAAAATGAACTTCATTTAATTTTTTTTTAAAATGACCGGTCATTGGGGATTGAAACCATGACTTAACTAAATGAAAAATTCATAAAAATTTCATGAGAAAAATGCAAGGAAAAATAGATGTGATGAGTGAGGATTGAACACACAACCTCTTGAATGGATGAGAGAGTTAGGAGAAAAATAAAGGAGAAAATAAATCTGGAGAGTTGGGATTCAACTAACAACCTCTTGGATATGTGAGAAAGTTAAGAGATAAAATAAAAGAAAAAATAATGAGCTTGTGGGGGATTGAACCCACAACCTCCTTGACTTAAACGAAAAAGGAAAGGAGAAAACAAAAGAAATATTATGGGGTTGATGGGGATCGAACTACGGTCCCCCAAATCTGAAAAACGTGATTATAAAGTTTAAAATAAGATTAAGTATTGTCAAAGGGATTCGAAATCAGGTTCCGTTTCCCAATCCCATATTGACAGATAAGTCATACGTAAGTAAATATTTAATGCATGCTTCTTCTAAAGATTGAAATCAATATCTTGGTATATCTACAAGATGCATAAGTCTTGTACCACATAATATTGGGTAAATATGAATCACCTAGACAAACTATGAATGAAGCCCCATGGCTTGTATGTAAACACCCATAACTTTAGCATACGTTTAAAAGTAAATGAACCTAAGATGTACGTAATGAAATCATGAAACCCTAGAAGGGTTAAGTTTGAGTATAAAATACACTAAATGGCCAAGTGCATTGGAATATGATGAAATGACCAATGATATAATGAAAAAAGAGTGTGAAACACACCAAATGGCCAAGTGCATGGCATATGATAATATGAACATTCACGTAAAAAGGGGTAAGTAACTATGAAGAACAAATGTGCTAATGATAATGAATGTGGTGACAACATGATTTGAGGCTAATATAAAAGAGTAGAGCAATCTCAAATGAACCTAAACAAATGTTACCAAAATGTACTCACCTATGAGAGTGTAATGTTAATTAAGAGACCAGTCTCCATGAACACTCTAATGAAAGTATTGAGATTAACACACTTAATACTAATGATGAGATGATAAATCATCTATTGATCTATGATTTCCTCATACTAGAAGCCAGCTTCCATGATGTATGAGTTGAATGTAATGGAACTTTATACTGAGCATTGTTAGAGTAGCTATGAGCGGTGATATCTTCTTTCGGGAAGGGTGGACGTTCATGTAAAATCTTATAAGATGAGACTCTCCGGCATGCCGGGTAGGTATCCTTATATCTAATAGTCTTCGAACCTATACTTCTAAAATAGGGATCTAGCGGAATTTAATTCCCATGTAGGCTAGCATATTTTGGGTAACTTTGGCCGGTGATTCCACCTATTTTCGGTGTAGGGTTTCTGACACTGGATTTCATGAAACTCACATGATCTAAGTCGATTAAAGTTAAAGTTACCAATGAATGAAAAAAGTCAACTTCAAATGATGCACATAATGAAATGAATAATACTTATGGTTTTAGGATAGGATAATCAACAAATGAGTTAGATTCAAATAATGACATTAGGTCATTCTTGGTCATTGCACAACGAACTCGATGAAGGTCTTAAACAACATCCTAGGTATAGCTGGTGTTTACACTGGCCTATGAATGAAATGAAATGGAGAACGTAAGAATGAAAGAAGCAGACTATGTGTTTGCTAAAGAAGAATACCTAGTTGAAGTCCCATATGTTGAGCCCTCATTTCTGGAAAATCTGAATGTTAAGTCCATGATTCCAAGGTGTCATAGCATATGAATGAATGATATGAAATATGTTATGTTCTATATGCAATATTATATGTGCTAAGTGTAAGATGTTATTTGTTGTGTGCAATATGATAAGTATGAATATGCGTGTTATTCTCATTGCATAACTTTTCTAATCAAATTTTGGAAAACTCACTGACTTTCCTAATACAATTTTAAAAACCTCACTGACTTTTCAAATCCCAAATTGGCAAGTCCATTGACTTGACTTTCCATAATCATGTTTTTAGGAAAGAGCTATTCTTACTCATGAATGTCCTTAGTGTGTGCTTGCATATACCCATACTTAATAAAAGTGTGTACTAATCCCATAAAACTCGATAATTTTAGGTGGAGGCACAGTTGGACGTTAAAGCTTATAGGTTGACGTTGCATCTATCCGGACGTAGAGCTTTCATCCGTACTTGGTAGGCCCTTATTCTTTCGAGGATGTATACCGTTATAATCTAATTTAAATGTAGGCTTTAGCTAGTGGAGCATGTTCCACTAGTGTTTCTTTCCACTTTCATTTTATACTTTGTATTGGTATCGTTTTGGCAAAAATACATTGAAGTCAATTATGAACTATTTCAATCATTTGATTAGAACTATATTAGATGGTTAATTTGTGAATACTTCTGATGTTAAGTTCAAAATGTTTAGCATGATGGAAGAAGACAAAATGTTCAAATTTTTCTGCTAAAAATTAACCTAGATGAATTAAGAATGACGTATGTAGGCTAGTCTGCGACCTCTGAAAGGTAAACGACGCTGGTATCATCTGGTGTTTAAATTCTTGGTGTGACAAAGTTTGTATCAGAGCGCTAAGTAAAATTCTGAGGATATTAAGTTCACATCAACCACATCGAGTAGTTTCTAAGTCATGGTAGGGAAGTGCACCACTATCCTTGATTAAAGACTGCATGATGCGTAGGAAAAAATTCCCTTCTACTAATCTTATAGTGCCTTCACTAATGTGAGATTTCTTGGTGTTAAGAGCATATCTAACAGCAGCTCTTGATGTTTCAAAAAGATGAATACAAGGAGAAAAGCAGGCAGAAAGATTGGATGAGAAGCTGCTGGGTAATTTAGGTTCCTTCCCAGGTTTCAACTGTTAGAATAGAGATGCCTGTTAACCCAACTGGGTTGACAGATGGAGAAGTAAGGACAACTTCGGTACAGATGGCCCAAGGTAGCACTTTACAAGCCTAGGCTATTGAGTATGATTGATGTGGAGAAGTCTGAGTTGGCATCCTACCAGCTGAAGAATGTTGCTCAATCCTTGTATAAGGTGTGGCAGGATAGCAGAGTCGTACGAGGGGGTACTATTACTTGGGATCATTTCAAGATGGATTTTCTAAGGTAGTTCTTTCCCATATAAATGAAGAAGGCTAAGCTTTAAGAATTTATAAACCTTAAACAACGCTCTATGTTTGTTAGGGATTACTCCCTGAGGCTCGTAAGACTTTATAGCCCAGGAGAGGCCACCTTGTCGGAAGTGTGGCATACTGCATGGGGGAGAATGTATGATCGACTCTAACGCTTGTTACAATTGTGGAAAACTGAGTCACATGATGAAGGATTGTGCAAATAGGAGAAGCCAAGAACAAGTGAAGGAGAGAGTTCAACCTAATAGTCCAAGTTAAGAGGCGTCAAGGAGGCTATGATTCTTCGCACTCAAGTATAGGGGTGTAGGGGAAGGCACCTCTGGTGAAGTCTCAGGTGCGTATCCTTAATTAGTCTTTCATGTAATAGACTGTGTATGGTACTTTTTCACAAATATGATGTTAATATGTTTGAGTCATCATGTTGGTTGCTGATTTGTATGACTTAAATGTTAGCTTATGTTGTATTATTTGATTAGACTAGTTTAGGAAAGATTTCTTTAGTCCATTAATGTGAATCTACTTGTAGGTTTCAAGGATGTGCACAATCATGTTAATATGTGAATCAGATATTCACCAATGGGGAGTATTGAATTACCTATGTAAGCCTACATTCTATAGATGACTTAGTTATAGTTAGTAAAGAGTAGTGTCATTCGGGGACGAATGTTCCTAAGGGGGAGATAATGTAACAACCCTAAAAAAAATTAATTTGCTAAGTAATGCATAATCTGTATTGAATGCCTACGATTAGACAGGGTTCACACGGATTGATGCGCGTAGAACCAGACCTCTAAACCCTTACTACATTCGATCCAAATAACTTGCAGAGTTAGTTGATCTTGAAAAGATTGGGTTCAACCATGTAGGTCTCTCAAATACGAAGATTTACTCGAATGAGTCTTTAACGGACTTAAAAACAAGAAATCTTAGGTTTGGAGGGTGTAGGGGTAAAATGGTCATTCTCCAGGCTAAGGGTAATACCGTAATTACCCTAAATACATAATTAATTAATTAATTAATAAGGTGAAGGTGTAATTTGGGGAGAGAGAGGCGCGATTGAGCTCTTGAAGAGAAGTCTTACTTCACCCAGGTTGGAACCTAGGTGGAAGCAATAAATTAATGTGATTTTTATTTAATCTATTGAATTAATATAATTAATTAATTATTATTATTCATTATCTGATTGTAAATAAAAGGAAATCAGATTTTATATAATTGAATAAAAACCTTGTTTGACTATATCCTAAACTAGACTTCTAATCCTAAGAAAACTCTTCTCTCCCACACTCATCTCTCTCTCCCTCACGTCTCTATCACTCTCACACACGACTTGTGCCAAACAACTTCAAAAAACATTAGGTAAACCAAAGTTCTTCACACTTTAAGAACTCACAATGAAAATATAAGAAAAAAACAAAATCGATTACGTAGGTAAAGAGAAGTTTGTCCGTCGAGTTGGTGTTGACTTTGAGGGGATTTGGACAATATTGTTGGAGAAGATTTTTGCAGCAAGTCGAGGTTTGAACTTCATAAAAGATATGGGTTTTCTTACTCATGGTGCATTTCCCAAGAGACCCTTAAGGTTCAAATGAATCTACTCGAAAACTTGGGTTGTTCCCCTTCTTGTCGAACTCCTTGTCCCTACTATCCGTATGATCTCAAAGTGAAATAGGTTAGAGATCATGTTGTTGGTATAATATCTGGTATCTTAAGTATGAAAATTGATTTTCGTGATAATGTGTTCTTGATTATGTTTTTGGAATTGTAAGAATGTTATGTTATGTCAACTGAAAGTATGTGAAAAATCGTATGTTTTTATTGTTGAATTTTATGTGCGAATGTTGGTGTAAATCAAGAGGTTTAAAATTTGTGTAATGTTTCAAGATGAAATGGTAATTCTTTGCTGAATATAATCATAAAAATATTACACTTAAAGATCCACCAAATGTTCTACAAAATGCCTTAAGAATTAACGTATGAATGATGATTAAAAGAAGCTGAAAATAGTAAGCAAATTTCCAGCATTTTGTATGTTGGATTCGGCCAAACAAAATGATAAAAAATGCAACGAAAATGAATTTAAAATAATTTATATCACTAGGTGTTGAACCCAAGACATCATTACATGAAAGCTACAAAAAAATGAACAAAAGATTAAGAAAAAAATGGCTTGGAAGAGACGAAATTTCCAGCATGCTGAAATTGTTGTCTCAGCCAACTTTTAAAAAAATGAGCTTCGTTTAAAATCTTTTTAAAAGGTTATGTCAGTGGGGATTGAAACCATGACCTCACTAAATGAAATTTCATAAAAATTTCGTGAGAAATATGCAAGGAAAAATAGATGTGGTGAGTGAGTATGGAACCCACAACCTCTTGAATGGATGAGAGAGTGAGGAGAAAAATAAAGGAGAAAATAAATGTGGAGTGTGGGGGTTTAACTGACAACCTCTTTGTTAGGTGAGAAAGCTAAGTGATAAAATAAAAGAAAAATAATGAACTTGTGGGGGATTGAACCCACAACCTCCTTGACTTAAACGAAAAAATAGAGGAGAAAAACAAAGGAAATATTATGGGGTTGATGTTGATCAAACTAGGGTACCCCTATTCTAAAAAAATGTTAATATAAAGTTTAAAATAAGATTAAGTGCTGACCAAGGGATTCGAAATCGGTTTCCCTTGCCCAATCCCACATTGACACATAAATCATACGTAAGAAAATATTTAATGAATGCTGTCTCTAAAGATCAAAATCAATATTTTGTCACTACAAGATGCGTATGTCTTTTACCACATAATCTTGGGTGAATATGAATCACTTTGACAAACAATAAATGAAGCCCCATTGCTTGTATATATATATCCATAACTCTAGCATACATTTAATAGCAAGTGAACGTAAGATGTATGTAATGAAATGATGAAACCCTAGAGGGTTAAGTACGCGTGTAAAATACACTTAATGTTCAAGTGCATTGGTATATGATTAAATGAACAATGAAATGATGAATTAAGAGTGTGAAACACACCAAATGGCAAAGTTCATTGTCATATGATAATATGAACATTCACGTAAAAAGGGGTGAGTAACTATGCAGAGCAAATGTGATAGTGATAATTAATGTGTTGACAACATCATATGAGGCTAATGTGAAAGATGAGAGCAATCTGAAATGAACCTAAGTAAATGTTACCTAGACGTACTCAACTATGAGAGTGTAAAGTTAATGAAGAGACCAGTCTGTATGAACATTCTGATGAAATTGAGATTAACACACTTAATACTAATGATGAGATGAGAAATCATCTATTGAGCTATGATGTCCTCATACTAGAAGCTAGCTTCCATGATTTATGAGTTGAATGTAATGGAACATTATAATGAGCATCGATAGACTAGCTATGAGCGGTGATGTCTTCTTTCAGGATGGGCAGAGGTTCACGTAACTCTCATGATATGAGATTGTCCGGCATGCTAGGTATTGGTCTCCTTATATCTCCTAGTCTTTCAACCTATACTACAAATATAGGGATCTGGCGGGGTTCAATTGCCGTGTACGCTAGCATGTTTTTGGTCACTTTAGCAGGTGATTCCATGTGGGGTTTCATGACGCTGGATTTCATGATGCAGACATGATCGATGTCAGTTAAAGTTAAAGTTTCCAATGAATGAAGGAGGCTAGCCTCAAATAATGCACATAATGAAATGAATGATACATAAGGTGTTAGGATATGATAATCAAAAGGTGAGTTAGATTTGAATAATGACATTAGGTCATTCTTTGTCATTGTATAACGAATCTTATGAAGGTCTTAAATTACATCATAGGTATAGTTAGTGTTTACACTGGCCCATGAATGAAATGAAATGGAGTACGTATGAAGGAACAAAGCATACTCTGTGTTTGCTAAAGCAGAATCCCTAGTAGAGGTCCCATATGTGTAGCCCTCATTTCTGGAAGATCTTAATGTTAAGTCAATTATTCCAAGGTCCATGGCATACGAATGAATGATATGAAAGATTTTATGTTCTATATGCAATATGATATGTGCTAAGTGTAAGATGTTATTTGTTGTGTGCAATATTATAAGTATGATGATGCATGTTATTCTTATTGCATGACTTTCCTAATGAAAATTTGGAAAGCTCACTGACTTTCCTAATCTAATTTTTGAAAGCTCACTGACTTTCCAAATCCCAATTTGGCAAGTCCACTGACTTGACTTTCCATAATCATATTTTTAGGAAAGAGATATTCTTACTAATGCATGTCCTTGGTGTGTTGTTGCATATAACCATACTTATTACATGTTTGTACTAATCCCATACAACTCTATATTTTTAGGTATAGGCACAGTTGGACGCTAGTGCTTATAGGTGGACGTTGCAACTATCCGGACGTGGAGCTTACATTCGGACTTGGTAGGCCTTCATGCTTTTGATGATGTCTACAGTTATTATCTATATTAATTGTAGGCTTTAGCTAGTGGAGCATGTTCCACTAGTGTTTCTTTCAACTTTCATTTCATACTTTGTATTGTTGCCATTTAGGCAAATATACGTTTAAGTGAGTTATGAACTATTTTTTTCATTTGATTATCATTATATTAGATTGTTAATTTGTGAACTCCTATGATGTTAATTTTAAAATGTTTAGCATGAAGTAAGAAGAAAAAAATTTCAAATGTTCTTCTAAAATTAACCTAGATAAAGTAATAATGACGTATGTAGGCTTCTCTGACCTCTAAGGGGCCAACGACGAAGTTATCGTCTAGGGTTTACATTCCAGGCGTGACATGAGTCAGTTCCAATAGTTAATAAGTTTCTAAAAGTTTTTCCAAAAGATCTTGTTGGAGTTCCTCCCCAAAGAAAAAAAGAATTTGGAATTGATGTTCTTTAAAATAACAAACTTATATAAATTCGACCTTGCAGAATATCTCCAACTGAGCTTAAGGAATGAAAGATTAGTGTAAATACCTTCTAGGTAAGGGGTTTATCAGACCTAGTATTTCCCTATAGGATGCACCAATGTTGTTCATGATATAAAGGAACATGGTTCTCTTAGAGTGTTTATTGTTTATGGGCACTTGAACTAATTCACAATAAATAAAACATATCCAATTCCCAAAATTGATTAGTTGTTTCACCAACTTTAGGGTGTTAGTCATTTCTCAAAGGGAGATATCAGATTTGGTTATAATTAACTTCGAGTCAGAAAAAGTGACATTCCAAAAACAACCTATAAATCTAGGTATGGTAATTAAGAATTTGTAGTTTTATCATTTGGACTAACCAATTCACCTGCAACATTCATGGATTTGATAAACAGGGTGTTCAAGTAGTACTTAGAATTGTTTTTTGTCATCTTTTGTGATGATATCCTCATTACTCTATGAATGAGAAAGAACATGTGACATTTCAGTGTTGTCCTGAAAGCTCACAAAGATCGCCATTTATTTGCTAAGTTTAACAAATATGAGGTTTGGTTAAAAATTTTTGTTTTTCGTTGGCATATAGTATTTAGAGAAGGGATCTTAGTCGATTATACAAAAATAGAACTAGTGAAACAGTGGCACAAACGTACTTTTCCAACAGATATTTTAAGTTTTTTTACGTCTAGCAGGTATTACTAGAGGTTCGTGGAAGCATTTTTGTCCATAGCTTCTCCATTGACAAAGTTAAATCAGAATATGGTTATGTTTTAATGATCAAATGAATATGAGAAAAGATTCATAGAATTAAACACTAGGTAGACTATAACTCCGGTTTTGACTTTATCGGAGTGTTCAAAGTTTATGTGATCTATTGTTATGCATCCAAAGTCGGCTTAGGTTTTCTATTGATGCACTAAGATAAGGCTATAGCTGCTGCTTCTATTCAACTTAAGGTGCATGATAAAAATTATTCAACTCATGTCCTCGATATTGAAATAGTGGTATTTGCCATTAATATTTGGAGATATTACTTGCATGGTGTACACATAGATATGTTTTGAAACCGTAAGAGACTTCGGTATTTGCTCACCCATAAAGAGTTTAATCTTCGCCAGATGCGATAATTTGAGTTCCTAAAGGATTATGATATGAGTGTGCCTTACCATCCTGTTAAGGGTATGTTTGCGTAGTCAATGACACAACTTCCAATACAAATGTCCACGATCGTGCAGTAGTATAGTAACTCAACTAAGGCTTTAGGTCGTGTCCCAAGGGAGTGGTTGTGAAAATAAGTAGATAAATAGAATTTCATTCAAATTAGTCATAGGTAAAGAAAATAATGATTAAAATCATAGTAAATTCTATTGGTGACTCAAAAATGTCAAATATCAAAGTGGGAATTTTTTTGACAAGTAGTAAAAAATTACCACATTAACAAGAAAATTTAAGCAATAAGAAGGTACATTCTTCAGATGCGACCGAAATATGGATTAATCTAAATTGTTGGGTACATGATCTCAATAGAAGATTTATACAGTAATAGTGACTAGCCTAAGCTTTACGTTGAAATAAGTTCTAAGTCGAGCAACTTATCCCGTTTCAAATGGGTTCCTTTCAGACACCCACTTGTTGCATGAAGACCAGCCTAGGAATTACCCCACTCACTCTCTCAAACTGAGTATCACTATATGGGACTAGGGCTTTCATTCTCGAGCCTAACCTCATGTCGAGCAACTCCTAAGACCATCAATCTAGTAGTCTTAGTTTAACTACTTCTCTTTCTCGCAAGCCAAAAACCAAAAAAAAAAGTTTTATTAGCAACTATATTTTTTTTAAATTCATTTACAACTACTAGACAAAATAGCCATTAAATTACAATAATCTATCAACAAGCAATACCCAACAACAATCTGAACCTGTAATTACTAAATCACACGCCAAGAATGGGTTTTTTAGCCAAATATCATGAAATTTAAACTATACATTTAAGTATGTTGAAATCACTTGGGTATGAGAAAATAAGTCTTTATTTACGCCAACTAAGACGCATGAAAAAGACCCATTTCAAAATTAAATGACATGAAATGTTGTTCTTCTTGAAGTCTTCAAAACCCTTTCAAACTTACACTAAAAGTGTAAAAAACCAATTGGTGTAGTTAACCCCCTTCTGGTACAGCATTCAACATCAGTGTGGTTTAGTCCATTGGATGATATTGTACTGCTTCACAGAGATAATCGGTGACGCTTCATATGCTCATTTCTTCAGCTAATTCGATCCTTTCCTTCAATGCTCCGCACACTAGAACAAAAGGCAAAGTAGGCCTCTTTGGATATCCGCCAAAAGGACTAGCCCATCCCAAAGCTTCAATTTCTTTATTCTTTTTGTCCCTTTTGCGACATAATGTCCATGCTTTCTTCAAACTTCAAATACCTAACACTTATGAGTTTTCATCAAATATTAAAATAAAATAAGAATTCGGGGATGATTTTCCACCAATATATAACCCTAAATAAGTCCACTTTGAGGACTCATCAACACCCCCAACATAAAATTTTTCTATTGTGCTCGAGTAAAAGCTCAAGTTCAGCAGTTCAAAAGGATATATAAAATAGTGGTACAAAATACTCAATAATTAATGTACAATATAACTCAAATTACTTATGTAAGGATCAATTGTGTACTCTAATATTAATGCTGTGACACACTATTATCAAAGATTCTCAGGCTTGCATAACTTGCTTCAAAGGCAAGTTCAAGCTTAACACAAGCATTTGAATACTCTCACACAAATGATGATTACATTTTCACAGACAAGGATATAATAATTTTAATGTTCAGGAATCAGATAAATCTCTTACTATAAAAAAGAGGAACACAATGCATGCTTTTAACCGTATGTTTGCCCTTATTTCCCAATAGACATTTGTTTCAATTTGGTCAAGATTGAAAATGTTTTTCTAAGACTTTTAATGTGGTTGAGTGTGAAGGTATTGTCATTTGGCCTTAGTTACTAATGATCCTCATGAATTGTGGTGTTCATAACACTTCTTTTATTCTTCCTTCCTCATATTTGTTATCTCTAACAAGTCATCATATTATTCACTTCAATAGATTGCTTGGAAACTATATTTATATTGTACTTTATTCCATTTATTTCCTTTTCATTTCTTTTCTTTATATCATTTTTTTTAATAAATGGAGGGTATCAATCTTTTCACAACACCATGGGTTAAAGAAGAATTTTCTTGTACTTCTTTGACTTTTCCTTTTTATTTTCACCACATCCCCTACCTAGCTATTTCAATCAAACCAATCATTCATAAGGGTTATGAATGACAGATCAAGAAGAGTCTAGTATTCATAAAATTTCTTTCAAAGAAGTATATGGTTAAAAGGTTGTTCAAGATATGTGTACACACTCACCATGGAGGTCATAAAAGAGGTATATGTCAGATCGGATCACACCCTATGAAATTTACAAAGATTATATCAACAAAAAGCATTACTTAGCTGACTAGACTAACAGGGAAAATTCTTGGTGTTGTCATCCATGGTTCAAAGTAAGCTTATCACACAAGGAATCAATACTAACTCCAAACAAGACTTTACACATTAGCTAGTGCGCAATGGGCAGCACATGAGAATTTATTTGACACATGAATAATCACATCGAGATCCAAAGAGTTCAGATATTGCATATTTAACTTTATTTGGTCTCATCGTAGTCGTACCATAATGTTTCTTAGATTACAACAACTATTTAAGTCATCGGTATTGATCAAAATTAAGACACAAATTTACTAATGAACAAACATATTTAAGCACACCCAAGGGTGGCA
The DNA here is from genome assembly GCA_027789145.1 of Solanum arcanum. Classification (NCBI taxonomy): domain Eukaryota; kingdom Viridiplantae; phylum Streptophyta; class Magnoliopsida; order Solanales; family Solanaceae; genus Solanum; species Solanum arcanum. Next base: position 52,207,016 of record CM050941.1, on the reverse strand, counting down.
AAAAATTGCGATAAATTTGAAACTTTTTGAAAGGTAAAAAATATTTTTAAAATTAAGTCAAAATGGGAGATAAAAGCTCAAACATTCACAAAAAGAATATAAACATAATTTAAATATAACAACCCAAATAAACATAAAAAATAAGTATCAAGTCTAACACAAAAACGGTAGGCATCACCCACCAAAAAATGTATTCCTCCTAAAATGTTGTATAAATGTATCCATAAAATAAAGATATAATATGACAGAGAAATAGGTAAAAAAAGGTCTTGTTAGTGCAGTCTCTCCATCTGCTAGGCTCTTTGTGTTTTGTGCAAAAACTTGTACTTGGGAATTAGTGTTCAGAGGTCTCAAGAGCGCCTAAGTCGTCTACCCTCCCTATTAATAACCTGATGTCGATAGATTTAAGTTAGTCTACATCCTTTCTAAGGTTTTGTACTTCGACTATTAACGTCATCGCCTTGGATGAGGCCCCCTGTCTAGTCTCGCAAGTTGTGACTCTCATGGTTAATGTATCCATATAATAATGAAGAGGTGTGAGTACATCACATACAATTATATGAATCATCCCTAGTACATATCTCCCAAGTCGGGCTGCTCATGCATCAGTTGGCTGTGCTAATTTCCCCAAATATAGGATCATGTACTTGCTAAGCTTTGTCAGTTGGGATGAGGAAGAGGCAATTAGGACTTGTGAAGAAGATGAAAGTGCAAATGTACTTGAAGTCTCAGAGGCAAGTGTACGAAAAGTTGTTTTACTGGCAACTACTTTAGATCGATCTTTGGGTAGTGTCGGTAGGAGATACTCTCCTCATGTGCCTTCCCTTGTTTATACTCTGCCTCATTTCTTTGAATATTGGTGGAGGAAGATGGGATGACATCAATGTCCCTCTTAGTGTCCCAAGATACTCCAGCACGTCAATATAACTTTGTCACCAAGACTCGAAAGGGTAAAGAGGTCAGCTACTGGTGTCCTCACGGACATCTCTTGTGAAGTCAGCAACCCCAGGTCGATTACATGTCTGGAGAAGCAATCTGCCTTAGGGAAGCACAAAATACAATCGCACTTACATGACATTATGGTATTGCTGATGAAGCCAAACTAAAACATGCCACCAAGGTTCAGGTCCTTTTTCTCAATGGGAGATCCTACCCTATCCATTTACCGGTGGTTTTAAAAATAACAGGGGTGAAACAACTCTTTAGGTCATTCAGAGAGGAATAACAAGCAACCCCTCATAAGAGTATATTGAGTGTTGCAGTCTTCGCAATATAATGTTAATGTGCTCGATATGACACTCCAGCTATTTAGCTATGACCCTGACCAATCTTACCGGTCTAAACTTGCTCGCTTTCTTCATGTTCTTGGTCACCAACTTTGTATAAGTTGTTTAAAAAAACCTAACCCAAGAAGTAACATAGGGGCTTTGAGGCCTCATGAACTAGTCGCACTCGGGGTATCAGATGGTTTCTACAACGTCAAAATGTTTGCCTTCGAGGACATCCATTGATAGGAGTTTATCCTCTAGGATGGTTCATACCTTTATCACCCTAAATTCTTGTCAACATAGGTTGGGGAATGATATTGGCTACATGAAATATTGGAGGGGAATGAGCTGGCAACAATTTTTGTTTACGAGGGGCTATGGATGATGTATCCCTGGTGGGAGAAGCTACAACTAATGACACCACGAAGGATGTGGATGTACGAATATCTCCAAGCCTATTCTGTCGTTGAATCAATGGTGATCATCTTGATGATCAAACCACTCAACACGGGCCTCAACAATTATGTCTTTCCTTGCTTTAGGTTTCTTCCTCTTTCCTTTGTTTCGATAGGTGGGCGTTCCTCTCTTCCCCTTTTTAGAGGATTTAACCCCTGCCCCCTTTTTGATTTCAATGCCCCGTGATGCAATCTTTGGTGGCATGGTGGAGTCTATATGTACTTTATCTGCGAAATATCGGAAATAGTTAAAATAAAATCAAGTAAACACACAGATAATATATGGTATAGAATTTTGCTCACTGAATCTACGAATAGCTGAAATTCTTTAGAGATATAGGTCAGGATTTGCGAAGGAATTATATTCAATTTATAACCAGTTGGCGGTTGAAAATACTTTCAGCTATACGTCGACTACTTTCGGTGAGCTTAAGTTAGTTCGTTGAATGTTCTAGTGCATCAAGTGTTCATGGGTCCTAAGAAAGGCAGAACAATAGAATTTTATGAGACATTGAGCTCTTTCGGCGATCCATATCATTTCGCCTAAAGTAATAAATTCAAATATCAAATTTAAATCCATATAAATGGAGAAATGAAGACATTAGGCAAACCGCTAAGTATTTTGGTGAGCCTGACCTAACTCTGAGAATTTCCCAATGTGCCTATTTTCCAATCACCTACATGAGGTCTACCCCCACCTTACAAAAAATTCATCTCATCCAAAAGAATAGTTAAGCACATGCTTATAATACCCATAACTCCAGGATATTAAGATTTCTCATGGTTATGCAAAATTGGCCATTGAGACGATATTTTGTTTTTAAGAATGGGGTCACATTCTATCATTAAGCAATTTTCATCGTTTATCACAAACAAGGGTTGCTAAGACTTCACCCCAAACTATCTAACCAACATGCAATCACTATCCAAGGATATTTCATGCAATGTAGAGCACAAACATCAAGGGCATTTGACGATTAAAAAATATGGGTAAGATTTTCAAATTAAATTAGGCATGTAACCATTGCAATCCTAGCATAGAGGCCCAACAAATATGAATTTAATACTAATATTGCAAATGAGTACAAAATCTTCAAAATCCCATCTGAGGTTTTAGAGACTAACCTTTAATACTTATTGAAAATATGATTGAAATTCTAGGTAACAAAGTAATCCTAATCTTAAGCACCACTCACCACTAAAATACTAGTACATAACGAAAATAAAGAAAGTTCTACCTTGATGTGAATTCTTGAAGTCTAGAAGTGAGGGAAGTGAAGAAATTCAAACTCTAAGTCTCTTGGCCCTTATAAATCGTCTAGTTCGCTTCACTTCATGACGTTAATTTTGTTCGCCAACCTATTAGGTGTTGCGTAGAATGGTCTATTACTTTACCAAGTATTACAGGACCTCCAACACGTGTGAAGGTCTAAACGGCGGGCAATGGAAGTACCACATACAATATCCATTATTCGCTAACCTTTACGTTTCACCACATTCCTTGTTCCATCCTACAATAATAACACACTATTAAAGCGATAAAACCTTGGGTTTCCTCCCAAGAATAACCTTATTTAACATCATGGCTCGATGATAACTACCAGTCAAGCTTTATTATTGTTGTTAGATCTAATACCACTAGGCGACCCTCCTTTATTTCTTGGGCGGAGATGATTCAATCTGTGGTAAAAAAGCTCTTCAATCAATTTCATATTTCTCGAGTGAGAAACAATCATCAAATCCCGCACCTTCAATCTTTCCTTATCGCCGCTAGCATTTTTTCTTTCTCATGATGCTTCTGGAGAATGATCTATAACATATCCTTGATACATTTATTCTCATTGCTCATAGATATTTCTCGCTCATGAAGAGGCATACTCCCCTGACCTTTGAACTAGTTTTCCACCTTAAATATTTTGTTGTCTAATTCGTTAAGTTGAGCTACTAGTGCATTTAACTCGAAGTCACCCTTGACATCTTGATTTACCGAAACCAAATTGCAACCCTTCACTCATCCATGCTCAGTGTGTCTGCATAAACAAACAACTCAAAAGAAAAGAAACATAAAATAATTTTAGTAAAGATATAACTAATCAAGAATGAAAAAATATACTAAACTACATTTTCTTACGTAACATCACTCTCCGACAACGGCGCCATTTGATGTGTTGCGTAATCAATGACACAATTTCAAGTACAAGTCTCTACGATCATAAAATAGTATAGTAACCCAACAAGGGATTGGGGTCGTATCCCAAGGGAGTGGTCGTGATAAGTAGATAATTAGAATTTCATTCTAATTATTCGTAGCTAATGAAATTAACAACTAAAACATAGTAAATTCAATGGGTGACACAAACGTGTCAAATATCAAAGGGGGATTTTCTCACAAGTAGTAAAACATTAGGAAACTAACAAGGAAAATGAAGAAATTAGAGGGTAAATTCTTGGGATTAGACCGTAATATGGATTAATCTAAACTATTGTGTACATCCTCTCAACATAAAATTTATAGAGTAATAGTGAGTAAGTTAAGTATTACATGGAAATATGTTCTATCTCTACTAACTTACCACGTTTAGAATATGTTTCTCTCGGACAACCATGTGGAATGAAGATAAGCCGATGCTTTACCTCACTCAATATCTCGAGCTGAATGTTAGAATATGGGACTAGGACTTTGGGTTTGACTAGGGTCATTAACCTGTATAGTCCGAGCATTACGTGTCACATATGTTTATAAGTCCTCTATGTAGGGATCAATGTTGTGGTCACGCTAGAGGTTACATTGAGTCCTTTTGATTTGCTTTATACATCGGACTCCACATTTATCACTCGTGGCTTTATGTTGATTATTAGCCACAATCAGATTCTAATGTATTGACCAAGTTATCAATTACAGTTCAATATTCAGTTTCAGCATGCTATCAAACTTAGTCATTACATTCAGTTACTTCATGTTCAATATTTTAAGTGTAGTATCATGCTTTGTTCAGTTATGTACATTGTTCAAATTTATTCCATCATGCATGCTCAGTACCTTTCAAGTATTAATGCACACTCTGCACTACATCTTCTCGTGATATAGGTTTAGTCCTCAACATTAAGATAAGGCATATATTAGTTCTCGATATCTATGTCAACAACATCTGCGATGTAGGTTTAGTCCTCAACATCAAGATAAGTTTGATATTTCAATGATCAATAAACTCACAGATTTTTTTTAAAGATAGTTTTGGGTAGTCCACATCATTTAATTTTATGAAATGTTTCTATCTTTTGCACACTATGAATATTTTGTTGAAAACGTTTACATATGCTTATGATATGTTGGCATGGTTTCCTTGGAGTCGTCCCGTGCTAGCATCCTGGGGGTAGGCTCGGGGCATGACTCACATCTTGAACCATACGAAAAACTTAACAACTATAGGAAAGCTTTAAAATATACGATGTGTAAATCATTTAAAGATAATTTATACGAAGGTTAGAAATCAAACTGTATAATAATGATAATTTTTGAACATTTAAATATCAAAGACTCAATTTTCTCGATAATTTGTCTATGAAATCTCCATTGAACTAGGATAGGTTTCGAGACAAAACCCACTACTATATTTTGGGCCTATATAAACTCCATAAATGTTTAAGTCAGAGTTAGTGACAAGTTTGTACTGAAACCTAGTCTCGATACATATTATCTTATCAAACCTTTAGTTTATAAGATGAGAATTTTTATTGAAACATAAGTTTTGATACATCTAGATATAATCAAGGCTCAAATTTAGAATAATTTATATGTAGGCTTTAAGAACCTGTTCCATGTTGACATTCTTCGAATGAGAGCAACGTCCCGGTGACTCAATTAAAAAATAGTTAAAAGAATTTTAAAACGGTTAAAGAGGTAAAAGGGAAAATGGAGTCGCACCATTATTTTTAGGTAAACTAGAAAATCGATTATTTAATTAACTTAAAAGGAAGTTTACAAAACCAATTGATTCTAGGTAAGGGGTTGAAATATCAAAGGGAATGAGTTAGACACCCTTCCAAATCCACAAGTGTTGGTCCAGACTGAATTTATTTTATTCCAATTGAGAGGAGACAAAATTAATATACAAGTATAATAAACATGTAATATACACAAGTAATAAAATAAGATAATATAAGAAACGGCCTAAAATTTATCTAACGTCAATATATACAAAATAATGAATGAAGAATATAATTTGAACATAATTCGAATAGCTTCAATGGGAAGGAACTACTGATACCTGTAAAGTTACTTAATAAATGTGTTAGTAATAAATAAATATGAGTAATAATAAATTAATCAAATAATTAGTTAAAAAATAAAAATCCTTTTTATTATCAAGGAAGTTCTTGAAAAATGACGGTAATTTCTTCGTCAATTAATCAAAATGAAATCTAAACTCATATAAAATCAATATGCAATAAATCACCTATCAAACTGTACAAAGCTAGAATTCAAAAAAATATTGTACTATACACTATCTTATTTTATTTGATAGTTAAAAAGTCAATAGCATAACTTAGACAAAAATAAATAAAGCCAAACAAAATTAAATATGAAGGTCTGAAAATTTCAAAACTAACAAAAAATCAACCTTAACATAACAAGCAAAGAGACGCTAGCATCAACAATAAAAGATTAATAGTAATACACCACCACAAAAATGAAATACTAACAGTAACAGACCACAACAATTATACATGAACTAACAAAGTAGATCAATAAGAAAAAATTAAAATAAAAGAAAATAAACAAAGAGAAGATAGATTTGTACAACCATTTGGAGCTCACTGAATTAAACGTTGCAGCAGCTGGTAATTTACACGCCTAATAATTTCATCCACCACCATCTTAACCTAGCGAGCTAGTTAATCAATATATAGCAAATTTTTTAAAATGGACCTAAGTTGTGGGCTTGAAAATGTGACCCAAAAATTATTTATTTATTAAATGTTTGTGTATGCAAATTGTTTTCATATTTGAATGAATTTTTAAACTGTGTAAACTATTAAAATGAATATTAAACGATGTATTGAATAAAATGAATATTAAAAAAACATAATGAACGTAGCTAATGACATATGAATTGAAATCTCAAAATTTACTAATAAAAATTCTAAATTTTGATAAATAAAGATAGTTATCCATAAAATTATTTAAAATTATAAAAAAATTATTTTGAACTATTAATAAATAAAACTTAAAAATTATTAATTTTGAAAAATGTTAGACCAAAATTGAATGTCAACATTTCAAATGTATGTGTTAGTATTTTACTATATAAAAGGACTCCCCGTGAAGAGATTAGCTCTGCGGTGAATTCTAATTTACTGTGCCCGAGGTCTTACACACACTACCAAAACCATAGAGGTTACACTGTCATTGCTATGGTTTACATTTTATAATGCAAGAGAGTCTCATTAGTTGTCAAAATATCAAGAGCCATTAAAGTAAGAAAAGAAAGATTCTTCTTCACTTTTACATACACTGCCAAAAGTATAGTTGGCTACATAAGCATAATAAAATGTACATATTAGATTAATTATAATAATGATTAAATGCAAATAAATAAATAATCTGATCAAGTTTATCATGTACTTGATGCAACCTTGAAGTTAGAAATAATATAGAGAGGGCCAAACCAATTGTCTTTCCTGGGAAAAGGTACCTTAGAATGTTTCACAATAAAAAGACTAGCATTAACATAGAACCAAGTCAGGTGAGGAACAACACAAAAAGTTGTTCTCATAACTAATTTCAAAGAACTTCACGCTATCTTTTCCAAAACCTTCTACAAAAGGTTTGAGAAGATGCAAGACCTCTAAGTTTCATAAAACTACAATAAAAAGGATAAAAAATTTACAGATGATGGCATTTCTCCTTCATCAACTGCAAACACTGATTCACAATAACCTAATTAATACTAATATTAATGAACCTCGTAAATTGAAAAGTCTTATCGTGTTTTTCACTCTGAACCCTAAAGGATGAACTAGAAAAGGTGAAGTGGGAAAAGGTTAAGCAAGAAATGAAAGATGTGAGATTGAAGTCGTGAACTGTGTTTTTTATGAATTGCTGGAAAAATTGGAGTTGTTTCTAATAAAACTGGAGAGCCTGATGCATTTGGTAAACAACAAAAGAGCTGATACTATTGCACGTTTTTAGCCCTTGTGTATTTTAATTCTAAAGGAGTTAGATACCATTTAAAAGTTGTATAAGGGTTAATTTGGAGGAAATCTTTTGGTAGAAATTGAGGCGAAGAAGAGTTGTCTTGTGCTTTCTAATAGGTAGACATTCAAAAATGCCTACAAATTATAAGTGGGTTCTTTAGAACAATGAGGTAACATATATTAAGATAAGGCAGTGTTTTGCCTTGAAGATTCTTTGAGTATGGAAACACAAGAACGAGGAATATTTTGAGATGTTCATTTGCAGGTTCCTTTTGTTTAAAGAATCAATTGAGTAAATTGGACATGCGAGTCCTCGATCGCTGAAAATCGTGTTATTTGTGCAATTTCAAAATGAATAAGCTACGGGTCTTGTTCGTTTTCATTCATTCTTATATTGCAGGAATAAATTTCCTTGTACCAATCAAGGATTTACATGTCCAATTGTCTCAAATGATTCTTTCAACAAATGGGACCTACAAATAAACATCTTGTACAGCTCCTTTCTTGACTTTCCCTTCTCAAAGCATCTTCGAGGAAAATTATTTTCCTATAGTAATTGAGTTACCTCTATGTGCAAAATAATGCACGGATAGTTTCTAGACATTTGAAGACATTTTTGACAGTCTAACTATCAAAAAGCAGAATACAACTCCTGTTTCCCTCTTCTTTTTCCTAAAATCCTCCAAGCCCTTACATAGTTTTAAAATGCATCTTAACTCCATTAGAATTACAAGATACTAAGACCAGTAAAGTACAATGGGTTTACCTCTTCATTTTTTATCGCTAACTTTCCTGTTTCATTAAGCACAACCTTTATTTGTCCAAATTACAAAATACATTGTCCACAGCTTCAATCTATATTTTCTTATTTTACATCTGAAATCATTTCCTTCCTACTTCAATCTTACCTTGCTTCACTAAAGGGAAATCTAGTCTTACAACCTAATTCCTTGACGCCATATTGTACACCTCACGAGATGCATAAAATTTATAAACTTATTCACATCACTACCTCATAATCCTATAAACTCAAATGATCACCAACGCAAATTCTTGTTTCAAATTCGGGAAAAAAGGAAAATATTTGATAATATTAACACATTCCTAACATTATACCACTTCATCATAAATGCTAATCTACTACAAAAGAATATATACAGAGTATCATAAAAACCAGCAATCCCCCCAACAAAAATACGAAACTCTAACAATATAGGAGTATGGTAAAGACCCAACCCACTAGACTGTGTGGGCACCTCTTTTAGCATTTTCGCAGATTGTTTAGTTTATACTTGTTGTTCTTTATAAGAGGTTAGTTCCATGCCCCCTCAACTTCTGTAACTTTTCAAATTTTATGTACGTGGTGCTTAATGATATTACAGGTATAGAAGAATAATAAGACAAATGACAACTCCTTAGAAAATTTCCTTTGTCCGATATAAGCCTCTTCCTAGACATCCCCAGCACCATAATATTCTATGTAAATTTTGTGCAAAAAAAGAAAATAACCTCTAGAAAATTGGGGGATTCAAAACCAATGATTAGTTTATAGATAAAGTAAGAAAATACCCTAAAGATATTTAAAAAATAAATCAAACACATAAAAAAATATAACTTGCACTAGTTTTTGTACTCTCATAAATTAGAACAAATTCATTGTGGTGATACATGCACCTCCCTTTAATATATGTCCACTTCATGTTTAAACTAAAAATATTATATTCTGGGATTAAGGTGAAGAAAATAACTTAAATGCATCCATTTAGAGAATGATTAACCTTTCCTACACCTTGGTGGAATCATTTGAACTCAAAGACCAACATAGAATACTATATCTTTACTGGTTGTTTAAATTGATTGAGTATTGCAGTTTAACAATGGATGCATTAGAGGATTCCCAATTAAGAGATGAACAAGTTTGAAGGTTATCTCTCGCTATCTCGTATTGTAAAAATAAAATCAGATTTATTGGATCAAAGAGTTACATCTAAAAATAAAACGTAAATAAAATTATCAGACATACGTGAAATCTTCTTCACTTAAATCCTCATTTCCACTATATATATCTTTTTTATGATCATTTTTATCAAGTACTCGAGGAAATCTTAAAGTTGGCACTGTATAGAGGTCCAAACCAATTGTATTCATCCACAAAGAGGTAACATTGTCCATATGAGAAATTTTCACAAAACGAAAGAAAATAATAACATAAAAAAACATGTGAGGAACACCACAGAATGTTCTAATCAAAAATAATTTCAAGAAGAATTTCAATCTTAACTGCCAAACCTTATTTAAAAGTATTGAAAAGCAGCAAGACCTCTAAGTTCTATGAACTCACAATAAAAAAGTATAAATAATTTATAGATGATGGCCTTTATCTTTCATTAACTAGAAAAGGTGATTACCAAGAGAATAATTCTACTACTAATGTCTCTCATATGATGAAAATGCTTATCATGCTTCTCACAATGACCCTAAAGCATGATACTAGTATATAAGAGGAATATGTCCTAATATTTAGTCAATCTTTTATTGTTGCGCCACCTTCTATATTTAGCAAACAAGTTGCTCATGGATGGATTTTTAAATTTGTAGATTTATGTAAGACATTTTACCTCAACCATGTAACCATATATAGGTAGTGTGCTCCTATTTGTTAGAATTTGTAAGCTTCTGCCAGAGGTTGTATGATGTTAAGAATATTTTAGGATTTCAGGATGCTTTTCATTTGTTTTGTCATTGAGAAAAAGGTAATTGCACGTTTCAGAATATAGTGTGCAATCAACTCTATATATGAGGTTATCAGGTATCCATGATTTTATCAATTTTCTGTAAAGAATAGCAGGAGAAAACTATAATCTGGAAGGTTGATTTATGATGAGAATGTATCTTCAAGAATGAGGCAAGGCCAACATAAAGTCTAAGTTTAAGTTACAGGGCTTGGAGGTATGAGTTGATCTGATGTGAGGAAGCTCGGGCAATCCGTTCGTATAAATCATTCTTCAGTCCAAGATCGTTATCTAAGATTGGAAGAGTCAAGTAAAGAAGAGGGATCTAAATAGGAGGATAAGATTTTGAATAAGAGAACTTTATTATAGAAGAATACACTTTTGATTTAGGTTGTTTTTAGGTTTTTCTTTGGTTCCATACCGATGACTAAGTACACCCCTATGTATACTAGTTTGGAATGGTTGTAGATATTACAACATATAGATTATTCTATCTTTTATTGCAAATACCTAACTCTCTAAAATATATAGTTAATTCTTCAAGGCAACGTCTCTAAAATATAAAAAAAATCATTAAAATTGTTATTTTTCAATACAACACTAGACTATTCTAGAAATTATACTTGAAAAATCAATGATATCCCAAAAATAAACTTTATCATTTTTCAGAGATTATGCATCACTTGAAGTATGCAATATGCCATTAAGAAGAGTTTTGTTGTCCACTTAGTTTCCCTTTGAAGTAAGGTAACAGTAAAGCAAGAAAGGAAAGATTTGAGATGCCCTATTACGAAGAAAAGATTGAAGGTGTGCATTATATATGAAGAAACTGGAAAGAAAAGAATGAAGATGTAACTATATTGTACTCTTATTGGTATTGGTAACAAGGAGATATACATGCATTCCACTTTTTAGTTCTGAAGAATTTAAGAAGCTATTCAAATTCCGTATATAGGCAGTTTGCTCCTATATTATTCCAGTTTTGTTATATTCTAAGAGGGGTAGAGGGTGTTGCTGATGCTTTGTATATATTTTGGCATAGTATTTTAGTTGTGATTATCAAGGGGCGTATTTATAATGTTAAGTGTGTGTTAAGATTGCAGGATGCTTATCCTTTTGTTCATGAGTGGGAAACAAGGATATCTCATGCTCTGGAATTGAGTATGAAATCCGCTGAGTACATACAATTATCAAGGAGCGGTGTGCCTGAGTTTATTAAGTTCATGCATTCGGTAAGGTGCGCAATAAGACATCAAGAAGCATTTGGCAGTCCAGACAGTTTCCTTTTTATGATGCAAGATGAAATTGAAAGATTTGACATAAAAGGCCTGCATCGTGTTTTTGTGACTTGCTTTTAAAATTAGAGTTGTGAACAAAGGAATTGGAAATCTAGCTGGGTTTGGTAAACAGAGAGAGAGGTGATCCTATTGTATGTTTTTCTTCCAAGTATCTATTAATTTTGTAGGAGTTATAAAGAATTTCAAAGTCGTATGAGGGTTTGGAGCAAATGATTAAGTACAATTTGACGCAAAGAAGAGGTGTGTTGTGCTTTCTTATAGGTAAACATTCAAAATGGTCTAAAGAATATCAGTGGATTCTTGAGCACAAGGAAGTAACACATTTAACATAAGGCAACTTTTTGCCTTAAAGATACTTCGAAAAGCGAGGCATAAGAAAGAGCAGTTGTATGAGATGCTCATTTGCAGGTTTCATTTGATCTTGTGCCTCATTTCTCGAAGCATCTTCTAGGAAAAAGTTTTCCTTATCTCAAAATGTCCGACATCCTTATGATAAAAAATCCACTAATAATATGTTGACCTTTCTGAAAGTGTAACTATCAGATAGCACAATTAAACTCTGGTCAGAAAGTGCTGCTTTGATATTGTAGTGATTACTTAATTTAGGGACATGATACAAGTGAACCTAATGTTAGTTTGAGGACACAGGTTTGGTCAAAAGTTTTCTTTAAATGTAATAAACCACACAAAATGGGAAGAGAAAACACTTGTCAATTCTATATTAATGTGTGGTGACAAATTTTTACTTTACTTTTCATCCTTATGACATGATGACATCTTGGGTGTTCCAATCATTCTGTAGTGTCACTATGTGAATCAAGATTGGACTCCACGTGATTAATTGCCTTTAACCTTGTATATATCAAGAAGCTTATCAAATATTCTCATGTTAGAGGCTCATACTAGAAATGAGAAAGGTTTTATGCTTCGCTTGCATAAACTATTTTTTGATGTTATGCAGAAAATGATGTTCCTAAGAAAGCACAAGTATACTGAAGTTAATGGTTCTCACCCTTAGGGAGTTATTGATTTCTCAAATGCCCCTAAATTTTTCCTAACTCATCTTGTATGAGGTACACTGGATTTGTAAGTATGATAAACAAAATATGTGTTTCCTTATCGGTTCTGCTTTGACTTTCGTTTTTAACAATTTTGGGTTTTATCAAAATTTGCAAAAATTAATCAACCAAGGATGATTTAGTGGTAGTGAACCAGGCAACTATACATGCTCTTCGGAGGAGGGGGTGGCGTAAATTCACTACTTCAAAGGTTGAGGGCATGACTTGTTAACAAATATGGGGGGATTACATCACTTCAAGATGGTCACGTGGATTCGTGGATCATTTGTGTATCACACATAGACTTGAACATACTGAATTTTAAGAGATACGCTAGGATCAAGGTGGCGCTTCCCCACGTTTAGGATAGCCTTGAAACTGAGAGGTGGAAAAATTCTACTTATCTCAAGGGTCTTTTTGATCTTTTCAAGAATGATCTTGCATCATCATTATCCCATTCTTCTTCTTCTTCTCTGTCCTAATCACTTTTACACTTACCATTCCATTTTTTAACCACTAGTTGCTTTTACCTTTTCGTTTTGATAAAATTTCTGGTGTAAATGTTTTCAATAGTGCTATTGTTGGTTTTTAGTTTCATGTTACTGTACATCTCCTCTGAGTGTAAAAATTCTTTGTTATAACTTTCTGAGCTTCTATAAGGTATGTGTAGGTTTAATCCCAGAGACCATCAGTATTAAAGTTGCATCACCTATGTTTTGTCTATAGTCATAGTGTTTTATGATTCCAGAAAGGGGGAAATACATACTTTTGTGATATTTATATTCTAGTTAGACTATCGCGATGCTCTAATATTTTTCTTTGATTGGTGTGCTTTGAGAAATTAAAATGTCTCAGGTTGAAGTTATACACATAAGAAGCCATGGTTGAAGTTAGAGTGACTAAGATTTTGATAATTGACAAATAGGGGAGGAGATGTAGGGTACTCGTTACTGAAATGTGTTTCACTCTGACATAGTTATAACGGGATTAGGAGAAGAGGAATCAAGTTAATAGAAAGGATGAACAAAGAGAGTTTATGACAAGATTTTTTTACATAAAGTTTTATTTCACAAGGGAAGTATACAATTAAAGGGAAGTTGTATAAGGAATGACATCTACTATAAACTCAAAGAAGGAGAAGTATTGCTTCTATTAAGGGTTTCACAAGAATATTACTTACTTACAGTGAGACCTACAAGCAGAATACAATAAAAAAAGAGAGAGTTTAGGTTGAAGATTCTAGTCCATTGATACAGACGAACAAGATTAAAGAACATGTTCTATAGGCTTATTCATTCTAGTTCTTCAATCTAGTTCATTTGGATTTATAATTTTTGGGTTGTAATATTTTGTTTCAATAGCTTAGATTGTTCTTTGAGTTGTAGGCAACTTGAATATGGGTTCAACACTGAAGGATGATTGTTGATACAAATGAATTATAGTTTAGTTCCTAGGATTTGCAACTATTATAATCTAAAGCCTTTTGTAGTCTCAGATTGTATTGAAGTTTATTTAAATCCTATATAGGTGTAAGTTGTGATTTGTTCCCTTTATATGATGGGGTTTCCATGATAAATATTGAGGTATCACTTTAGTTTTTCTTAATTAACGCAGTGACAGTAATTTACTTAGGAAAATATAGAGTATAATTTTTCTTTGTACAATCAATATTCAAACACAAACATATCAACAAATAGATATGAAAGATATATTGAGAAAAAACAACTACAAAATATATAGCAATAAAACGATGTGAAAACAATTAAACTAAAGGAATTTAAAATAAATCATGAAAATAATTTGGGAAGATGGAACCTGCAACTTGAAGAGGAAATTGTATGCACTCTGATGCAAAGGAAGAATAATTCCAGCAACATTTATAGCTTCTTGGTTGTCGGAATCTGGTTGCTTTTTTTTGATGGAAAGGTTACGGTGTTCTGGCGTAAAACAATAGGCGAAACAAAAATGATGGACAAATCACCAAAGAAGTGTTGTGATGTGCAAAATGGAAAAGCCCTAAAAGCTCGTTGATGGGAGAGTATTATCTTTTATTGGAATGCATGAAGAGAGTGGATCAGAGATGCAATAATGAAAACGTGTTGTTGCTTTATATATACTGAGGGGGGAACTTATTACAAATTTTCTAAATCTAATGAACGCTTACATGTTGACGCTTGATGTACAATAATTTATTTTAATTAAATGAAAATCTTACTATTTGTGACATGTGGATAATAAAGGGGAAAAATCACACCCCATAAATAAGATAGTGTGCTCATATATTTTCTCAATAACATTAATATATACAATGTGATTAAAATATTTTTATATGTGATATATTTGTCTTTTATATTTTTTATTTATGCATTTAAATTTATTTTTGATTACTTGATTTCATCATTACATACTAGTGGAAGGATTAATATGAATTTATGCCATTTTTTTCGTTTGTAAAGCAGAAACCAGTATCTCTAATAAATATTATAATTTACTTATCATCGGTATAGAACATTATTATCCTTATTTTATTAAGAGATCTATGAAACACACACACTTGTTGCATTCAAGTATAACTGATAAGCAATTAATTCAAATTATTATTTTATGTTTCTTGTTTTCTTCCTTTAAAAAAATTAGTTTTACGAATAAGAATTTTTAATTATTATTTTTTTGTATTATCCTACAAAGAGAATACATTTAGTTTATTGATTTATCCTTTTTCCTATAATTCTTTTTGCCCACAAATTTATTTTTCAAACCATAAAAATCGATAAATTTGATTTATAAACTTATATATTCATATTATTTGTTTTATTATGATGTATGCATACACCTCGAAAACTTCATAAGTGTACTTGTTTAAAATTCCACCATAGCTCTACTATCTTTTTAAACTCAAAGAAATTGTGTCACTTTACAAATTAAATTTAAGACACCATACAAGCTAAAGTACTGGAAGTGTAAACAACCAAGAGATCTTAGTGTCTCATACAAACAAAGGGTTATTTTTCTAAAAATATGGAGCCTGCAATAAAAGTTGAAAATATCTCTCAATGTTTTTACTAAGCATATGGGGCTTTAAACAGAAATCTTACAACAAAAAATCTCAATAAGTAAAAATTCGAACACTTAAAATATCTAAATAAAAAAACAAAACAACCAAATAAAACTTTAAATTTCAAATTCATCTGAAGTCTAGGAAACTTATGCTAGAAATTACTAGTGTAACTTGAAGCAAATTTAAATACTCATCCTTTTCTTTAGTTACCGTAGTTTTAAAATGTTCTTCCTCAATTTTTTCGTAAATTATTGGTGATAAATTATTTTTATTATTTTTGAAATTGAAATTTTTTTGTATTTCTTTTTTTTAATTCTTACAAAACTGACTCAATAATTTGTCTAATTTAGAATTCATTTGAACTGCATCTGGATAAATATTGGACTCATAAGGAGTTGTTGTACAATGTTTTCATCCATCATAATATCTCATAAAACATAAGTTTTCTAAATTTTTATTGATTTTTACCAACCAAATTTAGTAATCATCATTGATAGAGATTTGTGGGCATTGAAAGACAGAATGTTGCTGGTCATGGTTGAAAAGTTATTAGAATTATATGCATGTTAGATATAAGCATGGTTGGAAATGAGTTAAGAATAGTCATAAGGGGGTTAAAAACACCAGAAATAGGTAATATTGTTAAAATGAGTTCAAAATTGCCTTAAAAGGTAAACAACAGTTTTATAGAAAAACACACAAATCATGTAAGATCATTGAGGATCTTGATATCTTTGCTATGGGGCAGCAAAAAAAGTGTTTAAAATAACTTCCAAATATTTTATTAAAGGGATTTAAATATCCAACTTTCAACAAAAAATATGTAAAATTCAAAACTTTAAAATCTAAAAGATATCAACAAAATAAAACAATACAGTAAAATATAAATTTCAAATATATCCTAAAACTAGATAACTTATTATGCAAAAAGATACTACACATCTCAAAAAAATTTTAATAATGTGGTCGAAATTGAAAAAAAATAATGATTGAACTTGGGCTTCCTAATTGATTAATTTGTTATGTATGACGATAAGACAAATAATCACATGATTGAAACTCCCAAATCTAGAATTCAGAGTCGCGACTATTGTGTCTTCTTAGAGTCATTTGAAGGGTTTTGTTTTGAGATAAAAGTTGTTTTTTTAGAGAGTTTGTTGGAAAGGAGTGAAATATAATAGGGCGTGTTTGATAGAGAAAGGGAAACAATTTAGAAGGGAGTGTGACGGGTGTTGATATTTAAGGGACAAAATTATGGTTGAGAACTACGAAACTAAGAACAATCCTGTATAGTGCAATGGTTCATAGAATGATTCCATTGATTGGGTCTTGAGACTTAGAAAATTTAATGTCATACCTATGACCTACAAAAATAATCGATGGACCGTGGTTATATTTACGGCTCGTAAAAGTTGTTCATATATCTAAACATGCAGCTGTTCATAATGCCATAATCACTATGAACGTCATTTATGGTCCGTGGGATGAACTATGACTCGTAAATGGTGCTCCTAGAAAAATTTACGCAGGCTGTATTTTTCTATGAATTCTACCCTTGGGATTCTGGTACTTGTCGCGACCAACAACACTAACTACGCTTCAACTGTCTATGATTGTCGATAATATAGTAACAAAACCGATAGTTGGGTTCGTGTCCCAAGGGAGCGGTATTGAGAATATGTAGCTAATTAGAATTCTATTATAATTAGTTGTTACTTAAGAGAATTATCAGTAAAAACATAATAAATTAAAAAGAGGGTGACATGAAAATGTCAAATATCAAATGGGAGATTTATAAAAATTAGTAAAAATGGTAAAATTATAGAAATATCAAGTATCAGAAGGAATTCTAGGGATATGAACGCAATAGAAGTTAATATAGATTATTGGGTGCATGCCTTCGACATAAAATTTGCAGATAAATAGTAACTAGGCTAAGCTTTAATTGGAAATATGTTCTCTCTCTAGTAACTTACCCCGTTTCAAATGGGTTCCTCTTGGACAACCATTTGTCGCATGAAGACTAGCCTACGCCTTACCCCACTCTCTCTCTCGAGCTGAGTGTTAGGAGATGGAACTATGGCTCGCCCTCTCAGCCTGAACCTCATATCTATGCACTCCTTAGGCCATCAATCTAGTGGTATTATTTTTGTTACCTTTATCTCTCAAAAACCGAAACCACATTGTTGAACTTGCATTTCAACTACAAATCTATTAGATCTAATGATAATGACTAGTCGAAATCACCATTAAACTACATCTAAGATATTATCAAGAAAGACCCAACAAAAATATTTACTCACATTTGCTAAATCACACCACAAGAATGGGTTTTTAGCCACACATGAAAAAATAAAAGAACATATATTCAATGATGTTGAAATCAAATGGGTATAAGAAGAAAAGTCTTGATTTAATAAAAAACAATTGAGAAGAATTACATCCAATTTAAGGAGCATTAGATCCTTCCATATTCAATTTTTTCCAAAGCCCGTCTTCAAACTTGAGAGAAAATATGAAAAACTAATGTTTAATGTCTGAAGACAAGAATAATGACCAGACTCTCTAATAAACAAATAAACCTAGTATTTATAGTTTACAGATTTTGTGTTACGATGGGTCGGTCGGCGAGGTTGTCGAGCTTACCTAATGACTCGGAAACTCACACGGTGGATATAATTCAACTTGATTAAAGTGAGAGGCTGTGAATTCCTAAATCCATTTAACTCTTCTAGTTCATCGCCTTTTTTTTCTTTCCCAAAACATCTTTAAGTCTCGTACCTTGGGCAGTATAGTACTGCTTCATAGAACAGTTCAGAGGTGCGCCACCTGCTCCTTTCTCCGACGATTTGATTCTCTTCCCTCAGATCTTAGCGTGCTTGAATAAAGGGTGAAGTATATCACTTAGGCAATGCGCCAAGTTTACTTGTCAATGCTCAGACTTCAGTTCTTTTCACCCTTCTTATTACTTTCTCTCCAGAGTTCCCATGATTTCCTTAAAAACATCAAATACATGAAATTTGATAGTTTTAATAATATATTGAGATAAAACAAGCATTAGAGGATACTATTTCTACTAAAATGTAGACCTCAATTAGTCTAATTTGTGGATTTATCAACACCCCTAACTTAAACTTTTGATTATCCTAAAGTAAAAATTATGTTCAACAGTTGAAATATGATTTCTTAAACTGTACTACACAAGACTCAATCATGAACATACACATATACACTAAAACTACTTATTGAAGGATCAATTGTGTACTCAATGATTCAAGTTATGACACACCATTATCAATGATTCTCAAGCTCGCATTACTTGCTTCAAGTACAAGTTCATCAAATATAAGCACTGGAGTGCCATGATGATTCCATTTTCACACACAGGTGTATAATTAATCAAACGCTTACGAATTAGACACAAAGCTCACATGTTTCCACCCATATGCTTGACCTTATTTTCCAGTCAAGCATCTTTATGCTTTCGCAAAATCAAAAAGGTGTTTTCAAGGAATGTAAAGGGGTTGAATATACGGTATGGTTATTTAGGCTTAGTTACAAAAGATCCTCATGAATTCTGGTGGCCACAACACTTCATTTTATTTACCTTCTTTTATTAATTTTTCTTCGAGTGCTTCTAAGTCATCCTATTATTCACATCCATAGATTGCTTGTACACAAAAATTTCTTTTGTACGTTTATCCTACAACCTACTTTTTAAATATTTTCTTTTCTCTATATTTCTCTTTTTCTACTTTTTTATATGAAGGGTTTCCATTCCTTTGCAATACCACGGGTTTAGGGATACTTTTCATACACTTCGCGACTTCCCTTTTCCTTTTCATCATACCCCAACTTAAGCTTTTGTCTTAACTTGGCTATTCACTAAACCAAAAGTCACGAGGATTATAGGTAGTAGATGAATAAATGTCTATGTTCTAACATATTTCTTCCTAATAAATTTAAAGTTCAATGGTGTTGAAGAGAGGTTCACATACTCACAAGGTGGCTCACACGAGATGTATATGTAAAATTTACTCAAACTGTTCAAAAGTGCTTAAGATAATTCCAACAGAAAGCATTACATAATTGACTGGACTAATGGGGGAAATTCTATGTGTCTTCATGCATGGTTTATAGGAAGCTTATCACATAAGGAATTGATACTTAGGTTAAACAAGACTTTACACATTAGCTAGTGGCAAAGGTCATTAGAAGAGAATCAATTTGTCAATTGGCTAATAAAAAAAGATGTTAAAAGTTCACATATTTTCTATGCAACTTTATTTTCTCTCGTCGTATCCGCACATTCATGTTTATTCCATTGAAATAACTATTCAAGTTATCGGCATTGATCAAAACCGACACTTAAACTTTCACGACCACTTTCAACATGAGCGGTAACAAACATTTTTTAAAAATAATTTGTTTTTTGGAAGGGACATTTTGTAATTAAAATAAAACAATGGAGCCATAAGATCAAACAATTGCACAAGCAGTATAAAACATAATTTAAAACAATAACCTAACTATATATATAAGACAGAATAAAAATTAACAAAAACCTTTATAGTCAGCAAACAAAGGTGAGCCTAACCCCACATTAAAGAAATGTGTTCATCCTTAAATGAAATTATTAGAAATATCTCGTACGGAAACAAAGAAAAAAGACCAAGGTTAATATGGAATCCTCTAGATACATGCTCCATATGTCGTGGCATCGGTGCCTGATGCAGCTGCTTGGAACTTGACAATGGTCCCCACGATATTATCATTCTGGTTCTCCTTTTTTTTTAGTTTCCTTAGCCTCTGCAGCGATATTTTATGTAATTATCCTGTCCAAGTTCTGCACTGCCATAATAGAGTTTATAGCAGTGTTGACTCCACATTACCACGAAGGGATAGTAGGGTTAATAGGAACCCTCCTGCTGGAACTTTTCTTCTTCTTTTCTCTCCTCTCCTTGGCTAGCTCTCATATATTTTTGTCTCTTTTAAACTCCCATGCTTTTACCTGTCGACATTACATGTATCTCACCTCTACATTTGGTCTAGCCTTTTCGGGAAAGACTTGAAGATAAAGTTAGAGAGTATTTACGTAGGGGAAATAAGGTAAATTTTTATTGTAGAGTCACTTTACCAAACTAGTTAATGAAGTGTTCATCCATCTAGGTGATTTGTTGAAAGTAATGCACTGAGGTATGAGTATGCGGATAAAAAGGGAAAACAAGAAATATTTTGGCAATTCGATGAATGCATTCAGAGACATAAGGTTTATCACCAAAAGTTACAAATTCAACTACATATTTGACATTAATTTAAAGGTTGTATGGGTACATTAAGAAAACGCTGAACCGTTCGGCGAACTCTAATCAGCACGCCAAACAACTCAATATGCCTATTTAAAACCCATCCTTTGATGTTCAACCCGTCAATCTCTGGGACTACAATTAAAACCTATACAACACTAATTCATAAAGGATTCACATTATTTTCACACTTATAAAGTAAATAAATACAACACAATCCATAGTCTAACGAGATTCTAGAATTTTACAAGAGTTGAACTGAAATAGAGAATTATGTACTTCAATCAACTAAGAGAGACTCAACAATGATTTATATTATGTGAATGAGTATAATAATAATGATTTATGGGGTTTGAGTGACTAAATTTTGATGTCGAATATGATGTTACAAAATGTTAGGCATCACTGCAGTCCAAATCCGAGCAAAATTCAACTACTTGAATACCCTTAAAAAAAGAAATATAATCTATAGTGCAGGTGTGAGTTTGTGTAGTGTAAAAATTGAGAGAGAGTAATTGAAAATGGAGTTTTAAGCCTTTTACCTACAATGACCATCCATTTTGTGCGCGTTCGGCGATATTTATTAAACTTTCCATCCACTCAGCGAATCACCGAGTATCTTCTGTCTTCACTAAATATAAGAGGATCTTCTACTCATGCAGAAATCCCTACAGTGTTTTTCATTGTTATCGCGAACCTAAACGGTGGTACACCACTAATGCTCATAGACTGCCATGTTTACATGATCCAAGTTGAAGTCTCAGTGAATCAAACGGTGGAAGAAATCCTGTTTGCTAACCCTATTGGTGGTTCGCCTATTAGACCTATTATTATCCTTCATACACTCTCTCAAACACTTCCCTCACATGAACCTGTAAAAACATCACACCATTATTTTACTCTAAAACAAAATAAAATTTAAAAAGGATTTTGGGTTGCCTCCCAAATAGTGCCTTAGTTAACGTCTGGCACGGCGTAACTCAATTTTAGATCTCAATTTTGGGGTTAGCCATAGTACCAATAGGCAAAGCTTCTTTTGGTCTTGGGTTAAAGTGAGACAGAATATGACATAGCTGGGTTTCTAATTATTTGATCGACACTGAATGGGAGGTAATTGTGTTACTAAGAGTGGAGATTTTTTTCATGCCCTTTCGCATCTTGTCTAACACTTCAACTTTTTGAAGGATACGCAAAAGCATGTCCTAAAATCTTCCACCTTCCTAATAATTGCTCTTTATACGTTCATGGGGAAGCACATATTGATCTTTCTCCCCAGCATTCCAATTCAGATTACGGTCCCTCAGAAACGATCTCTATCTTCCCACCCTTCATTTCTGCCCCAACCATGATTTTTATCATGTATATAATAGTTTGAAATATATCCATCTCCTTGGTTGGATAGAAATTCATCTCGTCATTATACAGCAATTAGAACTTTATTTCTTCACGGTTTCTACTCTCGACCCCCAAAACATTAAGACCACGGGTGCTACACCTTAGAAATCTAATGACTTCAGGTAGACTCCTACATGATGGTAAATAAATCTAAAAGCGTTAAATTATTTTTAGTACTAATTTAGTATAACTAACTCAGTTTGAAAATTTTAGTGCCTTAAAGGTTTAAGAACAAACATGATGTCTGGAAAAGTAGTGACTTGAACTTTTGTAGGGTTGAGTCGTGTATTGGGTTTTGGGGTGACGTTTGAGGACTAAACTTCATAAAGATTATGCATATATATATATAGATATCTAAACTAGTTATTAAAGTCATAATACCAAGGGAGGAGTTCCAGGATATAGGGGCAAGCCAAGGGTTAAAGCCAAAGTTGTCCAAAAGAGAGGATACTGCCTCAAGCTCCACGGGCATGACCACGGCTCGTGGTAAAGACCATGTCCAAGTGGGGGGGTATCATTGAGCTTCTTTTGCAAAATAAGAAGGACTCCAAGTATCTTAGACACCACCCCAAACTTCACTAGGGGGACCACGACTCGTGGTCCACTCCATGAGTAGTGAAGGTGGTCGTGGAGTTGCCTTGGTTTTAATGAAGGTGGGTATGTTTGGAGGGGTTACTACCCAAGACACCATGAGCTAGTTAATGGGTCGTGGTGCATATTGATTAACAAGGGGGCTTGGTCGTAAAAAGTACTTGTTGTGTGAGGTTGATGCCCCATTTTTGGATTTTACTGCCTCACCCTTCACGGGACACAACACAACTCGTGGTGTTCTTAACGGCTTGTGAAGGGGCTCGTCAGGGCTAGACAGGATTTCAGTAGTGAAGGTCGAGATGGACTTTTATTTTAAAAGTCCAACGAAGTGAGAGCTGTTTTGGTAATTTTAGGGGTTAAATATATATTGATTTGAGTCATTTTATAGCTTTTTCCAAATAAAAATATAAACTCCCAATTTGAAATCAAAATCTCTCACTTCTCTCTAAACTATCTCTCTAACAAGGTTTACCATTGGAAAGAATTCAATAATCTTGACAGGGTTCAAGGTACAAGGTTTTCAACAAAATTTCATGGTGAATATTCCATTAGGTATGGTGCTTCCAACTTCCAAGATGTTCAATGTTGGATTTCAAAAATCCCCAATTTTTAGGTTTTCAATGAAACACATGAATATCTTTCTAAACCTCCTTTGATTGATCTAAATTGACTAATTATGACTAATTATGACTAACTATGATTTTTTATGGATGAATTAAATAAAATGTTATGGTTTTTGAATGAAATTACACAAGACCCATGTACCTCTATTCTTTATAAATTATAAACCTTAGTTGTGGTTGATAGTGAATAAATAATGAGAATGGAGAATATTTTTTTATAATTCGTTATGGTATTGTTATATTGATATACATTATCATTGAATGACAAGGATGTAGGGAAATTTTTTGAAGGCTATGAGTAAGGGATTTCAAGGTGATGAGTATTATTGTATTGAATTGTTGCTTCAATTGTGATTAACATAATTACTTGGTTATGTATTGTG
Source organism: Solanum arcanum (assembly GCA_027789145.1). Lineage (NCBI taxonomy): Eukaryota > Viridiplantae > Streptophyta > Magnoliopsida > Solanales > Solanaceae > Solanum > Solanum arcanum. Next base: position 52,182,651 of record CM050941.1, on the reverse strand, counting down.
GAGTTGAACTATTTTCCTCTTCCTTTTAACCTTAAGCTTGATCGAGTATGTATGATGTGTTCCGAATGTTATTTTATTATATGAATATGAAGGCTGTGAGATAATAATGGTTTTGTTTTGATGTTAAATTAAAGTTATTCTCATGCACCCTAAAATTACTCTGCTATAAAATAAGTATTCTCATATGATGTTGGTTTTATGAAGAAAGGACTTTTGATCTTGTAACTGTTGAGTTAATGATATATGAGGGATTAAGTCCTTAAGATATTATTTACAAACTACTGCTTAAAAAAAGACTAAAGGTTATCAAAAAAAAGGGAATCAAGCTTAGCACCGAGAGGATATGCATGAGATAGGTTCATTCTGAAAGAAAGGAAGGTTCCTCGAATGGTCTAATGAGATGGAAACTATAATACCATTAGGTATAAAGAGGGTTTGGAGTATCAATCTTCATATCCCTTATTTATGAAGCCCACATAAGTTTTAGCTATTGGATTATATACTATCATGAATGTTATGGCCCACATTGTCATGTAGGACACACTCCAATCAGTGTGAGGGGTTGAAGCCAGATTCCATGTATCTCACATGGTGTATGCGGGTTATGGAGAAGTTCATAGATTGTTAAAAACAATAATAAAGGAAGTACGTGGCTATGCTTGTATCCTAATGAGCGTTTTCTTGATATTTGTTGGGGTATGGGGACTCATATGTATATTGCACTAGTATTCTTAAAAAAGGGGTAGTGTGTAAAGTCTTATGATATATTGATTAAATGAAATCAAGAGTGTATGTTATCAAAAGGTGGTTTTTATTCTAATTTTGCTTGTAATCTTAAATGTCTTTTTATATTATGGTGTGGATTGATTGTATATTATTCGAATGTGCATTATGGATTTTAACTTGAAATAGCATGGTTTATACTAAAGGTCCCTCTATGCATGTTATAATGGTTTTAATTGCATAACTTTCATTCTTAGTACAAGTGGAATCTTCTAACCCATATTTCTCTTATTTTTATACCAAGTTTAGGTTTGGGCTAGTAGGTCTTATTGAAGAAGAAGTAAAGTCTTGGATAACATTGTCCAAGACAAATTGGTTTGTTCGCAAGCTCTGAGTAATACATGATACTAATATGTTTCTTTCTTCTATTTTTGTACTAGACTAGTATTATAATTCTTATATGGATACTTTTGATTGTACGGGCTAAGGTCCCTATGTTGAGATTCTTATTTTTGAACAATGATTTTTAATAAGAAAAGTCTAGAAGCTATATTTCAATATATGAAAGAGTTTGACATTGATTTTTAAAGTTCTAAATATTTCCATATGTTTCAATCTCTTATGAAATGTTGATATGTTAAGGGCTTGGATAAGATCTCTATAAGGTCGAGTATGCCGTGTTATAAATAGGGGTTATCTTGGGTCGTGACAAACGTGGTGTCAGAGTGAAGGTTATTGAATGATAATTAGTATTGATATCTCATGAACCACGTCTATTAGGGTCTTGTTTATGGCTGTGAAGTGCGCCACACTTATGAATGAGAGGCTATATAATGCTTAGGAACATTAACTTCTTTTGATATTTTTATAGTTTTGCCTAAGAGTATTGCCTCTATCTGTACATGCCTTTTAATATTTTTTCTCGTGGATGTAGGATACGACTACTAGGAGGAAGCCGTAAGAAGGGTTAAAGAGGAGGTTGCGAATGCGGGAGTTCTTCCCCAAGGTAACCAAGATCCTCCTAATGAGAAAGTTTCTATTGGTGGAAAAGTTTCGTTCAATCCTCCGATATTTATGGATTGGAGATAAGGGAGAATTTACCAAACTTGATCTAAGTCATTTCTACTCAATCTCAAGTTGTAACTACATAAGCTCAAGGTACGATGTCACAAAAATTGGGACTTCTGTGAATAAAAATTCTAGTAGCATGGATTCGCATTTGAGGGACTTCACTAGAAGGAATCCTCCAATGTTATATGGGTCTAAGGTCATTGAGGATCCTCAATACTTTCTTGATTAGGTATATAAGATCTTTTTAACTATAGGGGTAACTTCGAATTAGAAGGTCGAGAAATCCGCATATCAAGTCAAGGATTTAACTCAAATATGTTACTCTCAATGGAAGAAAAATATGGCTTTCAAAGCGTGCCCTATAAGTTGGGAAATTTTAGGAAGGATGAATCTACCCAAGGGAGAAAATAAGGGCAAAAGTTGAAGAATTTATCAACCTTCGTCATGAAGGTATAGAGTCCAAGAATTCTCTTTGAAGATAATTAAGTTGTCTAAGTATTCTTTGTCTTCCGTTTCAAATACTAGAGATAAAATGAGTTGTTTTGTTATGGGTGTGTTCAATGATCTTGTGGAACAGTGTCGTGAGTCAATGCTTAATAATAATATACGCATATATATTTGATGGCGCATGATCACCAAGTTGAAGAAACTAGGCATAACAAGTGAAATTGGGATGCCAAAAGGGCAAGACACTATGACGGAGGTGCTTAGAAGGGTAATATTTAGATCCAAGATAAGACACGACTTAAGAAGAGGTTTTCCAACCAAGTTCCTTCCAATGTTGCAAGGGCCAACAAAGATATGGTACTTAACCCAAAGCCACTAGATGGAAAAAGTTGTGGTTCTCAAGGTGGTAAATCAAATTTTTCCTAGTGTGGCAAGAGGCATGAGATGAATTGACTAGTTAGAAAGGGTATTTTCTATTGTATAAGAAAGAGTAGCCACATATTGAAAGATTGTCCCATGACAAAGATTTAAGAGAGAAAGAGTAATCAAGCAAAAAAAAGTGGTCTTAACTGTGATGCTCATAAGAGGAACCTCTTCTATGCTCTCCAATCCTAAGTTGATCAAGAGAGCTCTCTCAATGTTATTACCTATATGTTGCATGTATTTTCAGTTAATGTTAATCTATTATTCGATCTCGATGATACCTTTTCTTTTGTGACTCGTTTAGTGGATATGAAATGTAATATACTACAAGATGTCTTATAAGAACCCTTTTAAGTTTCTATACTATGGGTGAATCCATTGTTTCTAATAGAGTCTATACTATTTGTTCTATTTCATTGTGCAGTAGAGTCACATTGGTTGATTTGATTGAACTTGATATGTTAGACTTTGATGTTATATTGGGGATTGATCATTTACGTGCTTGTTTTGCTTCTATTGAATGTAGAACAAAGGTATTCAAGTTTCAATTTCCTAGTGAACCCATCTTAGAGTGGAAAGGGGTAAGTTAAATCCCTAGAGGTCAAATTATTTCATGTATAAAAGCTTATAATATGATTTCTAAAGGATGTCTCTACGTATTGTGAGGGTCAAGGACATTGGGTATGAGTCTCCTCTTTTTGAGTCGGTCTCCCTAGTGAATGATTTTCAGAAAGTCTTCTCCAAATACTTGCTCGGAATTTCTTCGTGAGTAGGAAATAGATTTCGGTATTGATTTATTGCAGGTTACTTACCCCATATTGATTCCTCCTTACCATATGGATTTGCACGATTTGAATGAGTTGAAAGCCGAACTCAATTATATTCAATACAAGGGTTATATTTGACCCAACATATCTCCATGCAGTGCCGTATTATTATTTGTTAAATGAAAGATGGGTTTTTGGGATGTGTATGGACTACGCAATTGAACAAGGTCGATGTAAAGAATAAGTATCCTCTCCCTAGAATTGATGATTTGTTTGACCAACTCGAAGGTGCAAGTTACTTTTCGACGATTGATTTAAGGTTGGGCTATGACCAACCTAGAGTGAGAGGTGTCGACATTCATAAAGAATCTTTCCAAACAAGATATGGTAACTATGAGTTTGTAGTCATGTATTTTTGTATAACTAATGCCCAGTGACCTTTATAGAACTTATGAATCGGGTGTTAAGGAACTATCTTAAACCTTTCGTGCTTGTATATATCTATGATAATTTGGCATAATAAAAGAGTGAGAAAGATCATATGAGAAATTTGAGGAAAGTGTTACAACTCCTCAAGGATCATAAACTTTTTGCTAAGTTTAGCAACTGTAAGTTTTGTCTAACAGTGGTTGCTTTTCTTGAACATATTGTTTCAAGTGTGGGTATAGAGGTCGATCCAACAAAAATGGTGGCGGTTAAGAATTGGACTAGACCCGTATGTCCCATGGATTTTACAAGATTTTGGGTTTATCCCGGTATTATAGGATTTTTATTAAAGGTTTCTCCTCTATTGTTTATCCATTGACGCCTCTAACCCAAAAGAACGTTAAGTTTGAGTTGTTCGAAGCTTGTTAAGAGGCCTCCAATTAAGAGTTGAACGATAACCTTATACCGCTCTGGTGTTGACTTTACCGGAGTGTATTAAAGGGTTTGTAGTGTAGTGTGACGCTTCTCGAGTAGGTTTGGGTTGTTTCCTCATGCCACATGGTTAGGTGATAGCCTATGCCTCAAGGAAACTTAAGGTACATGAAATAAACTATCAGACCAATGATCTTGAATTAATGGCCATAGTGTTTGCTTTAAAATTTTGGAGAGATGATCTTTATCGTAGCGAATGTAGATATTTTCACCGATAACAAAAGTCTTCGATATGTGTTTACTCAAAAAGACTTGAACCTCCGGAAATGAAAATGGTTAGATATTTGTAAGACTATGATATGAATGTCGTTTACCATCCCGCCAAAGACAATATTGTTGCGGATTCTTTGAGTGTCATTTCCATGGGTAGTGTATCCATCTTGAAGATGAGAAGAATGAGGTAGTAAATGATGTGGATAGGTTGTCCCGGTTGGGAGTTCGACTAGTAGATTCTCCAAAGGTGGTATCATGGTCCAACATAGCTCCAAATCCTCCATACTTGTTGATGTGATGTCTAAGCATCACCTTCTGGTTAATCGTCTTTTGTGATTTGCCTTCAAAAAATTTGTGTCTTGTATCATTAGGAGTTATATCTTTGCTTTTAAGAACTAATAGGTGACACACAGACTGCTCCTTATTTTGATCCACTTCCTTTAAGGCTTCACATACTAGAATAAAGGACAGAGTGATTATCTTTTGTTCCTTCTTGCGCATAAGTGTCTAGGCTGCCATTAAACCTCCAAATACATAAAACATAAGACTTTTGATGAGAAATTGACACAAAATAAGCATTGGAGGAAACTATTTCTATCGAAATATAGACTTAATGAGTACAATTGGTTTAATCATCATAAAACAACCCTCTACTTTTTAAAGTCCCAATTTCCTTTATTATGTCTTCAAACTTTCTAAAGCTTTGTATGTTGTCAACCAAGAACCTTTTTCTTGGTCTGATCGTCTTATAATATTCCTTATATCTTGGTTTTACCTGTGTAAAAATTGATACAACTCTTTTTATTAAAACATCCTCCTATGAGAACCTTATTATTCAAGTTTATGTTGATGATATTATCTTTGGGAGTCCTAATATATCTCTTTGTGAAGAATTTTCTATCCTTATGCAGAGTGAATTTGAAATGAGTATGATGGGCGAATTAACTTTTTTTCTCAGACTACAAATCTAGCGATCTCAAAAAGGCACATTCCTCTGTCAAAGCAAGTACTGCAAAAACCTCATTCAAAAGTTTGGCATGCAAAAGTAAAATTCATTAAGTAATCCAATGAGTTCCACATGTCCTGTTGACCGAGAGGTATGTTTGCATTCTTACTCTATCTCACTTCTAGTTGATCGGATATCATCTTCAGTGTGTGCAAATGTTTTTGGTTTCAATCAGCTCCTAAATAATCTCTTTTAGCGGTAGTAAAGTTAATTATTTGTTATTTAGTTAGAGCAACATCCATTAGTTTATGGTATCAAAAAAAAATTAACTTCTTGAAAGATTTTCTGGCATTTACTATGAAGGTGATAAAGACGAAATAAAAGTACTAGTGGTACAAGTGAAATAATGTGGAAATTATTCATATCGCAGACTAAGCAAAAAGCAGGGCTTTGTATCTCTTTTGATTACTGAGGTTGATAGTATTTTCATTGTTAAATGTTGTGCTCAAATTTGATTGATGGTTCATAGATTAAGTAATTATGATTTCTCTTTCAAACCAGTCCAAATTATGTTTGATAATTTTAATGCCATTTGTTTGTCAAAAAAAATTGTGCATAATTTTCGAGCTAAGCACATTGACATCAAACATCATTTTATTAGAGATCATGATTTAAACAGTGATATTGAACATTCATTCAATAGCACCAATTTTCAATTAGCTGCTATTTTTACAAAACCTCTCTAAGAGGAACGATTTTGTTCTCTTCGAAAAGATTTATATATCATTTAGAATACTTTACTCTGTAAACATTATTGTGTGCATTAACTGTTTACTATTTTTCATATATTTTCTTCCACCTCATATATTGTGTTTTCCTTTTAAACATTTATTTCATTCTATATTAACCTCTTATTTACATCGGCTGCATGTACTTGTTATTAATCATCTATTCAGTTCTCCCTTTAAGTCTTCTCATGTCTCTTCCTCTTCCCCCTCCTTCTTTTTATATCCCTTCTTCTTGAGTATTTTCTTCCTCACATTCTTCTTCTGTTTCTATGTCTCTACAATGAAAAAGTATTCTCCATCCACTCGCCAGAAAACTTGCAATAGAGGCAAAGGAAAGGTGACCTTTTCCATTTTCGTCAACTCCGACTCTGATGATCTTTTCCAAGTCTCCATCTCTTCCTCCCTGGGTAAACTCCCTAATGAATCCTTTTATTGTGAGTCTTACATAAAGAATTACAAATTTGATTTTGATAGTTCCCTTGATTAGAAGGTTGAATTTTTGAACTCTTCTCACGAATCTCTTTTCCACTCATTGAAAGACAAAAGCCTTGTGCATGGAAGGTTTGTTGATCTTGATCTTGTTTCTTCCCTTAACTTCAATATAAAAAATTTATTTTAGTTTTAGGGTTGAGCAAACATCCCTCATTTGGCTTTTTTTAGTTAATATTCATTTCACTAAGACAGGCGAAATTAAGTCTTCAGTGTTGGGTAAGAACATTTTTCTTTATGGCAAAAAATTCTAATCTATGTTTGGCATCTCATTCACTAGGATTATGGCCCATCAAAAGAACTATCAGCCCTTTGACTTGGATGTGCCTTTGACAAAGCAAAGCTTGAAATTGTTCTTGACCCCTATTATCCAATATCTTCCAGTGGACCTAAGGATCTCCCTTTCGAGACATGGGTGATTGCTCATATATTTGCTACCACTCTCTTTTCCCGGGATGGTTCTCATTATATGCTTATTCAGCGTGATACTCTGTTTGCGTACTGTTTGGTTTCTGGAGTTAAAGTCCATTTATATTTCTTTATCATCTTCGATATGACGTGTGTCATATTAGATCCTTTTGATCTTCCATTTTTCATGCTTATCACTCACATATTTAAGTCACACTTCATATTCCTCGAAAACTTCGCTCTTTTTCTAATTAAATAGAGGTACAACTCCCATGCTTTTCTTAGCATGGGTTTTACTCGTTTCGTCTGCTCCTGCGGACTCAAGGCTGATTCGTACGAAGTGGGTGCTACCCCTATCAATAATAAAGACACCTTCTCCACATATGTGTCGACTACTAAACTCAATACGACCTTGGAAAATCTAGTTAAGATGCGCAACAAGTTGGATATTATGGCCAACACAATTGCTAAAATTCCTGATCTCATGACCAAGCTTTCTGCTTTGAGTGAGCAAGTAGACTCTTTGAAAGATTCCTGTTGTCAGCTCATTTAAAAATCGACAGTGTGAAGGATGTCATAAAGGAGACAGGTGTTGATGCTGCTCGTATTCGTCTCAAGTTGTATTAAATCATGAAGGAAGCCATCAAGATTACTACAAACACTCTAGATGGATTTAAATCCATCTCCACCTCGCTTTCTTCCGAAGCTAAAGATATATCAATGGCTATTTTCAACACCTTAAACTATTCCCTATGTCCTCATTGATTTTCTCTATGATTCTATTTTGAAATTTTTTTGATTTGCGCCTATGGTTTCACTAAAAACTTCCGATGTTGTTTAGGTTTTTGTGAAATTCTTATTCTTTCCTTTTTGCTAGTGCGAAAGGGGGATAAATTGTTATCTATTATGCTATCAGTGTTTGTGATGCTTATTGTTAAATTGTGATTTTCTCTATTTGTGTCCCTATTAAGATAAGTTTTTGCATTATCTGCATTGCATTGAAAATCTTTTGCGTAGTTTCAGGAGAGCTAGTTTAAAATCCAGCTCTACTGGTCAACTACCTTTTGTCACATTCAGGGGGAGAAAATCAACTACAAGCTATACAATTCGATTATATTAGGGAAGTATATCTACTATTTGTTGTCATCATAAAAAAGAAGGATATTGTTAGAGAAATTTTTTAATGATGATCAACTTATATATACAAAATCAACCTTTACTTCATTAAAATGTACGCTAAGAGTGGAACTATTTGTTCTCTCTCCCTTCATATCCAATTAGTTTAGACTTCATCCGAAGAAGAATATTCCCGGGGTGGGTGAGGGGTAATATTGTAACAACTCAGACACAAGACATAGAAAATACACTATGAAAACCACCTGAACAAGATATTCATGGCAGGGTTCATGGACCGTAACAACCCTATAAATATATATGCAAAGTAATGCATAATATGTCTCGAATACCTATGATTAGACAAGGGTTCACACCGACTGATGCGCGTAGAACAAGACCTCGGAACCCTTGATACAGCCAACAAAACACACTTGTGTAGTTAGTTGATCTTGTAAAGGTTGTGTCTAACTATGTAGGGCTCTCGAATATAAAGATTCACTTGGAAAAGTCTTTATCGGACTTAAAAAGGGGAATTCTTAGGTTTAGAGGGTCTAGGGGTAAAATTGTCTTTTTCCAAGATAATGGTAGTATAGTAATTACCCTAGATATATAATTAATTATTTAATTAATAAGGTGAAGTGGTAATTCGGGGAGAGAGGGCCATAATTGGTCTCTTGAAGTGAAGTCTTGCTCCACCCATGTTTGTACTGAGGTGGATGCAATGAATTAAAGTGATTTTTTATTCATGCTATTTAATTAATAATTATTATTCATTAGCTTATTTCAAATAAATTAAAAAAAAAATTATTAAAAAAACAAAACCTTATTGACTAAGTCCTGAAACTAGACTCCGAAGCCTCCTACAACTCCCACTATCTCACGTTTATCTCTCCACTCTCATGCTCAATCTCTCTTATTCTTTCTCACGTTTTTTTCTTTTCCAAAATCAGATACAAAAGAAGAATAATAAACCATGTTCTTCACCCTTGAAGAACTCACATGAAATCACAAGAAAACAAACGTTAATCGCACACTAGGCTAAGTGAGGTTGTAATTCGAGTGGAGTTGATATTGAGGAGTCTAAGACGTGTACGTGGTTGATGTTTTTGGGGATCAAGTCATAGGTTTGAACGTCAAAAAGGTATGAGTTTTCTTCTCTCTTGGCCCCTTTCTCACGATACTCCTTAAAGTTCGTATTAGTCATTAAAAAACTAGGATTGTTTTCCCTTTTCCATGCCCCTATCACTAGCTCCCAATGAATCGTAGGTTGGGTATGATTGCTGGTAGACTAAGGTGTATGTGATTTTTTAGTTGTGACTATGATTATGTCGTGTACTTGAAATAGTGTGAAATGCAACCATGTACGCGAATGTTTTTGCAAGTGTGTGTATGCGCAAAAATGTCACTGTCAAGGTCACTGTGAATGATGTCAAGTCAAAGCTTCAAATTTTATATTGTTTTGGTAGTCATTTAACGTACATAAACCTATGTTAAACGTGATGTTCATAAAAATGGAGGTGTGGCTGATTTGAGCGCCAATAATTTACCTAAACGAAACCATGAAATACACCCCAAAAAGTCTTAAACGATCCATTAATCTTCCCATGTTTTCAAGCGGAAATTTTGATGAAAATAAGTTAAGAAAATGATTAAGGGTACACACAAAAAACATAAGTTTAGTTTAGGCTAAAACATAGAAGGGAAATCTTGAAAAAATCAAATTAATTTAAAGGGGTGAGGCCACCAGGATTCTAATCGTGACCTCACCTATGCGGAACATGGAACCTTAATATCGCAAGAAAGAAATGGGGCACGGGGGATTCGAAATGGGGTGTATAGGCGAGTAAGGAGGATGAAAAACTTTAAATAAATAAAATCGGAGGCGTGGGAATCGAACCCACGACCTCAAGGCTGGAAAGGAGAAGGGAGAAATAAATTAGAAAATAAAGTGAGGTTGTGGGGGCTGGATCCCGCAACCTAACTGCCAAACACCTAGCTAAGCCAATTTTAATTAAAAATAAAATAAGGAGTCTGTGGGGTATTGAACCTACAACCTCCCAGCCCTAACGAAATTAAAAATAAAATAAGGAGGATGTGGGTGTTCGAACCCATAACCTCCCAATTTCCATCAAAATAATAAATAAAATAAAAAGAGGTTGTGGGGGTTTGATCCCACAACCTCTTGGTCTAGGCGAATCGGCCAAAACAAATTGTTAATGAAAACTAAAAATTCGTTGTGGGGGTTCGATTCCACAACCCTTTGGCCTAATATGAAGAAAACCTAAGCAGAAAAATAAAGATAGAATGTTGATGTTAAGGCTCGATCTAGGGTCCCAATGTCATGAACACTAAAAATAAAGTTAAAGAAAAATGTAAGTATTGTCCAAGGTGTTCGAACTTGGGTTCCCTTGTCCAAATTTCCGTATTGATACATAAATCGGACGTGAATTGAATGTTCAAGAATAATGATGCCTACTTAGATAGAAATTGAGATCTTGGCATACATACAAGATACAAAAGTCTTGTACTACATAATATTAGAAAGATATGAGTCACATAACAAACTATGAATGAAGTCTCATGGCTTGTATGTATAGACGCAGAAGTCTAGCATACAATAAAAAATAAGTGAACCTAAGATGTATGTAATAAAATGATGAAACTGTATAAGTATTACGTAAGATTGTGAAACACACTAAATGGCAAAGTGCATTGGTATATGATGAAATGCACATTCACGTAAAAAGGGTTCAGTAATTATGAAGAGAAAATGTGCTAATGCTAATTAATATGGGGATAACACGATATGACGCTAATGTAAAAGATTAGAGCAATCTAAAATGATCCTAAGTAAATGATACTAAAACATACTCACCAATGAGAGTGTAAACTTAATGAAGTGACCAGTCTCTATGAACACTCTAATGAAAGTATTCAGATTAACACACTTAATATTAATGATGAGATCAGAAATCATCTATTGAGCTATGATGTCCTGATACTAGAAGCCATCTTGCATGACGTATGAGTTGAATGTAATGTAACTTTATACTGAACACCGATAGACTAGCTATAAGCGGTGATGCCTTCTTTTAGGAAGGGTGGAGGATAACGTAACTCTCATGAGATGAGACTGTCTGACATTCCGGGTATGGGTCTCCTTATATCTCCTAGTCTTCGAACCTCTACTGCCAATATAGGGATCTCACGGGGTTAAATTCCCATGTACTCTACCATGTTTTGTATCACTTTGGCCGGTGATTTCACTTGTTTTTGGTGTGGGGGAGACACTGGATTTCATGATGCTCACATGATATATGTCGGTTAAAGTTAAAGTTCCCAATGTCTAAATGAGTTCAGCCTAAAATGATGCACATAATGAAATAAATGATACCAAAGCTGTTAGGATAGTATAATCAAGAGGTGAGCTAGACTCAAGTATTGACACTAGGTTATTCTTTATCATTGCACAACAATCTCGAGGAATGTCTTAAACTAAACCCTAGGTATAACTTGTGTTCACATTAGCCTATGAACGAAATTAAATGAAGTACATATGAATGAATGAATCAGACTATGTGTTTGCTAGTGAAAACTCCCTAGTTGAGGTCCCATATATTGAGCCCTTATTTTTGAAAGTCTTAATGTCAAGTCCATGATTCAAAGGTATCATGGCATATGAATGGGTGTTATAAAAGATGTTATGTGTTTTATGCTATATTATATGTGCTATGTGTACGATGTTATGTGTTGTGTGTAAAATGATAAGTATGATGATGCATGTTACTCTCATGGAATAACTTTCCTAATCCAAATTTGTGACGCTCACTGACTTTCTTAATCCAAATTTGGAAATATCACCAACTTTCCTAATCTCAATTTGGCAAGTCCACTAACTTGACTTTCCACAATCGTGTTGATAAAAAAGAGTTATCCTTTCTCGTGCATGTCCTTGGTGTATGCTTCAATATACTCATACTCAGAACAAGTGTTCACTAATTCCATACAACTCTAAATTTGTAGGTGCAGGTATAGGTGGACGCTAGAGCTTATAGGTTGACGTTGCAGCTATTCGGACTTGGTAGGACCTCGTGCTCTTGAGTCTGTCTACTATTCTTATCATCCTTAGATGTAGGATTTAGCTAGTGGATCATGTTCCTCTAGTGTTTTTTTTTCCATTTCATTTCAGACTTTGTATTGGTGCCGTTTTGGCAAGTACACATTTAATGCAACTATGAACTATTTCTTTCATTTTATGATATTAATGTTGGATGGTTGATGGTGAACAATTTTATATGTAATATAACGTTAGTAAGCATGTAAGGAAACAAGAACTTTCAAATTATCCGCTAAAATTAATCTAGATGTGTTAAGAATGACGTATGTAGGCTTGTTTTCGACCTTTGAGAGATCAATAGCTTATCTGGGGTCTAGACTCCGGTTGTGACAAAAATGGTATCAGATCAGTAGGTTAAACTTTGAGAATAATAAGTTCACATCAAACACTATGAATAGTTTCTATGTCATGGTAGTAAAGTACACCACTATCCAGGATTAGAGACTGCATGATGCGTAAGAATATTTCCCTTCTTCTGATCTTATCATGCCTTTGCTAATGTTCTATTTCTTAGTGTTATGAGTTTGTCTAACACTAGTCCTTATTTTATTACAAGAATGAATACTAGGAGGAACGTTGGTCAAAGGAGAAAAGGAGCAGCTGCTGGGAACAATCGGGTTCCACCCCACGCTTCAGCTGAAGGAGTAGTTATGCTTGTTAACCCAGATGGGTTGACTGATGCGGAGGTGCGGGCATCTTTGGCCCTGATGTCATAGTCCATCACTATGAAGGCCCAGGCCATGACTGTCAAGGTGAACTGGCAGAATGTTGAGAGGGAGAACTCACCAGTGCGTAGCATGGCTGACAAACTTAGAGATTTCACGAGGATGAAGCCTCCTATTTTCATAGGGTATAAGACTTCAGAAGACCCCCAGGAGTTTGTGGATGAGGTGCATAATATTTTTGTGGCTATGGTGGATATAGATACTGAGACAGTAGAGATGGCTTCCTATAAGCTCAAGGATGTTGCACAATCTTGGTGCAAGATCTGACAGGATAGCCGAGCTTTGGGCGGAGTTCTGGTCACTTGGGAGCTGTTTAAGATAGCCTTCCTGGAGAGAGTCTTCCCAGGGAGATGAGGGAGGAAAAGATTGAGGAATATATAAACCTTAAGCAAGGATCTATGACACTCTGTGAGTATTCCCTGAAGTTAGTGAAATTATCCAAGTATGCTACTTCTCTCATGTCTTACTTTAGAGAAAAGATGAGTAGATTTTTTACAGGGATTGATGAGGATCTCGACGAGTAGTGTAGGGCAGTTGTGCTTCATGACTGCATGGACCTTTCAAGGCTTATGGTACATTTCTCGTATGTGGAAGAAAGCAGGAAGAGGAAGCACTCTAGAGAAGGGAACATGTCAAGGCAAGCTGAGGAGATTTTTTCTAGAAAGCGTAGTATTGAAATCACGGAGAAGCCTAGGTTTATGAAGGGACTCTCCCAAAAAGGGGAATCAAGTTCATCAAATGGTCTATGTGATAAGGATTCTGAGCCAGAGTTAAGAGAAACAATGGAGTCAATACACCTCACAAGAGGCCACCTTGCAAGAAGTGTGGCAAACTGCATGGAGGAGAGTGTATGATGGGCCCTAACAATTGTTACAGTTGTGGAAAACCATGTCCCATGGTGAAGGATTGTCCGAATTGGATTAGTCAAGAACAAAGAAAGGAGAGAGTTCATCTTAATGGTCAAAGTGATGAGGCTCCAAGGAGGCAACGATTCTTCGCACTCAAGTATAGGGGTGCAGGGGAAGGAACTTCTGATGAAGCCTTGGGTGTGTAACCCTAATTAGTCTTTGATATATTTTACTGTGTATGGTATTTATGCACTAGTATGAGGTTAATATGTTTGAGACATCATGTTTGTTGCTAATTTGCATGATTTATATGTTAACTTATGTTGTATGCTCTTATAATATTAATTTAGGAAAGACTTCCTTAGTCTATCAATGTGAAACCAATAGTATGTTTCAAGGATGTGCACATTCATGCTAATTGGTGAATCAGATATTCACAACTGAAAAGTATTGACTCGCTTCTGTAAGAATATACTCAACGAAAAACTGGCTTGTTGCTAGTAAAGAACTGTGTCATTTGGGGACAAATGTTTCTAAGGGGGGGGGGGGGAATGTAACTAACCTAAAAATGTATATGCTAAGTAATGCTTAATGTGTCTAGAGTACGTATGATTAGACTAGGGTTTACACGGGTTGAGGCGCGTAGAAGCAGACCTCGAAACCCTTGCTAAAGCCAAACCAACTAACTTGGGGAGTTATTTGAGCTTGGAAAGTTTGGGTCCAACCATGTAGGGATCTCGAATATGAAGATTTACTTCAAGGAGTCTTTACCAGACATAAAAAGGAAAAATCGTAGGTTTTGAGGGTCTAGGGGTAAAATGGTCATTTTCCAGGATAAGAGTACTGTTGTAATTAAAAAATATATAATTAATTATTTAATTAATAAGGTGGCAGGGTATTTCAGGGAGAGAGGTTCAAAATTGAGCTCTTGAAGTGAAGTCTTGCTCTATCCAAGTTCGAACCTAGGTGGAAGCGATGAATTAAAGTGGTTTTTTAAGCTATTAAATTAATGTAATTAATTAATAATTATAATTCATTATCTTACTTATAATAAAATAAAAATTAGTTTTTTATTAAATAAACAAATCCTTATTGACTATGTCCTAAAAATAGACTCCTAAGCCTCCTACAACTCCCACTATCTCACGTTTATCTCTCCACTCTCACGCTCAATCTCTCTTATTATTTCTCACATTTTTTCTCCGCCAAAATAATATGCAAAAGCAGAAAAATAAACCAAGTTATTCACCCTTGAAGAACTCACATGAAATCAGTATAAAAAAAATGTTAATTGCACATTAGGCTAAGGGAGGTTGTCATTCAAGTAGAGTTGATATTGATGAGTCTTACAGGTGTTCTTGGTTGAAGTTTTTGGGAATCAAGTCAAAGGTTTGAACGTCAAAAAAGTATGGGTTTTCTTCTCTCTTGGTCCCTTTCCCAAGAGACCCCTTTAGGTTTGTATTAGTCATGCGAAAACTAGGATTGTTTCCCCTTTTTCAAGCCCCTGTCACTATCACCCAATGAATTGTAGGCTGGGTATGATTTCTGGTAGATTTAGGTTAATGTGATGTTTTCGTGATGAATATGAGTACATTGTGTACTTAAAATCATATGAAATGCAACAATGTACTCGAAAGTTTGTGCAAGTGTGTGTATGTACAAAAATGGAAGTGTGAAGGTTACCGTGAATGAGGTCAAGTTAAGCCTTTAAGTTTCATATTGTTTTGGTTGTCATTTTACGTACATAAACCTATGTAAATCGCGATGATCATAAAAAGGGATTTGGAGCTGATTTGAGCGCCAATATTTCAGCTAAACGAATCCATGAAATACACCCCAAAAAGTGTTAAACGATCCATGAATCTTCCAAAGTTTTAAAGTGAAAATATTCATGAAAATAAGTTTAGAAAATAATTAAGTGTAGATCTAAAATATAAGTTTAGTTTAGGCTAAAATTAAGAAGGGAAATATGGAAAAAATTAAATTAATATAAAGGGGTGAGGCCACCAGGATTCGAAAAGTGACCTCACTTGTATGGAACCTTAATCTCGAAACAAAGAAAGAAAGAAATGGGGCTAGGGGGATTAAAATTTGGGTGTATAGGCGAGTAAGGAGGATGAAAAACTTTAAATAAATAAAATGGGAGGCGTGGGAATCGAACCCACAACCTCAAGGTTGGAAATGAGTAGGGAAAAATAATTATAAAATAAAGTGAGGATGTGGGGGCTCGATCCCACAACTTCACTTCCAAACGCCTAGCTAAGACACTATTTATTAAAAATAAAATAAGGAGGCTATGGAGGTTCGAACCCACAAACCTCACAGCCCTAGCAAAATTTAAAAAAAAAGGAGGCAGTGGGGGTTCAAACCCACAACCTCCCAATTACCAGCAAAATATTGAATAAAATAAAAAAAGGTTTTGGGGTTTAATCCCACAACTTCTTGGTCTAGGCAAATTGGAGAATACAAATTTTAATGAAAATAAAAAAGGGCTGTGAGGGTTCAATCGCACAACCCCTCGGCCAAATAATTAGAAACCCCAAGGAGAAGAATAAAGATAGAATTTTTATGTTAGGGCTCAATCTAAGGTACGGACGTCATGTAGATTAAAAATAAGGTCAAGGAAAAATGTAAGTATTTTTCCAAGGAATTTGATCTTGGGTTCCCTTCATTTATGTACATGGTTTAGCTTAATTGTATCTTTGATTCTCCCTAACTACTTATGCATAATTTACGATAAATCTTCTCTTGATGTAAGCTTAGGTCCATAACATTAAAATGAAGCAAAAATCGATCCCAATCTCTATTTCAGATGCAGCAGTGGTGAGTTATCATTCTTCGAGGACGATTTACATGATTATCTTTTCTATATTTAGTACTTAATTTCACTTTTTGCTAGATTTCGTTTGGGTGTGTCGCAAAATTTCTAGTCAGTAATAGGCTTTATTTCATACATAGCTAGTTTAAGTTTTTGCTTTGGAGTTTGATATTTCAGTTGTTAATAAACACACATATTATTTATTCAGATATGTTTGGGTATGTCCCATTATTTCATTTAATGATACATTTTAGCTTCCGCACAATATGACTATTATGTTTAAAATCATTGAGTATTCTTTTGATATGCCAGTAAGGTTAACTTAGGGTCACTTGTGATTCTAGATCCCGTGCTCATGTCCCTAGGGTAGCCTCGAGGACTGAGATACTTTGTTTTAAATTACTAGGTTTAGCAGTCCTAGGATGTTTGAAAAGTCACATTCAATATAGTCTTTTTCATGTGTGTAAAGTGAAGTACATGTAAAGAGAGGGAGGCTATGAAGTGTTTTTGAAAAATTTTCTTTCTTGTTAGTTTTATAATGTGTTTGGTATGATCTCTTTCTAATCCATCATTGTGCGCTCTCTGATCATGCCTCCTCATAGAGCTTACAAAAGGATTGTGAATGCACACAACATTTACATATCTCAACTAGTCTTTCGAATGCTGAGATTCAGAATATCATTCAGCCTTTGGCTTAGAATGTGACCAACCATAACAACTAGCATATTCTAGTAGCTGCAAATTTTAGTGGTGGATTAGTGGAAGCTAGGGTTTGTTATTTTGTTAGGATGAATCCTTCTTTATTTTTAGGGTCACGATTGGTGAGGATCCCCAAAACTTCATGGATAAGGTCAAGAAGATCTTTGTACTGATTTAAGAGTTTAGAAATGATAAAGTGGAGTTACTATGTTACCGACTTAAGGATATAACTTATATTGGAAAGAAAATAAGGGTATAGATATAGCTCCTATACTTGTGATTGCATAAGTAAGACTTTTTTTAGACAAGTACTTCCTAGTTGAGTTGAGGGAGGAAAAAACTCATGAGTTCATAAATTTGAGGGAAGATATCATGTCGGTCCAAGAGTAAGGAATCACGTTTATCCAACACTCCATGCATGCCCTCCACATGGTTTCCTATTCCAGGGTTCAAATGTACAAGTTACTATATAGGGTATCCTTTTTAGTGAAAACAGTGTAGAAATGCTATGTTGCTGGAAAATATGAACATCTCTTGGCCAATGATTCATGCTTCGTAGGTTAATAAGGATAAGCTTAG
This sequence comes from Solanum arcanum, assembly GCA_027789145.1. Classification (NCBI taxonomy): domain Eukaryota; kingdom Viridiplantae; phylum Streptophyta; class Magnoliopsida; order Solanales; family Solanaceae; genus Solanum; species Solanum arcanum. Next base: position 52,164,556 of record CM050941.1, on the reverse strand, counting down.
GGAATATGCTATGCATAAAAAAGGTTAAGACACGTAACTATGATTATTTGCAACAAAAGTCTTCAGCCCCCGCACATTAATCATGTAGTGTTCTATCATCCAGTTTTTCACTTGTATGACATCAAGCTTCAAGTCTTACGGGAGTATTTTAGGCAACAAAACCTACCAAACTTGTCATAAGTGTTGTAAGAACAGTCTAGGCGAGTTTCATGCAGGAAAGAAAGGATGTTTTGGCTGTGGTTTTACTTGTCAAATGGGTGCGAGACTGTCTTTCTTCTAAATAAGTTCAAGGAGGCAATAATGGTAGGGCTTATTCTACAACTTCAGCACCACCATCACATCGGCTGCTTAGCAGGGTAACTGATCTCGTACAAGTAATGGTCACCACAAAAACAAGTTGTGTTCTCTCCTGGAATGCTAGGATAAGGAAGATTCTCGATATGTGGTCACTAGTACGTTATGGGTATTTAACTTAGATGTTTCTGCTTTGTTAAATCCAGTGGCTACTCTTTCCTTTGTAACTCCTTTTATAGAAGTCATATTCAATGTTATTCAAGAAAATATCTCAGAACCCTTGTCAATCTCTACCCCATCAGATTACGCTGTTACAACTAGAGGGCATAGAGAAATTGTCATGTCACAGTTCATAGAAAGTCAACGCAAAAGATCTTGTGGAGTTAGAAATGGTCGATATCATTCTAGGCATGGATAAAGTATATTCCTACTATACCTCAGACAAATATAGAACAAGGATCCTTCGTTTTTCAGTTTTAAAACGATCCAATCTTATGTTGGAAGGGTTGTCACTTAACGTCTACGGGCCGATTCATTTCTTACCTTAGAGAAGGAAAGATTATTTCTAAGGGGTATATATATCATCTTCTGTTGGCTAAGTATTCAAGTTCTAAAAACTAGCTCTTGAGTCAGTTCAAATAGTGAATAAGTTTCTAAAAGTGTTAACAAAAGATCTTGTTGAAGTTCATCCCCAAAGAAAAATCGACTTTTGAATTGATGTCCTCTCAATTAACCAACTTATTAACATTTCTCCTAACAGAATAGCTCCAACTAAGCTTAAAGAATTCAAAATAGTAGTGTAAATACCTTCTAGTTAAGGGATTTATCAGACCAACTATTTCCCCATGGGATGCACCAGTGTTGTTCATCAATGAAAGGAAGATGGTTCTCGTATTGTGTTCATTGACTATCGACACTTGAACAAAGTCACAATCAAGAAAACATATCCTATTCCCAAGATTGATTACTTGTTTGACCAACATTAGGCTGTTAGTCATTTATCAAAGAGAGATTTGGTTATCATCAACTCAGAGTCAGAAATAGTGACATCAAGAAAACAGCCTATAGAACTAGTTATGGTCATTATGAATTTGTAGATATGTCATTTGGACTAACCAATTCACCTGCAACTTTTATGGATTTGATGAACAGGATGATCAATTAGTATCTGGACTTTTTTGTTGTCATCTTTATTAATGGTATTCTCATTACTCTATGGATAAGGAAGATCATATTACTTACTTGAGAGTTGCGTTGAAAACTCTAAAAGATCGCCAGGTATTCGCTAAGTTTAACAAATGTTAGGTTTGGTTGAAATATTTTATTTTTCTTTGGCATATAGTATTTAGAGAAGGGATCTTAGTCGATTGTGAGAAAATATATCTAGTGAGACAATGGCAAAGACCTACTTTGCCTATAGATATTTTAAATTTCTTGGGTCTAGTAGGTGTTACTGAAGTTCGTGGAAGGATTTTTGTCCATAGATTCTCCATTGACTAAGTTAACTCTAAATATGGTTAAGTTTTAGTGATAAAATAATTATGAAAAAAGATTCATAGAATAAAACACTAGTTCGACTACAACTCCTGTTTTCACATTACCAGAGGATTCAAACAATTGTCTGATCTATCATTATGTATCCAAAGTCGGCTTGGGTTTTGAAGTGATGCACCAAGATAATGTTATATCTTATTCTTCTATTCAACTTAAAAGGCATGAGAAAAATTATTCAACTCATGTCTTTGAGCTTGAAACAATGGTATTTTCCCTTAATATTTGAAAACATTACGTGTATTGTGCACACATAGATATGTTCAGAAATCATAAGAGCCTTCGGTATGTGTTCACCCATAAAGAGTTTAATCTTCGCCAGATGTGATGATTTGAGTTCCTCAAGAATTATGATATGAGTGCCATCCTGGTAAGGTTATGTTTGCATAATTAATGACACAACTTCCAGTACAAATGTCCATGAATGTGCAATAGTATAGTAACTCATACAAAGCTTGGGGTCGTGTCACAAGGGAGTGGTTGTGAACATTAGTATATAAGTTTAATTTTAGTCTAATTAGTCATAACTAAGGAAATTAATGATTAAAAACATAGTAAATTAAATGGGTGACTCAAATGTGAAATATCAAAGGGGGGATTTTGTCAAAAGTAGTAAAATTTATGAAATTAACAAGGAATTTAAGCAATAAGAGGGTATATTCTTAAGATGTGACCGAAATATGGATTAATCTAAAGTATTGGGCATATGCTCTCAATATAAGCTTTACGTGGAAATAAGTTCTCAGTCGAGCAACTAATCCCGTTTCAAGTGGGTTCTTTTCAGACGCCCACTTTATGCATGAAGACCATCCTACAACCTGCCCCCCCCCCCTCACTCTCTCAAGCTGAGTATCAGTATATGGGACTAGGGTTTACTTTCTCGATCTTAACCCCATGTCGACCCACTTCTTAGACCATCAATCTAGTAGTCAGGGTTTAACGACTTCTCTTTCTCGCAAGCCGAAAACACAAATATCAAATTTTATTCACAACGACAATTTTGTATAATTTATACACAATTGCTAGACAAAATAACTATTAAATTACAATTAATCTATCAGCAAGCAAGAGCCAACGACAATCTTAACCCGTATTTACTAAATCACACCCCAAGAATTTTTTTAGCCAAAACCTTAAAACATGTTGAAATTCAATGGCTATGAGAAAATAAGTCTTTTTTCGGCAAATCAAGAAGAATGAAAGAGACCCACTTCAATATTAATAGAGATGAAACCCTGTTCATCTTGAAGACTTCAAAACCCTTTAAACCTTACGGAAAAATGTGAAAAACTATTATTCTAGACGGAAATTAATAATAATAATGTTCGACTCTCTAAAAACTAGAATTTTAAATAGTACTTATAGTGTTTTAAATCTCTGATGTAGTGGATATTTTGGTATCGTTAGTCAGAATCGCCGATAGACTCAGTGATTCATCAACTGGTGTAGTTAATTGCCATTTGGTACAACCTTCAGCATCAGCGTGATTTAGTCCATTGGGTGATATTGTACTGTTTCACAGAGATACTCGGTGACGCTCCAACTGAACATTTGTTCAGCTAATTTGATCCTTTCCTTCATGGCTACGCACACTCGAACAAAAGTCAAAGTAGGCCTCTTTGGAGATTCGCCAAATGGACTCGCCGATCCGCAAGCTTCTATTTCTTCATGTTTTGTCCCTTTTGCGATATATAGTCCATGCGTTCCTTCAAAATTTAAATACCTAACATTTAAGAGTTTTCATCAATTATTAAGATAAAATAGGCATTTGAGGATGCTTTTTCCATTAAAATATAACCCTAAATGAGTCAAATTTTTCTCCCAAGGGGAGATGGTGTGGTTTGCTATCAGGGGCAATTATGTATTCCTGTGGGGGTTAGTTGAGATAGAAGATTCTTGCAGAAGCCCATAACTGCATTTATTTTATTCATCTAGGCACCACTAAGATGTACAGTGATCGGCTAGAAGTTATTTAGTGGAATGGTACAAAAAAGATATATCCGATTTGAGGCTTAGTACCGTTATTACAAAAAAAAGGAATGTAGAGTAATAAAAACTAGTGGTTATGGCCCAAGAGATTAACATTCGTACTTTGAAATGGGAAGTGATCAAAATGGACTTTGTTATAGGTTTACCTTGTTCTCATAGATAACATGGCTCAATTTGAGTGACAGTTGATAGAGTTAGTCTCTATGCTTTTTGGCTGTTAAAGCTACATATTCAGTGGAGGACTACACAAAATATTAAATTAATGAGATTGTTATATTTCCTGGGTTCCTTTGTCAGTCATCTCAAATAGAGTTCTTTAGTTTACCTCCCATTTCTTGAAGTCATCTCAAAAAGGTTTTGGTACTAATGTTTATCTAAGCACAACATTTCATACACAGGAGTGTGGTAAGGCAGAGCTTAATTTGATGCATTATAATGCATGTTAATATCTTGTGTGATTGACTTCAAGGGTAGAACGGATGATCACTTTCCCCTTATAGAGTTCGCCACAATAATAGTTACCATTCCATCATTTAGATGGGCCTTATGAGGCATTATATGGGTGTATGTGCGAATCTCCAGTTGATTTTTTTGAAGAAAGTGAAGAAGTCTTGATAAGAATACATTCATTTCACGATTCTATGGAGAAATTTTAGCTCAACAAAGATAGACTTAAGACATACAGAGTCTCTACAAATCCTATGCAGATATAAAGAGAAGAGACTTAAAGATTCAAGTTGATGATTGGGGTTTCCATAAAGTGTCATCTATGAAGGGGTAGATGAGATTTTGAAAAAAAGGTAAGTTAAGTAATAAAAATGTAGTCCGTTATAACATCTTGAAAATATTATGTAAAGTGGCTTGTGAGTTAGGGTCGCCCAGCAGAACTAGCACCACTTCATCCAGTCTTTCACATTACGTTGTTGAAGAAATGTGTGGAGATCCAGCATCCATAGTACCTTCAAGAAATGTGGCTGTGAAGGATAGTCTCACTTATGAAGATGTGATAGTTAAGATTCTTGATCTTCGGGTTTGAACATTAAGAAACAAAAAAGTCATATCTGTTAAGATCTTGTGGAATAGTAAACCCGTAGAGTGAGCTACTTGGAAAGCTGAAGCAGCCATTAAGGACACGTATGCTCATGTCTTTTCTTTCGATTCCATTCCATCTTGAGCTAGCCGTTCCTCTTAGACATTCAGTCATTCAGGTGTAACATCACTCATAGAATAATGTTCCTTTCGTTTGTACTTGCATTTCAGCGTATTTGCATGTACTTGGAACTTAGTTAAGTCAGTAATCAGTTTCTTGTAAAAAGACGTAGGGTTTGCAGCTCTCTCCCTCCCTATGCATCTAGTTAGACTTTATTTGACGACTAATGTTTCCAAGGGGGAAACATTATAGCACCTACGAAACCAAACTTTCAAAAAACAACAGGAAAACCACCCGAACAAGTGAATCAGGCAATGTTCACGGACCGCGACAGGGTTTAGGGTCCGTTGACCTACCCATGGACTTATCCCTTTGTAAAAAGAGGTGGACCACGGGACTCTTCAGAGGCCGTGAACAACCTCACGGACCGTACTGGCACTTGTGGCCAACCCCAAGAGACCACCTGTTTTTGACTTTCAGATTACCGGACCCTTCACGATCAGTAATCCTAACGAAGAGATGTAGGAGTGCCCGTGGAAGCCTCTCTTAGAAACATCTTTGAAAATTGCCGAAGTTTCAACCCACAACAATACCCATTGATCATTGGTCCATGCATGGTCCATGGTGCTTTTCCATGGACGAAAGTGTAACAACACTAAAAATGAATATGCTAAGTAATACTTAATGTCTATAGAATGCCTACGATTAGACCGGGTTCACACGGATTGATGCGCATAGAACCATACCTCTAAACCGTTGCTACATCCAAGCCAACTAACTTGGGGAGTTAGATGATCTAGAGAAGGTTGGGTCCAACCATGTAGTGTTCTCGAATACGAATATTAATTTGAAGAAGTCTTTAGCGGACTTAGAAAGAGGAAATCTTAGGTTTGGAGGGTCTAGAGGTTAAATGGTTTTTTTCCAGGCTAAGAATAGTATTGTAATTACCCTAAATATATATTTAATTATTTAATTAATAAGTTGGAGGGGATTTTTTGGAGGGAGGGCTGAATTGGGCTCTTGAAGTGAAGTCTTGCTACACTCGGGTTCGAACCTAGGTGGAAGCAATGAATTAAATTTTTTTTTATTTACATTGGTAAATTTACATTTATTAGTTATTAACTGATTTAAAATAAAAGGAAATCAGATTTTTAATAATTAAATAAAAAATTCTTTGACTAAGTCCTAACATGACACCTAAGCCTAATGAAACTCTTCTCTCCCACACTCATCTCTCTCTCACGTTTCTATCATTGTCATTCACGTTTTCTCCATCAAAATAACTCCAAAATAGTTGGTAAACCAATGTTCTTCACATTTGAAGAACTCACACGAAAATATAAGAAAAAGAAACGTTGATCAATCATGTTGGCAAAGAGAAGGTTTCCCGTCGAGTTTGGTGTTGAACTTTTGGTGTTGGACGTGTGTTTGGAGGATTTATTTGGGAAGAAATTCAAGGTTTGAATGTCAAAAAGGTATGGGTTCTCTTATCTCTTAGTCCCTTTGCAAAGAGACCCCTTGAGGTTCAGAATATTCATTATGAAAACTAGGATTATTCCCCGTTGCGTGTACCTGTAACTAGCTCCCATTGAATAATAGGTTGGTTATGTTTGATGGTAGAAAATTAGGGATGAAACGTGTTATCGTGATAATTAATTGTTTATATGTATGTCTGGAATTATGTGACTTATGTTAATGTCTCCAAAAATGTAACTACGTGTGAATGTGTGTGTTGTCGTGGCTATTGTTCATGGTTTAGGACTTGAAATGGCATGATAGTTCTTTATATTTCATGTACACATGTTGATGTAAATGTGATGTTCATATGAGTTGAAATGTGTTTGATTTAAAGGATTACGTCTTAGCTAAATGAGTACATGAAGACGCACATAAAACGTTCTATATGCACTACGAAATTCCCCTAAGAACTATGGTGTAACTTGATAAAAAGATACTGAAAAATTAAAGGAAAATTTCCACCTTCTATTTATGAGTTTCGGTCAGCAAAGAGGGTTATAAATATTAAAAAAAAATTCTAAAACTAGTGAGGTCATGGATGATTGAACCTGTGACTTCACCAAGTTAAAAATCATCAAAATAAAGAAGTAAAAAGAAATGTGGTGAAGGGGATTCTAACCACGGTATTGGCTGAAAAGTTTACCTTAAAAGAAAAGAAATGAGAGGAGTGGGTTTCGAACCCACCACCTCTCCATCAGATTTAAAGAAGAGTAAAAGAAAAAAAAATAAATCTGAGGCGTGGGAATCGAACCCATGAATTCTAGGCAGTGAAGGAGAAGAAAAGAAATGTGAGACGTGGGAATCGATCCCACGACCTCTAGGCAGTGAAGGAGAGTCAAACCAATTAAATGAAAAGAGATGTGAGGCGTGAGAATTGAATACACGACCTCCTAGGAAGATTCAAGGAATAAATTAAAAGAAATTAAAGAGGGGTTGTGGGGGTTCGAACCCACAAGCCCTTGGCCAAAGGAGAGAAATTAAAAGTAATGAAAATAAAAAGTAAATGAGGTTGTGGGGGTTCGATCCCACATCCTCTTAGTTCTATTAAATGAAAAATGAAGAGACAATGTAAAGAAAAAATAAAATGAAGGCTTTGCGGACCGAACATGGGTCCCAAAAGCCGTATGGATCAAATAAAGTAAATGAAAAAAATGTAAGTTTTGTCTAGGGGATTGGAAACGGGGTCCCCTTGACCAAATTCCGTATTGATACATTAGTCATACGTGAATTAAATATTCAAGAATTATGTTGTCTATTTAGATCAAAATCGAGAACTTGTCATACATACAAGATGCATAAATCTTGTACCACATAATCTTAGGAAGATATGAATCACTTAAACTATGAACGAAGCATCATGGCTTCTTGTATGTATAGACCCATAAGTCGAGCATACGTCTAAAAATCAGTGAATTTAAGATGTACGCAATTAAATGATGAAATAATAAAGAAATGATTAAATGAACAATGAAATGATAAAACCCTAGAAGGGTTAAATAAGAGTCTGAAACACACTACATAGCCAAGTGCATTGCCATATGATGAAATGAACAATGAAATGATGAAATGAACAATGAAATGATGAAATGAATAATGATATGATGAAACCCTAGAAGAGTTAAGTAAGAGTATCAACCACACTAAATGGACAAGTGCATTGGCATATGATGAAATGAAAAAATGGGGTGAGTAATTATGAAGAGAAAATTTGCTAATGTTAATGAATGTGGTGACAACATGATATGAGGCTAATGTAAAAGATAAGAGCAATCTTAAATGATCCTAAGGAAATTTTACCAAGATTTACTCACCTATAAGAGTGTAAAGTTAATGAAGAGACCAGTCTCTATGAAAACTATAATAAAAATACTGAGATTAACAAACTTAATACTACTAATGAGATGAGAAATCATCTATTGAGCTATGATGTCCTCATAATAGAAGCCAACCTCCATGACCTACGAGTTGAATGTATTAGAACTTTATACAGAGCACTGGTAGACAAACTATGAGCAGTGATGCCTTCTTTCAGGAAGAACAGAGGTTCACATAACTCTCATAAGATGATACTGTCTGGCGTGCCGTGTATATATTTCCTTATATTTCCTAGTCTTCGAACCTATACTGCCAATAAACGGATCTGGCGAGGTTTAATTCTAATATACGCTAGCACGTTTTGGGTCACTTTGATTGGTGATTCCTGTTCTTTTTGGTGTGGGGTTTCATGTCACTAGATTTTATGATGCTCACATGATCTATATCGGTTAAAGTTAAAGATCCCAATGAATGAATGAGGCCTTCCTAATATGATGCACATAATTAAGCAATTGATACCAAAGGTGTTAGGATAGGATAATCTAGTTGTGATTTAGATTCAAGTAATGACATTAGGTCATTCTTGGTCATTGCACAACGAACACGATGATAGTCTTAAACTACATCCTAGGTATAGCTGGTGTTTACACTTACCCATGAATGAAATGAAATGAAGTATGTATGAATGAAAGATGCAGACTCTGCGTTTGCTAAAGCAGACTCCCTAGTTGAGGTCCCATATGTTCATCCCTCATTTTGGGAAGTCTTAATGTCAATTCCATTATTCTAAGGTCTCATGGCTTACGAATAAATTATATGAACCACATTAGGTGTTATATAAATAATGATATGTTCTATTTGTACGCTGTTGTGAGCAGTGTGCAAAATGTTAAGTATGATGGTGCATGATACTCTTATGGAATAACTTTCCTAATCAAAATTTGGTAAGCTCATAAACTTTCCCAATAGAAATTTGGAAAGTTCACTTACTTTCCTAATCTCAATTTGGCAAGTCCACTGACTTGAACTTCTATAATAGTGTTACTAGGAAAGAGCTATTCTTGCTCATGCATTTCCTTAGTGTGTGCTTGCATATACCCATACATAGTACAAATGTGTACTAACCCTATACAACTCTAAGCTTTTAGGAGCAGGCACAGGTGGACGCTAGAACTATAGAATCAATGTTGCAACTATTCAGACGTCGAGCATTGATATGGACTTGGTAGGCCCTCATGCTTTCGACTATGCTTGACCATTTACATTCTAGCTTAGATCTAGGATTGAGCTAGTGGAGTATGTTCCACTAGCATTTCTTTCGGTTTTTGTTCAGACATTGTATTGGTGAAATTTTGGCAAGTGCATTTTTATCGTTATAATACACTGCTTCTTTCATTTGATGATCTTAATGTTAGATGGTTGATGGTGAAAAATTATATATGTAATAGATTTTTTAGTAAGCATGTTAAGAACAATAAAGTTTCAAATATTGTTCTAAAATTAACCTAGATGAAGTAACAATGACGTATCTAGGCTTGTCTTCGACCTTTGAGATGTCAATGGCGCCGGTCTCGTCTTGGTCTATATTCTGATCATGACATCAAGCCCAAGAAATCAAGTCTTTGAAGCCAAGACAATGTTGGGCATGACGGACCATCGATCAGTCTGTTGGTGTCTCTAGTAAACTCTTAAAGGAGGGGTCGTTTTGTTTTTTCCATATGCGTTGGACCCCTAAAGTATGTATGTTAAACCCTCAACTACGTGGTTTTGATTAGTTTTAACCTATTAAACTAATTAAACCCTACATAATACATCATTCACAAAAATGAAGCAAACCTTAGAGCAAATTAGAGGGTAAAGTCGAGTATCCATAGTTCAAGATCCCAACAAGTTCACATCAATTCCTTCCACGAAATCGAAAGATTTCTCTATGGAATTCCTCACCAGGTATGTGGGATTTAATTATTGATTTACTTTCACTAGTGGGTTCCTTTCACCAAATAGGTCCCTAGAATTCAGTCAGATTTTTCGATTCTCTACAATGTTTAGATCTAGGATTTCTAGAATTTCTGAATTTATGTTTTAATACAGTTCTTAGACTAATTAAAATCAGATTATCACATTTTTGTAGAACTTTTTCTTAGTTCTTTCACAAACTCAGAAACCTAGTTACTTAATTATTTTGGTTCATGAATTATATTTTCTAAGGCATATAAAGAGTTATACATGTTGTAGTATTTTAATGTTTCATTATCAGTATATTAATTTAGCATTTTCAGTAAGCAAGTCATAGTTTTGAGCTATCGAGTATTTCGAGATTTTAGTCATATTATAGATTATACACATAATAAATTGGGAGTACGCTTAATACAAAGTATAACTTGGGTCAATTACCCGTATAGTCTGAGCATTACGTGTCCCATAAGTTTAAAAATCCTCTAAGTAGTCATCTATTTTGTGATCACGCTAGAGGGTATATTGGGTCCTTTTGATCGTCTTTATACATCAGACTCCACTTTTATCACTCGTGGCTTTATTTTGATTATTTGTAGATCCCAGAGCCATATTCTAGTGTATAGAGCAAGTTATCAATTACAGTTCACTATTCAGTTTCAACATGCTAGAAAAATAAGTCATTTCATTCAGTTATTTCATGTTCAATATATTCATTATAGTATCATGCTTTGTTCATTTATGTACAATGTTCACATTTATTCTATCATGCATGCTCAGTACCTTTCAAGTGTTGATGCACACTTTGCGCTACATCTTCTAATGATGTAGATTTAGATCCTCAACGTCATGATAAGGCCTATATCAGATCTCAATCTCTATTTCAACATCATCTAATGATATGTTCAACATTTTAGTTTTCAATAAACTCATGTATATTTTTTTAAGATAGTTTTGGGTAATTCCCATCATTTCATTTTATGAAATGTTTCTAGATTTTGCATATAGTTTGGGTAATCCCCGTCATTTCATTTTATGAAATATTTGTAGCTTTTGCACACTATGAATATAATGTGGAAAAAGTTTAAATATGCTTATGATATGTTGGCAGGGTTTTCTTGGAGTCGTCTCGTGCCCGCATCCTGGGGGGTAGCCTCGTGGTGTATATGCATGTATATATATACATGTATATATATATATATATATTCAAATATTTACGACCACACCCCAAGACAATTGTATGTGCTTGACTCACATCCTGAACCATACAAAAAACTGAACAACTATACAAAAACTTAAAAAGATATAAATGTGTAAATCAGTTAAATATAATTTTTACAATGTTGTGAAATAAAACTGTATAATAATGATAATTTTTGAACATTTAAATACCAAAGACTTAATTTTATCATTAATTTGTCTCTAAAATCTCAATTGAACTAGGATAAGTTTCGACGCAAAACCCATTGCTATCTTTTGGGCTGAAACCTAGTCTTGATACATTTTTATCTTATCAAACCATTATTTTATAAGATGAGAATTTGTATTGAAACTTAAATTTTGATAGACTTAGATCTAATCAAGGCTTAAATATAGAACAATTTAATTGTAGGATTTAAGAATATGTTCCATGTTGACATCCTTTAAATCGAGCAAAGTCCCTGTGACTCAATTAGAAAATAGTGAAAAGAATTTTAAAATGGTTAAACCGGTAAAAGGGAAAATGGAGTCGCCACCTTATTTTTAGGAAAACTAGAAAATCGATTATTTAATTAACTTAAAAGGAAGTTTGTGAAACCAATTGATTCTAGGTAAGGGGTTCAAATAATTCCAAAGGTAATGAGTTAGACACCCTTCGGAATCTACAAGTGTAGGTAACGACATAATTGATTTTTTTCAAATTGAGAGGAGACAAAACTAATATAAAACTATAATAAACATGTAATATACACAAGTAATGAAATAAGATAATATAAGAAGCGGCCTAAAATTTGTCTAACAACAATGTATACAAACTAATGAATGAAGAATATAATTTGAACTTAATTCGAATAGCTTCAATGGGAAGGAACTCTTGATACATGTAAAGACACAAAGGAAAATTGCTAGTATTATATAAATATGAGTAATCATATATTAATAAAAAAATAACTTAAAAATAAAAAAGATATTCTTTATTAACACGGAAGGTCTTGAAAATTGATGGTAATTTTTTCATCGGTTAATTATAACAAACAAAATATGTAAACTTAAATTAAATTTCTGTCTCTTAAAATAAGGAAGCCTCCAAAACCGACAAAGATATCTTCATTGTCCATTTAACATGCAGTCTAAACTCATATAAAATCAATAAGCAATAATTTAAATAAAATGCAACAACCAATATGATAACATGAACAACATGGTAGTAAATTTTTTTATTAAATAATAAAAAATAATTGTTGGACATTCTTAGAATAATAATAATTAAAAAAAATAAATAATAAACAATAATGAGGGAAAATGAATTTTCATAGAAAAGGATAACACAACCAACAATACAATAATACGAATAATAACGAATTGATAACTATTAGCATGAGGAGTCAAGAAAACAAAGAATAATTTAACAATAATTTAAAATAATAATAGATGAAATAGTAGCGACGAAAACATATTACTCATTAATGAAGCATTTTTAAATTGTACACCCTATATAGAACAAAAATAAGATAAAAATGACCTACCTAACTGTACAAAGCTAGAATAAAAAAAAAACAAACACCAAACTGTTCTATACACTACCTTATTTTATTTTATATTCCAAAACATTAATAGCATAACTTAGACAAAAACAAATAAATCAAAAAAAAAAAATTAAAGATGCAGATCTGAAAAATTTTAAACAAACAAAAAAATCAAGCACAACATAAAAAGCAAAGAGACGCTAGCATCAAAAATAAAATATAAATACTAACAAACAACCAAAAAAATGAAATATTAATAGTAACAGACCACCAAAATTATACATGAATGAACAACATAGATCGGTAAGCAAAAAATAAAATAAAAGAAAAATAAACAATGTAAAGATAGATTTGTATTACCATTTGGAGCTCACCGAATTTAACGTTGCAGGAGCTGGTTATTTACATGCCTTAAAATTTCATCCACCACCATCTTAACCTAGTGAGCCAGTTAATCTATATATAGGAAATTGTTAAAAATGGACCTAAGATATGGGCAGAGAAGGTGACCCAAAAATTATAAGTTGATTAAATATTTGTGTATTCAAATTCTATTCGTATTTGAATTAATTTTTTTAATTGTGTAAAATATTAAAATGAATATTAACCGATGTAACAAACAAGATGAATATTCAAAAACATAATGAACCTAACTAAGGACATATGAAAATCCAATCTCAAAATTTACTAATAAAAATCCTAAATTTTGATATATGAAGATAGTTATCGATAAACATATTTAAACTTATAAGAAAAGTATTTTGAACTATTAAATAAATAAAACTTAAAAATTACAATTTTTTATAAAAGTTAGATGAAAATTGAATGTCAAATTTTTAAATGTATGTGTTACTATTTGACTATTTTAAAGGACTCCCCGTGAAGAGATGAGCTCTCCAATGAAATATGGTTTATTGTGCCCGAGGCCTTACACACACTACCAAAACCATAGAGGTTACACTATCACTGCTATGGTTTCACATTTTATAATGCAAACAGAGTCTTATTAGCTTTCAAAATATCACGAGCCATTAAAGTAAGAAAAGCATGATTCTTCTTCACTTTGAATACACTGCCAAAAGTAGGGTTTAGTCATTTAATGGGTTTTGAGGTGACGTTTAAGGACTAAACCTCATATAGATGATGCAAATAAAGATACATATCTATCAAAATTTTTAAAGTCTTAATACCAAGGGAGGAGTTCAAAGATGAATGGGCAAGCCAAGGCCTAAAGCCAAGGCTTCCCCTAAGGGAGACTATTGCCTCAAACTCCACGGTCATGACCATTACTTTTGGTCAAGACCATGGCAAAGTGGGGGCCTTGTTGACTTTGCCCCAAACTTCACTAGGGGACCACGAATCATGGTCCACTCCATGAGTCGTGAAGTTAGTTGTGGAGTTGCCTTCGTTTTAAAGAAGGTGGGTATGTTTGGAGGGGCTACTACCCAAGAGACCATAAGACAGTTATGGTTCGTGGTGCATGCTGACGAGCAAGGGGGCTTGGTCGTTAAAAGCACTCGGTGTGTAAGGTTGATGAACCATTTCTGGAGGCTACTGCCTTATCCTTCAAGATCCACACCACAACTCGTGGTGTTCATAGCATCTCTTCAAGGGGCTCGTGAGGGCTACATGTGATTTCACTAGTGAAGGTCAAGATGGACATTTATTTTTAATGTCCAACTAAGTGAGTGGATTTTTGGGTAGTTAAGGGGTTAAGTATATATTGACTTTAGTCATTCTTACACCTATTTCCAAATCAAAATATAAACTCCCAAATTGAAATCGAAAGCTCTCATTTCTCTCTAAACTATCTCTCTACCGACGTTTACCGTAGAAAAGAATTCAAGCATCTAGATATGGTTTAAGCTACTAGTTTTTTAACAAAATTTCATGGTGAAGATTACATTAGGTATGGTGGATATTCACTCTTTGGATCCTTTCCCAAGAGGCTCTTCAATGTTGGATTTCAAAAATCTACAATTTCTAGGTTTTCAATCAAACACATGGATCTCTTTCAAAACATAGTTTCTTTGATCGTAATTGATTTATTATGACAATATATGATTTTTTTATGGATGAATACATTTAATTTTATTGTTTTTCAATGAAATTACCCATGACCCGTGTACCTTCATTCTTAATAAATTCTAAACCCTAGTTGTGGTTGATAGTGATTAAATGATGAGAATGAAGAATGTTCTTTTATAATTCGTTATTGTAATGTGATATTGATATACATGATGAATTAATGATAGGGAAGTATTGCAAATTATTGAAGGTTATAAGTAAGGGCTTTCAAGGTGATCAGTATTATTATATTGAATTGCTAGTTCAATAATGATGAACATAATTACTTGGTTATGTATTGTGGAGTAGAATTATTTTTCCTCTTCCCTTTAACCTTAAGCTTGATCAAGTATGTATGATGTGTTTCGAATGTTATGCTATGATATGAATATGAAGGTTGTGAGATAATGATGGTTGTGTTGTTATGTTGAATTGAAGTTAATTCTCATGCACCTTAAAATGACTATGTTAAGAAAGAAATATTCACACAAGATGTTGGTGTTATAATTAAAGGACTTCTTTTATTGTAATCATTGATTTAATGATATATGAGGGATTTAGTACTTATGATATACTTGACAAACTATTGCTTAAGTAAAGGCTAAAGGTTACCTAAAAAGGGGAATCAAGCTTAGCACCGAGAGGATATGCATGAGACTGGTTCATTCTGAAAGAAATGAGGGTTCATCGAATGGTCTCATGAGATGGAAACTATAATATCATAATGTATAAATAGGGTAGTTAGTAGCAATCTTTGTATCCCATGAAGCCCACATAAGTTTTAGCTAGTGGATTATATACTATCATGAGTGTTATTCCCTACATTGTCAAGTAGGACACCCTCCCATCAATGTTAGGGGTTGAAACCAGATTCCATGTATCTCAAATGGTGTATGTGGGTTATGAAGAAGTTTCTCGATTGTTAAAAACAAGAATAAAGGAAGTACATGTGTATGCTTGTGTCTTCTTGAGCGTTTGCTAGATATGTGTGGGGGGTATGGGGCCTCATATGTATGTTGAACTAGTAGTATTAAAATGGGGGTAGTGTGTAAAGTCTTATGATATAATGATTAAATGAAATCAAGAGTGTATGTTATGAAAGGTGGTTTTTATTATAATGTTGTAATTTTAAATGTCTTTATATATTATGGAATGGATTGATTGTGTTTTATTAGAATGTGCATTATGTATTTTAACTTGAAATAGCATGGTTTGAACTAAAGGTCTCTTTATTCATGTTATAATGGTTTTAATTGCATTGCTTTCCTACGTAGTACAAGTGGAATGTACTAAACCAGATTTCTCTTATTTTTCTACCAAGTATAAGTTAAGGCTAGTAGATCTTACTGAAGAAGAAGAAAAGTCTTGGATAGCATTCTCAAACAAATTGGTTTGTTCTCAAGATCTGAGGACAACATGATACCAATATGTTTTCTTTCTTCTATTTTTTTACTAGATTACTAATGTACTTCTTATATAAATGCTTTTATTTTGTAAAGGCTAAGGTCTCGATGATGAGATTCTTATGTTTGAATCAAGATTTATAATAAGACAAGTTTAGATGCTCTATTTTCATATATGAAATAGTTTGACATTGATTGTTAAAGTTCAAAATATTTCTGTATGTTTCATTGTCTTATGAAATAATGATATGCTAAGGGCTTAAATAAGACCTCTTCAAGGTCGAGTATGCTATGTTATGAAAAGAGGTGATCTCGGGTCGTGACAAACTTGGTATCAGATCATAAGGTTATTGAATGATAATTAGGAATGATATGTTATGAACCACGTCTTTTAGTGTCTTGTTCATGGGTGTGAAGGGCTACACACTTATGAATGAGAGGCTATCTAATACATAGGAACATTCACTTCTTTTTATGTTCTTATAGTTGTACCTAAGAGTCTTGCCTCTATCTGTACATGCCTTTTAATATTTTTCTCATGGATATTGGATATGAATACTAAGAGGGAAACGATAAGAACGGTATGAGAGGAGGTTGCAAATGCGATAGTTCCTCTCCAAGGTAAACAAACTCCTTCTAATGAGCAAGTTCCTTTAGGTGGCCAAGTTTCGTTCAATTTTCAGATCTTAATGGATGGAGAGATAAGGGACTATTTTCCAAACTTGACCCAAGTCATGGTTTCTCAATCTCAATTAGTAACTACACAAGATCAAGATATGATGGCACAAGCTAATCGGAAAATTGGGACTCCTATGAACTTGTACCATGGCTTCGTATTTGAGGGACATCACAAGAATAAATCGTCCAAGGTTTTATGGGTCTACGATGAATGAGGATCATCAATACTTTCTTGATGAGTTATATAAGATCTTGTTTACTATGTGGGTAACTTCGAATGAGAAGGTCGAGAAATCCACATATCACCTAAACGATGTGGCACAAATAAATGGAAGGAAAAAAGTGCTTTGTGAGAGGTCCCATAAGTTGAGAAATTTTAGGAAGGCATTTTTTGATAGAATCATCCTAAGGGAGAAAAGAAAGGAAAAAGTTGAAGAATTCGTCAACCTTCATCAAGAAGGTATGAGAGTCTAAGAATACTCTTTTAAAGTTCATTAAGTTGTCTATGTATGCATTGTCTTTGGCGTCTAATAATAGATATAAAATGAGTCGTTTTTTATGGTTGTATCCAATGATATTATGGATGAGTGTCGTGAGGCAATTCTTCATGATAATATAGGAATTTATCTTTGATGGTGCATGCTCACCAAGTTGAAGATACTAGGAATGGGAAGGGAAATAAGGATCCTAAGAGGGCATGACAGGTGCTTCCAAGGGTAAGCTTAGGATCCTAGATAACCCAAGATTTAAGAAGAGGCTTTCCAAACAATTTACTTTCAATAATGCAAGGTCCAAAAAAGATAGGGTACTCATCAAAGAGGCACAACGAGGAACAATTCGTGGTTCTCAATGTAATAAATTAAATTGTTCCTAGTGTGGAAAGAGGCATGTGATAAAGTGCCTAGTTTGCAAGGATATTTGCTTTTCTTGTGGAAAGAGTGTCCACACGGTCAAACACTGTCCCATGACAAATAATTTAAGAGACAAAGACTAATCAAGCACAAGAAAGAGGTCATAACTCTAATGCTCCAAAAAGGAACCTCTTCTATGCTCTCCAATCCAAAAGTGATCAAGAGAGCTCTCCCAATGTTATTACATGTATGTTTCAAGTATTTAAATTAATGTTTATGCATTTTTAGATCTTGATACCACCTTTTCTTTTGTAACTCTTTTAGTGGCTATGTAATACTCCACGAAAACCTTTTCAGTGTCTATTCGGTGGGTGACTCCATTGTTTCTAAGAGAGTCTATAAGAGTTGTCCCATCTCATTGTCCAGTAGAATCACATTGGTTTATTTGATAGATCTTGATATATTGGACTTTGTGCTATATTGGGGATGGATCGGTTAGATGCTTGTTTTGCTTCTATTGAATCAAGAATAAGGTAGTCAAGTTTCAATATCCTAATGAACCCGTCTTAGAGTGGAAGGGGAAGTTCAATCCCTAGGAGTAAAATTATTTCGTGTATAAAAGCTTGTAATATGATTTCTTAGGGATGTCTCCATCATATTGTGAGGGTCAAGGACCTTGGGTCCGAGTCTCCTCCCTTTGAGTCTGTCCCCCTAGTGAAAGATTTTCTGAAAGTCTTTCTCCAATGACTTGCTCGGTATTCATCCTTAAAAGCAAATAGATTTTGATATTGATTTACTGACGGATACTCAACCCATATCAATTCTTCCTTACCATATAGATCAGGACGAGTTTAAAGAATTTAACCTAAACTCAATGATTTTCTATACAAGGGTTATATTTGACTAAAACTATTTCCATGGGGTGCCCCATATTATTTGTAGAAAATAAAGATGTGTTTCTTAGGATGTGTACTGATTATCCACAATCGAATAAGGTCATTGTAAAGAATAAGTATCCTCTCCCTAGAATTGATTATTTGTTTGACCAACTCCAAGAGGCGGGTTACTTTTCGAAGATATATTTAAGGTAGGGTCATGACCAACTTAGAGTGAGAGGAGTTGACATTCATAAAAGAGCTTTCCGAATAAGATATGGTCACTATGAGTTTGTAGTCATGTCTTCTAATCTAATTAACGCCTTGGCGACCATTATAGACCTTATGAATCGGGTGTTTAGGAACTCTCTTGAATATTTTGTGATTGTCTTTGTCGATGATACTTTGGTATTCTCCAAGAGTGAGGAAGATCTTATGAGTCATTTGAGGATAGTGTTGCAACTCCTCAAGCATCACAAACGTTTTTCTATGTTTAGGAACTGTAAGGTTTGGCTATGATTTGTTGCTTTTCTTGTTCATATTGTTTCAAGTGTGATTATAGAGGTCGATCAAAAGAAAACGAAGGCGGTTAAGAATTCTACTAGACCCCTAAGTCCCATGGATTTTCAATGATTTTGGGTTTAGCCCGGTATTATAGGAGATTTATGAAAGGTTTCTCATCTATTGCTTCTCCATTGACATCCCTAACACAAAAGAAAGATAAATTTGACTGGTTGGAAGTTTGTGAAGAGGCCTCCCATAGTTGAAAGATAACCTTACCTCCGCTCTGGTGTTGACTTTATCACAGCGTACAGAAGGTTTTGTAGTGTATTGTGATACTTCTCGTGTGGTTTTGGGTTTTTTCCTCATGCCACATGGTAAGCCGATAGCATATTTCTCAAGGCAACTCAAGGTACATGAAATGAACTATTGACCCATGTTCTTGAATTAGTGTTTGTAGTGTTGCTTTGAAATTTTGGAGACATTATTTTTATGGGATGTATGTAGATGTGGTCACCGATAACAAGAGCCTGCAGTATGTGTTTACTCAAAAAGACTTGAACCTCCAGAAACGAACATGGTTATAAATTTTTGAAGACTATGCTATGAATATCCTTTACCATCCCGTCAAATCCAATTTAGTTGCGGATGCTTTGAGTCTCATGTCCATTTGTAGTTTAGCCATGTATAAGACTAGAAAAAAGAGGTAGTCCGTCATATGCATAGGTTGGCTCGATTTGGAGTTCGACTAGTAGATTCTCCAAAAGTTAGTTTCATGGTCCGATATATCTCTGAATCCTCCTTAGTTGTTGATGTGAAGTATAAGAGACACTCTGTTCCTGTATTAATGTTGTCGAAACTTTTTTCCAATGAGGAGATGGGTTACTTAGATATCAAAATTGTTTTCGTGTTCGATATGTGGATGACCTAAGAAGACATATTTTAGAAGAGTCCCATGGTTGGCGATATTCTATTCATCCGGGAGCCACCAACATATACCGTGACTTGTCATGATATCTTTTAGTGGAATTGTCTTTAGGCGGATGTGGCATATTTTATGGCCAAATCTCCAAATTTATAACAAGTTAAGTCCAAGCATCAAAAGTCGAGAGGCTTGTCTCAAGACATAGATATTCCCACTTGGAAGTGGGTAGGTGTAAATATGGATTTTGTTGTTTGTTAACCTCGTACTCAGATGCAACATTATTCGATTTATGGCATTGTGGATAAGAATACCAAATAACCAATTTTATTCCCATCAAGGAGTTACTCGATGGACGATTAATCCATATTGTACCTAAGGGAGATAGTAAGAATGCATGGGGCTCCATTATCTATCATTTCGGATAGGGGTACTCAATTTACTTTTCCCTAATGGAAGTCATTCAATAGTGGACTCGGTACTAAAGTGAAGCTTTGTACTGCATTTCATGCCAAACAAATAGTCTACCAAAACAAACCATCCATACCCTAGAAGATATGTTGAGGCCATGTGCTATTGACTTGAAGGGTAATTGGGATTATCATCTACCATTAATTGAGTTTGACTACAACGATTTCAAACACTTAAGTATTGTCATATCTCCATTTGAGGCCATTTATAGGAGAAAATGTAGGTCTCTGATTGGGTGGTTTGAGATAGGTGAGTTTTGTCTCATCGGTTCTGGAATAGTGTATGAGGTTGTAGAGAAAGTACAAATCATAAGAGATAAATTGAATATGGCCTAAAGCGCCAGAAATAAAATGCCAAAAATACAAAGAGGGACCTTGAATTTGAAGTAGGTGATTTTGCTTATTTGAAGATATTACCCATGGAAGGGGTGATGAGATTTTGTAAAAAGGGGAAACATAGTCGTTGGTATGATAGGCCATATGAGATTTTAAAATGAGAGGGAAATGTTTCCTATGATTTGAGATTGCCTATTGAGTTCTCTCCGGTTTATTCGTCGTTTCATATGTCAATGCTTAAGAAATTTATAGGCGGTGTTGTATCTATCTTTACTCTAGAAATATTAGAAGTTGATATGAACCTTTCTTTTGAAAAGGTTCCGGTTGAAATTTTAGAGCTGCAAGTGAAGTAGTTGAGTAATAAAGAAGTAGCTTTTTTAAAGGTTCTTTCGAAGAATCATGTAGTAGAGAGTGCTACTTGGGAGGCCGAGGCCGATATGAAATCCCAATATCATCATATATATCCTTTTTCTTCTAGTCACAGTCGAGGTAAGTAATTCCGCATATTTTTTGTTTATGGAGAGTTATGTGTGTTTAAACACTTCATGAGAATTCATGTCTAAATTTTTTATTGAGTTTTCATGGTAACTTTAATATGTTGTTGGTGTATTTGACATTATGATATGTTATAATGAACATGCTAAATTTTGAATATATAACATGATGTATTAGCTCTTTTTATGATTATGTTGAGCTTATGTGAGATGGAGAAGTTTATTCCTCCTTGCATCATGTGAAGTGAAGACATATGTGTATATTTTCTGGTAGATGAAGTTTCTACCTCATTGTGATTCATTGATATGATTATAAGAATGGAGTTTTATATTTCCTCCTTCGAAATTGTATATAATATTAATCGTTTTGTTGGACTGCTAGTATTGAGTCGTTGATTCTAAAAGGATGTCTATAGAGTTATTCAAGGATGAATGTTTTCCAAGGGAGCATATTGTTAGACCTCGGAAACCTAAAAACATAGGATAGACTTCTACATGATGGTAAATTACATAAAAAAAGGTTAAAATTAAGTTTTTAATCCTACTTTCATGTTACATAGTTTGAAAATGTTCCTGTCTAAAGATGTAAGAACGACCATGACCTTTGGAAAACTAGTTACTTGAACTATTGTAGGGTTGAGTCATGTAGTGGGGTTTTGAGGTGACGTGTAAGGACTAAAACTCATATTTTAATAAAAATAAAAATATATATCTAACAAAGATTTAGGAGGTCAACACAAAGGGAGGAGTTCCAAGCTAAAGGGGTAAGCCAAGGCTTCCCCAAATGAGAGGCTATTGCCTCACACTCCATGGGCATGCCCACGGCTCATTGTCAAGACCACGACAATGTTGCGACCTGATGGAGTTGCCTTAGCTAATGCGAAAGGACTCAAATTGTCTTAGTCACTGCCCCAACCTTCACGATGTGGACCATGACTCGTGGTCCACTACACGATTTGTGAAGGTGGGCGTGGAGTTTCCTTTGTTTTTAAGAAGGTGATGATGTTTGGAGGGACTACTGTCCAATACACCACGAGCAACTTTGAGGATCGTGGTGCATATTTATGTGCAAGGTGGATTGGACATGAAAAGTACTTGGGGTGTGAGGGTGATACCCCATTTTGGGAGGCTACTGCCTCACACTTCACCAGACACACCACGGATCATGGTGTTCATCATGGATCATGAAGCGGCTAGTGAGGGTCAGATGTGATTTCACTTGTGAAGGTCAAGTTGGAGTTTTATTTTAGAAGTCCAAATATGTGAGGGATGTTTTGAATATTTATGGGTTAAGTAGACATTGACTTTAAGTCATTTTTACACCTATTCCTAAATCAAAACATAAAATCCCAAATTAAAATCAAAAGATCTCACTTATCTCTAAACTCTCTCTATCTACCATGTTTCACCAATGAAGAACATTCAAGCTTCAAGTAGGTTTCAAGATCAAAGGTTTTCGACCAAATTTCCTAGTTTATCTTAAATTAGGTATGGTGGGTTTCATGACCCACAAGTACAATACTCATATAATGAAATTGAGACAGACTATAAACCATACATCATAATATATACGTTAATCAAGAGTCCATAACAATCTACACATGAATTCAATAATACAGAGACATTATCACATCAACAATAGCATAGCCAAATATAGAGATTAAAGAAGGGTTCATGGAGATTTTCCTTTAAAAACATAAATTATACATCAATAATATCATATCTTCACGTGTGAAAACATTTCATGCAACAATCCAAGACTTAGAGTAGAAATTGGACGTTTTTCATCTTTTTGAAGTCTTTAAAAATCTTCTTTTAAATAGACATTGAGATGATAGCAAGCCTTTGATAAAGAAATCCCATACCTTATTATAAGAATTCAAAGAGAATTGAAGAATAAATTCCATTGATGATCCATCATCAAGATCCATCTTCACCTTGAGCTCTCACAGATGTTTTTGAAGAATTTTTGAGAGTTAAGGGTTTTGATCTAGTTTCTAGGGTATAAATTAGAATTTAATGACTTAAATACTCTTAAAATATGCATACACACGTAAAATAACTGTTCTCTTATTTCATAAGAGTTGGGGTGAATTCCCAAAGTACCCCAAGTCTTAACAGTGAAGCTGGCAGATTGCAGGCACCACCATTGAATGCCCAATGACGAACCGTCGTCAGAGTGATGCCCCGTCAAAGGAATTTTTTGTTAAGGTCTGACCCTTAAAAAACCTGAACCTTGGATGTGGATTTTCCTTGGTTTCAATCAAGGTGAGAATGTTTGGAGGAGCTATTGCTCAATACACCACGAGCCACTAAAAGGGTTGTGGTGCATGTTGGCTAGCAAGGGTACTTGGTCGTGAAAAGTATTTATGATGTGAGGGTGATGCCGCATTTTAAAGGCTACTGACTCACCCTTCACGAGCCACACCATGGCTTACAGTGTTCTTCATTGCTCGTGAAGGAGTTTGTGAGGGATGGATGGGATTTCACTAGTGAAGGTCAAGTTGGACTTTATTTTAAGAAGTCCAACTAAGTGAGGGGTGTTTTGGGTATTTTAACGGTGAAGTATACAATGATTATAAGTAATTTTTACACCTATTCCTAAATAAAAACATAAACTCCAAATTGAAATGAAAAGGTCTCTCTTATCTCTAAACTCTTTCTCTACCAAGTTTCACTAATGAAGATCATTCAAGATTCAAGTAGGGTTCAAGATCTAAGGTTTTCAACCAAATTTTCTTTTTAATCTACAATTAGGTATGGTGGATGTCACGAACAATAAGTATAATACACATATAATCAAATTGATATAGCCTATAAACCATAAAATCATAATTTATACATAAATAAAAAATCCATAATAATTTACACATGAATTCACTAATATAGACACATTATAACATTACCCATCGCATAGCGAAAAATAGATATTTTAGAAGGTAAAGGGTTCAGGGATATTTTCATTTAAATACATCAATTAAACATAAATAATATCATATATTCATGTTTCAAAACGTTTCATGCAAGAACCCAAGACTTAGAGTAGAAATTGGACGTTTTTCATCTTTTTGAAATCTTTTGAAATCATATTTGAAATTGACTCTAAGGTGATTCAAGCCTTATATGAAGAACTATCATAAATTATTAGAAGAATACAAATATATTTGAATAATAAACTCCATTGAAGATCCATCATCAAGCTCCAACTGCACCTTGAGCTCTACTGGAGGTTTTTGGAGAAACTTTGGGAGGGAAAGGGTTTTGATCCTGGTGCTAGGGTCTAAACGAGAGTTAACTTGCTTAAATAATATTAAAATCCCATACACACCTAAAATAAACTTCCTCCTATTTTATAAGATTTAGGGTGAATACCCCAATTACCCGAAGCCTTAATAGTGAATTTGGTAGATTGCAGGCACCACCAACGAATGCCCAACGACGGACAGTTGTCAATGTGACGCCCCTTGAAAGGGTTCTGTTGTTTGGGTATACACCTTAAAAACCTGAAGGTACTTGAGACCTTGCAGTATCAATCGAGGGTTAAGGTCGACGGTCCATTGTCTTATCGACTGGCCGTACCTTGAGGCTGTTGTTTGGGCACAGCCAGGCAGTCCTGCCTCATCAAGTTGGGGCCACTTGTAGTGTCCATTGTGGGCCCTAGGTTGAGTCATTACCGTATGTTGGACCCCAAACATGCACTTATATGTATTAGGAACATCTCCAATCAGATTCAACACAAGCGAACACATAAAACATGCTCAGACACACACCAACACACAAGGACGTCCAAAGACTAACTTTCGAACGTCTCAAACGTTCCTGAATGTTTGACCTCCAAACCTTACCAAACTCCACATTATTCCTTTAAAAACGAATATTAACCATATAAGGACCTCATAATCTCATTATACACACATAAACACATGCAAGAAAATAAGAAATTAACCATCGAACATCTTGGTCGTCCATTGACGTTTGACTTCAAATTCAATTGGGATGTCTTCAAAAATAACAAAAATATTTATTAAGATATTTGAAAGACTTTACAACAGTTATTAATCTCTATAAAAACCTAGAACATTTTTAGGGGGTTTATAGTGGCTCTTCGGTGGTGCGATCCTCTCCCCAAGAGACTCTTCAATATTGGATGTCAGAAATCCCAAATTTCTAGGTTTTCAACCAAACACATGGGTCTCGTTGAAAACTTATTTTAATTGATATAAATTGATTAATTATGACTACATATGATTTTTTATGGATGGATTCAAGTAATGTTAGGGTTTTTTATTTAAATTCCCCAAGACTCAAGTACCTCCATTCATTATTAAATTCTAAACCTTCATTGGGGTTGACAGTGATTAAATTATGAGAATGAAGGATGTTATTTTATAATTAATTATTGTATTGTGATATTGGCATATATTATAAATTAATGAAAAGGAAGTAAGGTAAATTCTCGAAGTCTATAAGGAAGGGCTTTGAAGGTGATGAGTATTATTGTATTGAATGGTTGGTTCAATTGTTATGCATGTTGTTAAATAAGAATGGGTGTGTTGTTTTATTTAATTGAAGGTTATTCACATGCACCATAAAAAAAACTATGTTATGCAACAAGTATTCTCACATGATGTAGGTTCGTTGATCAAAACAGAATTATCATCGTGTAACCACTTAGATAATGATATATGAGGGATTAATTCCGTAAGATATTCTATATTAACTAATCCTTAAATAATGTCTAAAGGTTACTTAAAAGGAGAATTTATATTAGCACCGAGAGGATATGCATGAGAGGGGTTCATTCCAAAGTAAAGGAAGGTTTCCTCAATGGTCTCATGAGATTGAAACATTAATACTATTAAGTATTTAGAGGGTTTACATATATAGTTGTGCTTGCCTTCACTTAGAAACTCTACGACCCCTAGTAGAGTAAGGCATGCTCTCAAAACTAGATTATCGTAGAAATCTATTGATCCCTTAACTATGAAGCACACATAGGTTGTAGCTACAGGATCCGCCTATATTCTATCATGAATGTTATGCCCTACATTGGAAAGTAGGACACCCTCCCATTTGTGTGAGGGGTTGACATCGGATTCCATGTAGATCATATGGTCAACTTTAATTATGGCAAAGTTTCCAGATATTTATAAACAAGAATGAATGAAGTACGTGGCTAAGCTTGTGTCCTCTTGAGGGTTTGCTTGGTAGGTGTGGGGTATGAGACCTCATATGTACATTGCACTAGTTGACTTAAAAAGGGATAGTGAGTAAGGTCTTATGATAAAATGATTAATTTAAGTCAAGCGTGTATGTTGTTGATGTACCGTGGTTTTACGGTACTTTCAATGCTTTTTCCATAAGTTTAGTGTGTGTCTAAGACCTTGTTGTAGTTATTTTGATGTATTTTTCTTTGTATTTATAGAAAATACTTTCTAAAATGAAAAAAATGAAGATGTGCTAAAAGTTGTGGAAAAGATGACTTACAGAGCCATCGATATTTCGTCGACCCTTCGACGATCCATAAGTGGCAACCGTCGCCATGAAGATGTTATTCTTCCAAGGAAAGATCGAGGAATTCTGACTAATTGTGGATCTACGGAAGGTATGATGGTCCGTCGTCTCATCGATGGACCATCCTAGAGATCCGTTGGTGTTAACAGAATGTAGCCCTAGTACCCGATTTGAAAAGATTCTAAGTATGGAGAAACCCAAGGTCATCGACGCACCATCGTCTTCGTCCGTCAATGGCAACAGAGAGTTGGCTAATAAATCAACTTAACTTAGAGTTGAAGCATGGACGGACGGAGGCATTAATTATCAATCGTTGCCTCGACAGTCCGTCGGATAGGTCCTTAATGTGAGACATCTTTTTTGAAAGATTTTCCTTATTTATGTTTCCCTTTATGTTTAGGATTCTTTTGTTATAAATTGGAAAAAAAACCTCGTTTTTGGGGTTAGACTCTTTGGTAATTTTCAGATTTTTATTGTTGGTTGTTGAGCTTTGGGTTTTGAAAAATACTTCACTTTTTTGGAATCAATTCTTACAATATTTTGAATAATTCAAGTGAATTATTCAATCTTGTTAAAGTAAGATATGAATTCTTGTCTAATCAATATGAATTGTGTAATTTTTAACATAACCAACTGAATCCACAACTAGGGTTGTGGGAACCACGGGTAATTACCAAAGTAGAACTAGCTAAAATAACAATTCTAGAATAGTGTCTTGCATGTATTGATAATTCATTCATTTAGAAGTCTTTTTAACGGTGGTCAACGTTATAAATCGCCTTGTTGCTACTTGTCGGATGGAGGAGGTAGATAATAAGAAAAGAATTATCTACATTGATTTAGTATACACTATCAAATAGGCTAGTGTTTATTGGTGCGAAATAATAACTAAGCCATACATCGATTATGATTCTTATTATAAGATAAAATGTTAGGTTTAGTAATGTAAACACACATAGCCGGACCAAGATACAGAGTGAAATTCACTAGTTGTCGGACCAAGGAATTAAGGATACATAACTTACCACTTTGTATGCAAGATACTAGAAAGAGTTGTTATAGCTAGGGTTATTGCGTTATGAACCTATGGCGAACTCTTAATAAACATCAAATATTTGAATTTTCTACTTCTTTTCTTAGACTTAATTGATTACTTTTGTTACACAAAACCCCCATTTAATTTTTTTTGCTTTGGAAAGGACTTGACTAAATAGAAGTAATCGTACATTAAAGAAATGTATAAACTATTTTCCTCGTGGTATCGACCCCAAATAACATCAGGGTTCTTTACTTGATATGGACACTTATGCTTCTTTAGGAAAGCATAGTTTGATTGTATTAAATTTTAGCGCCACTGTCGGGAAATGTTACTGTTAGTTTAAATTTAAGTGCATTATAGAATTATAGTCAACAATTTCCTTATTTTACTTTTAATTTTTTTGTTTTTATCTCGCGCAGGTCTAGCTATATAGTATTCCAAGTACACGGAGTCGAAGAGAAACAATACTTCAACTTAATTCAGAACTAAACTGCACACTTCGCTAAATGAATATTAAAAACAATCTTACTTATAACGATGATGAGATCAACCCTCAACTCCGCCGCCGGTTGATGCTCGTAATCTAGTGGTTGTTAATAACCCTGGTGAAGTAATCCGAGGAGGCGAACTCCCGCCATACGCCTACAAGAGTACTATAGGGTAAATGTTAACATCATTGGCTCTTATTTTCCACTTGTCCTACCTCCTCAACCACATGATCATGCTTTTGTGGTAAATAGTAACTTGATGCAGAAGCTCACCCCTATATGTTTTTTTTTTCGGGGCTACCATCTGTGGATCCACAATCTCACATCTCAAAACTATAGTCGGTGTTTAAGAGTTATGTAGGGAGGCCAAAATTAGACATAGATGTAATTGGATTAAGTATGTTCCCTCTCTCATTGATGGGGGAGGACGCAATTTGGTTTAATGAGATGCCCTACAATTAAATCTACACTTGGGAGCAATTGAGGGATGTGTTCCAATTAAGGTATTGCCCGGTTTCTAAAAATCTAAACCACAAAGATTGGGTGAACAAATTTGTGGCATTACCAGGAGAGTCTGTAAGCATTTCTTGGGATAGGTTCACCTCATTCTTAATAAGTGTCCCAAACCACCGCATTAATGATAAGTCACAAAAAGAGTACTTCTATCGGGGGTAAGAGGATAATAATAAAGAAGTTCTTGATACGATTGAAGGTGGTCTTATAAGGAGTGCACTTATGCTCACTTAGAAGTTAGAGAAAATCTCTCGAAATAATAAAGCTTTGAGCACTAGAAAGTCGTATACTCAAAAAAACACTTTTGTAGTGCAAGTTTCACATAACCTAGATGCAGATGAGATCCGTCAAGAGATGTCTCAAATGAGAACTGAACTTGGGTTTTGTTAAACATGTCACTAGGAGTGCAGAAGAGGTAAATGTGGTGAACTATTTGGCTAAACCATCACAACCGGTTGATGAGTACTACTATGAAGAAGATTTTGAGGGGTTTCTGGCGGAACGCCCAAGGCTCCAATCAGGAAAATTTGTGCCAAGGTAAAGAAATCGAGGTCAAAACTATGGGAATTACAACTAACGGGGTCACTATGTTTGACATGACAACTACAACCGCGACAACAACTTCAACCGGGTAACTATGGCAACAAAAAAAATTGGAGTTTGCCGTATGTTACTCCTCAAAATATCAAGTTTCTCCTATAGATTGTGGATGTAGTATGGCGCGAGTTAAGGATATGTTCAAGAAGATGATGATGAGGTTTAATGAAAACTTCTAAGAGTTGAGAGGTTATTAAGCAAATATTCGGCAAAAGGTGGATGCACATGCAATCTCAATCAATCATCTTAACTTGCAAATGGCCCAATTGTCTTCCATATGAACCCACGCCAACTGGGTACTCTTCCTAGCAATACTATGTAGAATCCCAAATATGATGGACATTGTTTGGCAGTCACTACCCAAGGGTGTATGCAGACCATGGATGCGTTGAACATGAGAAGAAATGATATGATGAGGTAGAGAAAGTTAGGGGTGATTTAGTAGATAAATTAGGGAAAGAAGATCAGACACCTCAAAAAGGGACCCCCATTCCTAGACCATTACCTCCATTTCCGCAATTATTGATCAAAAGACCGAGGATGGTAAATATTGGTGTTTTATTACTATGTTGAAATAGAGTTCCATCAATGTCCCTTTGATAGAAGATCTTGAACAAATGCCTGGTCATGAAAATATATGGTCACTAAAAGAGATCGCTTAATTTTAAGGATGATGATCGGATTCAACATTTTAGTGTTATTGCTAAAAGGTATCCTGTTCAAAAGAAAGAAGATTCAGGTGCTTTCACTATTCCATCAACAATTGGATTGTTACACTTTTCTAAAGAATTATGTCATCTTGGGTTAAGCATAAATCTCATGCCTCTCTCTATTTATAAGAAGTTGGGTTTGGGTGACCCTAAGTCCACTACGATGCGGAAACTGATGGCTGATTTAACGGTTAAGAGGTCTATTGGGATACTCCATGATGTGCTAATAAAAGTATATTCAATTATTTTTCGGACGATTTTGTGTTTATTCATTATGAGGTGGACTTTGAAGTGCCTAGTATCTTGGGAGCTTATTCCTTGCTATCGTCGTGCCTTGAATGATATGAAGAAAGGGCAGATGAGGTTTCAATTGAACAATGAAGAAGAGACTTTGAAGATTTGTAGGTCCATTAGGAAGAATGGTTAGCTCCAATCGGTATACGCGATATCCTACAAGGTTAAGATTTTATCCTAGGTGTAAATAGAAAAGATTATTGGTCTTGAGGAAGTAGCGACACCAATCATGAATTTAAGGAGTGACAGTATCTAAGAGTATGGGTCATTGGTTGCGGCACTTGATCGAGGTGTTGTTCAGTTCAAACAAAAGAAATTGCTTTTAGATATGAAGCATCGCGAGTCCCCAACCACGAAACCATCCATTGAGGAGGCTCCAAAATTTGGAGCTTAAGGATCTACCACCTCATATGACGTAGGTATTCTTGGGGAAAGGTAACATTTTGCCAGTAATTATTGTATCAAATTTGCATATGCAACAAGTAGAATGTTTGACTGATGTGTTGAAGAGGTTCAAGAGAGCTATTGGGTGTACTATTGCGAATATTATTTGGATCCCTCCCGGAATTTGTTGACATCAAATCAAACTCATGCCCAATTATGAGCCCAGTATGGAGCACCTGAGACATTTAAATCCACCCATGCAATAAGTAGCGAAGAAAAAAATTATTAAGTGGTTGGATCTCGGAGTCATATATCCGAACGCTGATAGTAGTTGGGTACGCCCTGTTAAGTGTGTGCCTAAGAAAGGGGGGATGACTGTGGTACCTAATGATAAAAATTTGCTTGTTCCGACGAGTTCGATGAACAGATCGAGAGTGTGTATGGATAACTGAAAATTGAATGCATGGACCGAGAAGGACCATTTTCCTATGACCTTCATAGATGAGATGTTGGATAGGCTTGTAGGAAAGGGGTGGTATTGTTTTCTTAATGGTTATTCGGGTTACAACCAAATCTTTATTGCACTAGAAGGTAAAGAGAAAACCACAATTACTTGTCCTTATGGAACTTTTGCGTTCAAGAGGATGCAATTCAGGTTGTGTAATGCACCAGCTACTTTCAGAAATGTATGATGTCCATATTCTCCTATATGGCATAGGATACCATTGAGATATTAATGGATGATTTTTATGTTGTTGGTGATTTGCTTGATCATTGTTTGAATCACTTGTCCGAAGTTCTAAAAAGATGTGAAAATTGCAACCTTGTGCAAAATTCGGGAAAATGTCACTTTATGGTGAAAGAGGGTATCTTATTGGGACATCGCATCTCAGAGAAAAGTATAGAGGTTGATCGAGCTAAATTCGAAGTGATAGAGAGACTTCCTCCACCAATCTCTGTAAAAAGGTGTGAGAAGTTTCCTTGGGCATGAGAATTTCTACCGGAGGTTCATCAAGGATTTTTCAAAAATTGTACATCCTCTGCGGAAGTTACTTGAGAAAGAGTGTAATTTTTTTATGAATCCCGTCTTAAGGTATTTGGTGAGTTGAAGGAGAAATTGGTATCTGCGCCCATTATTATTTCCCCGGATTGGAGTAAGCAATTTGAGGTGATGTGTGATGCTAGTGGGGTTGTGCTTAGTGTAGTTTTGGGTCAAAGAAGCGATAAAATCCTACACACAATTTACTATGCCATTAAAGCCCTCAATGAAGACCAAAAGAACTACATTGTGACTAAAAAAGAGTTCTTTGCGGTGGTATTTCCTTTCGAGAAATTTTTCTCTTATTTGTTTTGCACAAGAGTTATTGTACATACTGATCATTCTACCTTAAGATATTTGATGGTAAAAGAGGATGCAAAACAAAGGTTGATTCATTGGGTGTTGATGTTGCAAGAATTTGACATTGAAGTGAAAGATACAAACAAAAAATAAAGTTTCCGATCAGTTGTCCCAATTAGAAGATGACGCAATGCCAGAGTTAGGAGAAAAGTCATAAATTGATGATACTTTCCCTGATGAGCATGTACTGGCTTTTTCTTAATACTTGATTCCTTGGTTCGTAGATTTTTGGAATTACTTGACTAGTGATATCATCCCATCAAACTTTTCCTTTCATTAATGGAAAATTTTTATGCATGATGTGCAAAAGTTATTTTGGGATGAGCCATATATTTATAAGAATTATGTCGATGGGCTTATTCAGCGTTGTGTAACAGAAATTTAGATGTTGAGAGTTTTGGATTCATACCACTCCTCGCTTGTTGGTGGGCATCATAGTGGTATCCAGACAGCCCTTCAAAACTTGCAATGTGGCTACATTGGCCAACCATCCACCAAGATGCACATGAGTTTGCCAAGAAATGTGATAGGTGCCAATGAGATGGCAGTCTTTGTAGAAGGCAAGAGCTACCTTAAAATCTGATTCTTGTGATTGAATTGTTTGATGTGTGGGCATTGAATTTATGGGCCCTTTTGTGAGATCTCATGGGATGAAGTACATTCTTTTGGCAGTTGATTATGTGTAAAAATGAATAGAAGCCATAGCACTTGCAAATAATGAAGGGAAGAGTGTCACTGCATTCTTGAAAAAGAATATATTTTCTAGATTTAGCACCCCAAGGTCCATTATTAGAGATGGGCAATCACACTTTTGCAGCAAGTTTTTCAAAGGATTTTTGGATAAAAATGGGGCTTTCCACAATGTGGACACTCTATACTATCGTCAGACTAGTGGGCAAGTTGAGGTGTCAAACAGAGAAATCAAGCAGATTCTAGCGAAAAACGTGAATACGAATAGAACGGATTGGTCAATTAAGCTTGATGATGCTCTTTGGGACTAACAGACTGCATACAAGACTCCCATAGGTATGTACCCATAACAATTTGTATATGGGAAAGCTTGTAACTTGCTGGTTGAGTTAGATCATAATGCCATGTGGGCAATGAAGAATGCAACGAGCTTTTGTTTTTAATTTGAATGATTCCCGATCTAATTAGACGTTAAAAATTTATTAGTGCCTGGTGCGGGAAGGGTTTCTTGTCCCATGAGTGGGTTCTCAATTTTTTTAATGAATCCTAACTAATTGAAAATGGATTAGAATGGGCTGCGAAACAGAGGTTATATGAGTTCAAAGAGCTTGATGAATTTCGCTTAAAGGCATTTGAAAGTTCCTCCCTCCACAAAAAAATGATGAAAAAGTTGCATGACCAAATATTTGAGAAGCCCAATTTTGTGGTTGGGGATTTGGTGGTTTTATTTAACTCTAGGTTGCGCTTGTTTTTGAGAAAACTCAGGTCCAAATGGACTTATCCATTGTTTATCACCCAATTTTTCCCTCATGGAGCGATTGAGTTGGAGATTAAGGAGGGCATAGGGTTCAAGGTGAAAGAGCAACGGATCAAAATCAACCTTTGGCATGCTGAAAAAGCAAATGAATTGATCTAGGATAGCATCTTGATGAAGTCTAAGTAATCAAGAGTCCAGCGTCGTGCCGCGACATTAAATAAAGATCTGATTGGGAGGCAACAAATATGTATCCTCTATCCAACATTAGTTTTTTCCGTTATTTTATAGGCCTAGTTGCATTATTTCTATTTTTCTTACTTAATGTCACGTATTAATTTTTTTTGATGTTTTAGATGGAGAGTAAACTAGTGTCCGTGTATAAAGGAGTGTCAAAAAAATACAAAAAGATTAGCTTGTTGAATGTTCAATGTGCAGGGACGAAATCCATAGAAATCTGCAGAAAATTGGTCTGGTGCACTGATCGAAAGACCAATCGATGGATTGTCATCTTGTCAAAGGACCGTCGATAATGTCTGTAGATCCCAGGTTTGTTTCTTTTATTTTTTCTAAGTTAGGGCACATTCGAATGACAATGGACAGACTTACGGTCCGTCGATGTGGAATCATCGACTCCTTTAACATATTAACCCGACCTGACCCGACTAGCTATACGTCAAATTTTTAAACCTTTCACTTGCCCACCCTTTCAAAGCCTTCTCCAAAACTGTTTTCCTCCCTATTTCCCTTTAACTTCCCCACATCCTCACCCATTAATTCCCTTTTTTATCAATGAGATTCTATTTTTCCCTAAATATCCATCAGTTTCCCAAATCCCTACTCTTCCCCAATCTTCCATCTTTGTCTGTCTTCGTCCTGTTCGGTGTTCGAGGTCCCTCTTTGGTGTTTGGTACTTGCAAGAGTTCATCTCCCCATTCTCTACACTATAATATACATGTATGTCTTCCTTATCTGCTCTATTTACTCTCATTACTTACATTCTAATTTGTTGGAATACGATAATGGGTCTTGAATTTGGGACACTGTTGTATGCTTTAAATCTTCAAACTGAATTCCTAGTCACTTAGAATAATGAAAGTAAATAGGATGGGGTGTATTGTCTAATAATTGTTGAGTTTTAAGTGTTGTTGTTTCTTACTTAGGGTTTGATAGCATGTACCAATCAATGTTTCAAACTAGGATAATTCATTCCCTAAGAATTATGAAATGCTTTATTAAATGCTAGCGAAACATAATGTTTCTTAGATTGCTCTGCAATTGTTCTTCAGGGGTAAAAATGGATTCCAAAATTCCTTCCCTTAAAGACAAAATGAGACCCCGTCGATGGACCGTCGGTTAATTGACGGACCATCATTGGGCTCCATAAACAAATATATCCCCTGATTTGTCTAAGTGTCTACCCACGGGATGGACTGTCCTACATTACCGTAGAATCTATCAGAACCTTTATTTGTGAAGTTCCTTAAAACTTTTCTGAGGCTCCATGAACGGATCCTCTTTGACGGACCGTCGTTTAGTCGAAGGTCCGTCCTGCAGGTCCGTCGTCCTTAATAGAAGCTATATTTTTTAAGAATCAAAAAAAGTTTCTAAGGGTCCATCGACGGACCCTCACTGACGGACCATTGTTCCATCGATGGTCGGTCCTGAACTTCTTTTGTCTGTAACAGAAACTTTTTTTCTGATATGTGTAATTAAATTTTCTAAGTGTCCACTGACAGACCATCGTTTCATCGACAGACCATCGATGTGGTTTGTCAGTTAATTCTGCAGTTCTACATCACCATTCTGTTTGTGTTTCCTCCTCTGTGTTGGATTCTTATGACTATGTTGCATGCATACATTAGTACTAATAACCCCTCCATGCAGGTACACATGGCACCAAGGCAAGACATAGTCTACTATCGAGGACGTTCCAAATGTGTCTCCCCTTTCTGTCAGTTGGTTATTGGGTAGTCCAATAATGAACGCGACCCCAAATACGTTCCCCCATGGACCCTGACACCATCACGTGCTGCTACGACCTCTCGTAGAACACCCAAGAGGGTGGCGTCTGGCGTAGTAACTGTCTTCCAGTCTTATGAAGAGAGCACACTGACCGGCACACCATCTGAGTCTGTTGCAGTTTTTGAGAAAGCGTTTGTCTCTACGGAGGCTTCCGAGTCCAAGGATGCTTCATATTCACATGGGGCCAATGGTCCAGATACATCGGTCCACATTGCCTCATCTAAGGAGACTGAAAGTGCGGATTCTGCTACAGCACCCCTAACTGACGTCCCGGCAACGGTTGCTGATCAGCCCAACCAGTTGTCTATCGAAGACCAATATCAAATATACAGGGATGCGAAGATGCTAAACGACAAGGGGCTTATGACTTAGACTATAACAGTGGAGTGACGACTTCATACTAGGAGTCTTCCCACGATGCTAGTTGTACATTATCTTTTCACCCGCCATCGGCTAGAGTGGACGACTAGGAGTTTGGGCCGGTACAGCGAAGTGATGGTAAGAGAGTTCTATGCCGCTTAGGTAGTAACTCTCAGGGCTAGTTTGGACAAGCGGGCTAAGCCCACTAAACATGCACCACTTGATCATGTTTCTATCCGTAATAAGCGGGTGGATATATGTTTGCCCACCATTCACAGATTTTTATATGGTGTTGACACTGATGCCACAAAGACCCCCCTCACTTCCAAGTATAACTATCGGTCAACGTTTGTAAAGGGCGACCATTTCCAGCGTGAGAGAGTACTAAGAGAGACCACCAAGAGGTGGATAGCCCAGAACATCTCCGTGGATGGCGAGGATGATTATTGGGTGTTTGAGCCCAAATGAGGCATAAAGAAGTCCAACTTCACATTCAAGGCCAAATTATTATGGATCTAGGTCTGTCATTGCCTCTCCCCCACTACTGCAGATAATATTGTTACATGGGATAGTGCAGTGCGGACACCTTCCATGGTTGCTAAGTTCGAGGTGGATTTCGCGTAGCTGTTACAGGCTGTCATTCATGAGAGGACCTTCGAGTCAACCACAACTTACCCATTCCTTTGCATGATTTTTGAGTTTTGCAGGTCTGCTGGAGTGCCCGTCTGGCATATTGATATTCTCATGACCTCGATTGGCATAGTTGATATCTGTCTAACCTAAATGATGCCAATGAGTTGGCTCCTAACATAGGGCCCATAGATGAGGTTCAGCCTCTTGGTGAGAACTTGGCGGACACTATAGAGCAAGCCCGAGGTTCTGATCATGCTAAATTGGATCCTACCGACACCACCCCAATTAAGTCTATCTTGGGTACTAGCACAACTCTGAGCTCCTCCACCTCCACCGCATCTGCATCACTAGTCCCGATCGCTAGGGTCTAGATGTTAGAGGCCCAAATGGACACATCTTCATCATATCAAGCCTTGGATGCAGAAGTTTATTTCTTAGGAGGAAGAGATAATTGAGAAGAAGATGGCCAAACGGACTGAGAGGCAGATTATTGAGGTCCACTAGCGCCTTGACACATTTGAGTTGAGGGTTCTCGCCTGGCCATCCCCTATTGTAGATTTAACGACTCTCCAGGCTGCTCTAGCGAGTCCAAGAGCATATATGGATGCCATAATAGAGGCTCAGATACCTTAGTCTGAGGCCCCAACTTCGGAGCCTTTAAGGATACTGTGATGGTTGCACTGTTCTCAACCTTTGTTGTGCAATCACCTCAGCCACGTCAACAGACCAAGAGGCCTCAATCTAGAGAGGAGGATGAGAATCGAGCCAGGAAAAGAGAGCGTCTATAGTCGAAGGCTGCAAAGAGAGCCTCGCTAATTGATGAGGAGGCCCGGCAGATGAGGGCTCTGGCGGTGGATGCTTGCGAGTCTAGATCAAGGATTTTGTATGTTAAGAGGAGCTCTGATGAGGGTGCTTTTATTATTGCGGACACTACTGATAGTGTCCCTACTACATAGAGAGCTGGTTCAGGGAAATTGGACACACAATTTTGTTGATTATCGGAGCTATGCGCCTCAGGTTTGCTTCACCTACCACTTGATCTTATATTTTTTATCCATTTTGGAACATTGTATGCTCTTTTTGGAGGGTGGGGTAAATGGAATGTGAGTTCTAGGGTGAAGTCTGAAGATCCCAACTCACTATCCTCTTTTGGGGTTTTCTTTCCTATGTTCTTATTCCCCAAGTGACTGGTTATTTTAATGTTGAACCGGCACATTAGTACCTCTTCTACATAGTATAGATATGAAATTTGAAGCATGATGGCTAAATAAAATGATATCCTTATTCAGAGAAAATGCTTGCATGAGTAGTCATATTGAATGATTAATGTGTGGCTCAAAAAATGACATAGAGATACACCACTGCATGAATTTCAATGTAAAGCTCGAATTGGTACTGATCTACAACTTGCCCGGTTATTCTAGCTTAAAGTAATTTGTGATAGACAATTATGAAAGTTTCATAGGCCCTTGTTCAAATATAGAAAATCTTTAGCCTTGAAAAACAAAACCAAATGAAATTAATCTCTTCTTGATCCAAATGATTTGAGCTTAAAATGGACCTTTCTTTTCTACCCAAATTTATCTTTTCTGGGAAAAATGTGATGGCCATGGTCCCTCCTTGGACATGTGAACCTCAGCTTATGCAAAAAGCATAAGTTGAGGGTGGCTAATGCAGAAAACAACCTTATCTTGGCCCTGACCTAACCTTTGGTATTGTTTACCTTTGCTCATGGCTAAGGCAAGAGTTGAGGGTGGCTGTTAAAAAGAATTCTCCGGAAAGTGAGGTTGAAAGAATAAATAGTGAGAAAGAAGAAAAGAAATTGACCCAAGCAAAGTTGAAATAAATTGATTTTTTTTAAAAAAAAGAGAAGAGTCATTAACACCAAAGGAGAAAGAAAGGAGAATAGCAAGGAAAAACAATATAAGAAAATTATGAATAGGGCAGAATAAAGGACTAATAGGTAGTACTCTTAGCCGTTATGTCAAAGAGGGCAACAATTAACTAAAAAAAATCCAAATGTACCCTACCTCACCCTGAGCCTATGTTACAAGCTAAGAAAGTCCTATCGTGATCCTGAGAGTCTAATATGGTAAATTTATACCTCTTAATAAAAAGGCAAGCCAATGGAGACAAAGTACCAATGAGGTGAGAAGTTGTTCTGATAGTGAGTGTTAAAAAATAATCCTTATACTCAACATAAAACAATTTTATGAAAAGGGAGGATATTTATTTAAAAGAAAGGACACTAGTAGGAATAATGGAAAGTTGGCAATTTGGTGAGAGATAAAAGAGGAGAGGTATCGGTGCGTGGTGAGTCTGTATAATGGTCTGATCCACATGAGCGAGCCTAATAATGATATAATGCATGAACATAAAGAAAATAATCGAGATTGATAGGCAGATTATTGTGAAAGCTAAAATAACGATACTTTTGAATAAAGGTTTTTTGGAGAGTCATAGTGCGTCGCTTGAGGACAAACAACGAATTTATTTTGAGGGTGTTGATGTACAATGATTTCACAGTAATTCAATGATTTTTCCTCATGTTTAGTTTGTTTCTAAGGCCTTTTTGTAGTAGTTTTAATGTATTTTTCTTGGTGTTTGCAGAAAACATTGTCTAGAATGAAAACGCTAAAGATGTGCTGAAAATTGCAGAAAAGATGACTTACAGATCCATCGAGGTCCGTCGACCCATCGATGGTTTGTAGGTGGCAACCATCTCTATGAAGATGTTATGAAACAAATGAAAGATCGGTGAATTCTGACTAAGTGTGGGGATATGGAAGGGATGATTGCCCTTCGTCTGATAGAAGGACCGTCCTGTTGATCTGTCGGTGTTAACAACATGTAACTCTAATATTCGATTTGAAAAGATTCTAACAGTAGATCAACAAAGGCCATCGACGGACTGTCGTCGTTGTCCGTCGATGGTAATGGAGAGTTGAAGAAAAAAGCAGTTGAAAATACAGTTGAAGTGTGGACCAACAGAAGAGTCTACGATCTGTCGTTGCCTCGACGGTCTGTTGGTCAGGTCGTCGAGCGAGACACATTTTTTGACAGAATTTCCATAATTAGGTTTCCCTTTACATTATGGATTCTTTTTTATAAAAAGGACCAAAAACCTCATTTTGGGTGTTCTCTTTGTTAATTCTCATATTTGTATTATTGGTTGTTGAACATTGGGTTTTTGAAAATACTTCACTTTTCCAAAATATATTCTTACAATATTTTGATTAATTTAAGTGATTTTCTAGATTTTCTTTAAACTTGTTAAAGTAAGTAAATGAATTCATGTCTAATCAATATGAATTATGAACCTACGGGGAACAATTCTACATAGTTTCTCTCGTTACTTGATAACCATCAAATATTTGAACACGCTACTTGTTTACATAAACTTAATTAGTTACTTTGTTACACAAAATCCCCCTTTAATTATTTGTTTTTTAAACGGACTTGATTAAATACAAGTAATCGTAGATTAAAATTAAGTCTAAAGCATTTTCGTCATGGGATCAACGCCAACCTAAAATTTGGGTTCTTTACTTGATACGACCGCTTATACTTCTTTAGGAAAGTATAGTATGAGTTTATCAGTTATGAAAGGTGGCCTTCATTACAATGTTTTTTGTAATCTTAAATGTGTTTTTATCTTATGGTATGGATTGATTGTATATTTTTAGAATGTGCATTATGGATTTTAACTTGAAAAAGCTTAGTTTTAATTGAAGGTCCCTTAATGCATCTTTTAATGGTTTTACATGGTATAACTTCCATACTTAGGACAAGTTGAATATACTAACCCATATTTCTCTTATTTATCTACAAAGTGCAGGTTCAGGATTGTAGGTCTTATTGAACAAGAATAAAAGGCTTTGATAGAATTCTCTAAGACCAATTGGTATGTACTCAAACTTCGAGGACAATATGATACCGCTATTTTTATTTTTTCTATTTTTGTACTAGACTACTACTGTACTTCTTATATGAATACTTTCTGTTGTATGTTCGAAGGTCCCTATGTTCATATTCTTATTTTTAAACCTAGATGGTTAATGAGACTAGTCATGAATCTCTGTTTTCATATATGAAAGAGTTTATCATTGATTTTTAAAGTTTTAAATTATTCTGTATTTTTCAGTGTCTTACGTAATGATAATATGATAAAGGCTCGTATAATACCTCTTCAAGGTTGGATACATTATGTTACGACTAAGGGGTGCTCTCAGATCGTGATAATAGGCACCACCACCAATGACATTATTCAATACAATATAGAGTTTTGTCATAATGTGGTCCATGTTTTGGTCTCTCTCATTTTCCTTTTCAATATGCTGCTTAGATAAATGGAAGGTGACAAGAGAGACCTGATCCTCGCAAGGGCACCATGCTCAGCTGATGGTTGTCATGCCATCAAGAAGTTTAGTTGCTACTACATATGGTTGTTGCATTAACACTCAAGGTGAGAGTTAGTTAGCAACTCATTTGCTTACAAAACCAAACTCCATTAGAAGTACTAAGGCAGAACTTTATCAAGAATATCATTAATTGTGATTAGATTTAAATGAATTGTCTTTTTATACTATTATCCATGTGAATTGAATATGAATTGTGGAGTAATTATCAAAGTTTATTATAGCATGGAGAAATTGGTAAGTTGATCTAGATTTCTCTACTTAGTATGGAATTGGACTTGAATGGCATTGTGTGGTATGGTGAACTTATGGTGGCAGTGTTTACTTTATTGTCATTATCTATGTGTTGCGATCATGTCCTTGAAGGCAATATGTGAGGTGATTCAATGTTAAGATTATCATGATTGTGAAGAAGTTGTGTTGTCTCCAATACCAGTATCATGTTCTAGGTATATTGATGATATTTCCTATATGTGAATGGTTATGTTAGGGCTAGGTACGTCCTACATGTTGATGATTGAATAGTCTTGTGTAGAATGACCCTTGACTATGTATACCTATATGAATGTGTTTTCTTAAGAATTTTTAGGTGTCTTATTTTCATATTATGAAAATGATCTTTTCTCCTATGCTATAATGTGGTGTGTGGTCCATGGACGAACATGTATTGTGATCCTAAGAGGGTGGCTGCCTCATTTCATTTTGTTGCCATTATGTGATCTTATTGAGAAATGTACACCCACTCACACCTCATGCTTATCTATGAGTAGGCTAGATTCATAGCAACTAATGAAAGGATAGTGCTCATATACACTATTGCCTACTATTATGCATTTAAAGTATAATATGTTCATTAAAGTATGAAAAATGGTATTTTACTTATGATTACTTGATAGGTGTACTACTATGTGTAAGGGTATGGGACTTTACCGATACACTTCACATGTGTACTGTGATAGGATAGTTCCTAGGTGATTTCTTTATGTACATGAATAAAAATGCATGATTAAGCTATGAACATGCAAGTCAATGTTATGATGTCAAGCATAAGATTCAATGAAGTATGAATTTGTGTAGTGTCTAAATGTGTTTATGCAAAAGATTTCCTCATATAAATACACATCACACCACATGAATGAATGAATGAAGCATGTATGATAATCTTGTAAGTAGAGTCTTTTCAAA
This sequence comes from Solanum arcanum, assembly GCA_027789145.1. Taxonomy (NCBI): domain Eukaryota; kingdom Viridiplantae; phylum Streptophyta; class Magnoliopsida; order Solanales; family Solanaceae; genus Solanum; species Solanum arcanum. Next base: position 52,121,960 of record CM050941.1, on the reverse strand, counting down.
GGTTTGCTGAATTATACTCTAAACTAGACTATGCTATGAATATGTTATGTCCATATGTAAGGATATTCTCACATGACTTATGTTAAACAAAGGACAATTCTCATCGATAACCTATGAGTTATGCATAGGAGGAGTTAATGTCCTAAGGCCTATTTTTATGAAAGTAATGTTAGTAAAGGCTTTTCAAAAGAGGAACTCAGCTTAGCACTGAGTGAAATTGACAAATGAGGGGTCCCCCTTCTCAATGAGGGGAGCCATGTTCACCAAATGTCCTTATGAAGTGGAAACTACACGCCAAATGGCATAAAGAGGGTTTCAATATACATCTACTATTTCTTAACTATGCTGCCCCCATAGGACCTAGCAAGTGGATCCACCTAATATAGTAGCATGATGTTAATGATCTAGCTTGACAAGTAGAGCACCTTTTTTCGATGTTGGTTTATATGATACTGGATTCCATGTTTAGCTCACATGATCTTAATGTCACTTAAGGAAAGGGTTTCCCTAAGGTAAAATGGACAACGAATGTAAAGTAATTAAACCTAACTAGAATCGCCTAACGGAAGTTGCTTAGTGTATGTGAGGGTATGGAACTTTACCTTCGCGTTGCACAAGTAGTTGTTGAAGAGAGTTCTTGAAAGGTGTTCTAAATGTCCATGTATATGTAAATATATGTATATTATACATGATTTTGTGGTAATGTATGGCATGATTATATGCATGATGTTGGTCTTACTTTACATATGATGAAGGTCCTTCTTCACATGCAGGTTGGTAGCTATACTTGTCATGTTGATGTATGAAGTAAATGATAAGGCGCGTGGTCTTTTTGTGAGTTTAATAAGAATGTCTAAGGTTATGAGGCTTCATATATACATTGCACTAGAAGGATTAGATTGGGATTATTAGTAAGGTTATAATGTCGTAATAAAATTAAGTCAAAATATGCTCATGTTGACTATTGTCTTACTATGATGATATTAGAAGTCTTGACTTGTATGTTATTTTGAAGTGAGTCTTCTATGTGGTCTATGAAGTATGTGTCTAATGATATGATATGTTTCCACGATTGTCTATGTTTAAGTAAATGAAGGTTGTATGAATGTTCACCTTTGTTACCTAAAGGTGATGCTTGAGTGTGGATGGTTGAATGAGACACTATTAATGTATTGCAAGAAGTATTATTTAAAGGATACTTAGGTGTTAACGAATTAAGGTAAAAGAATATAATGATATAAACATGATTGATGTACTTTAAATGCAACCATTGAGATAATAATATATGAGGGATTAAATCGCTAAGATATTCTATATTAACTAATCCTTAAATAAAGTCTAAAGGTTACTTAAAAGGGGAATTTATCTTAGCACCAAGACGATATGCATGAGAGGGTTTCATTCCAAAGGAAAGGAAGGTTTCCTTAATGGTCCCATGAGATTGAAACTATAATACTATTAAGTATAAAGAGGGTTTATCGTAGAAATCTTTTTATCCCTTAACTATGAAGCACACATAGGTTGTAGCTACAGGATCTGCCTTTATGCTATCATAAATGGTATTCCCTACATTGGAAAGTAGGAAACCCTCCCATTTATGTGAGGGGTTGACATCGGATTCCATGTAGCTCATATGGTCTACTTCAATTATGGAAAAGTTTCCAGATATTTAAAAACAAGAATGAACGAAGTGCGTGGCTAAGCTTGTGCCCTCTTGAGGTTTTCCTTGGTAGGTGTGGGGTATGATACCTCACATTTACATTGCACTAGTTTACTTAAAAAGGGTAGTTAGTAAGGTCTTATGATAAAATGATTAAATAAAGTCAAGCGCGTATGTTATTGATGTACCGTGGTTTCACGGTACTTCCAAGTAAAGATTGAGGAATTCTGAATAATTGTGGATCTACGAAAGGGATGATGGTCCGTCGTCTCATCGATTGACCATCCTAGACATCCATTGGTGATAATAGAATGTAGTCGTAGTACACGATTTGAAAAGACTCTAAGTATGGAGAAACCCAACGTCATCGACGCACCATCGTCTTCGTCTGTCAATAGCAACAGAGAGTTTGAGAATAAATCAACTTAACATAGAGTTGAAGTATGGACGTAGGGAGTCATTGATGATCAATCGTTGCCTCGAGAGTCCGTTGGATAGGTCCTCAATGTGAGATGTCTTTTTTGACAGATTTTCCTTATTTAGGTTTCCCTTTATGTTTAGGATTCTTTTGTTATAAATAGGGCAAAAAACCTCGTTTTTGGGGTTAGACTCTTTGTTAATTTTCAGATTTTTATTGTTGGTTGTTGAGCTTTTGGTTTTGGAAAATACATCACTTTTTTGGAATCAATTCTTACAATATTTTGATTAATTTAAGTGATTTTCTGGATTTTCTTCAAAATTGTTAAAGTAAGTAGATGAACCCTTGTCTAGTCAATATGAATTGTGTAATTATTAACATAAGTTACTAAATCCATAACTAGGGTTGTGGGAACCATGGGTAAATAACAAAGTAGAACTAGCTAAAATAACAATTGTAGAATAGTGTCGTGCATGTATTGATAATTCTTTCATTTAGAAGTCTTTTTAATGGTGGCCAACGTTATAAATTGCCTTGTTGCTACTTGCCGGACCAAGGAAATAGATAATAAGAAAAGAATTATCTACATTGATTTAGTATACACTATCTAATAGGCTAGTGTTGATTGGTGCGAACTAGTAACTAAGACATACATATATTATGATGCTTATTATAAGGTAAAATTTTAGGTTTAGTAATGTAAACACACGTAGCCGGACTAAGGTGCAGAGTGAAATTCACTAATTGCCGGACCAAGGAATTAGGGAAACATAACTTACCACTTTGCATGCAAGATACTAGAAAGAGTTGTTATAGCTAGGTTTATTGCGTTATGAACCTATGGCGAACAGTTACACTCTAGTTTCTCTCATCACTTAATAAACATCAAATATTTGAATTTGCTACTTGTTTACTTAGGATTAATTAATTACTTTTGTTACACAAGACCTCTATTTAATTTTTTTGGTTTTGGAAAGGACCTGACTAAATACAAGTAATTGTAGATTAAAGTAAATTCCAAACTATTTTCCTCGTGGTATCTACCCCAACATAACATTTGGGTTCTTTACTTGATATGGACACTTATACTTCTTTAGGAAAGCATAGTTTTAGCGTATCAAATTTTAGCACCGCTGTCGAGGAAAGTGACCTTTAGATTAACTTTAAGCGCATTACTGAATTTTTGTCAACAATTTCCTTATTTTACTTTTACTTTTTTTGTTTTTATCTCTCGCAGGTCAAGCTATACTGTTTGCCAAGTACACGGAGTAGAAGAGAACCAATACTTCAACTTGATCAAGAATTAATACTTTTTTTGTTTTTTATCTCTCGCGGAATGAATATTCAAAACAATCTTGTTTATATCGATGATGAGATCAACCCTCAACTCCCCCGCCGGTTGATGCTCGTAATCTAGTGGTTGTTGATAACCCTGGTGAAGTAATCTAAGGAGGCAAACTCCCGCCCCACGCCCACAAGTGTACTATAGGGTAAATGTTAACATCATTGACTCTGATGGTCCACTTGTCCTACCTCCACATAATCATGCTTTTGTGGTAACTAGTATCTTGATGCAGAAGCTCACCGCTAGATGTTTGTTTTCGGGGCTACCGTATAAGTATCCAAAAGCTCACATCTCCAAACTATTGTCGGTGTGTAAGTTTATGCAGGGATGCCATACTTAGACATAGATGTAATAGATTACGTGTGTTCCCTCTCTCACCGATGGGGGAGGCCGCAATTTTGTTTAATGAGTTGCCCTACAATTCAATCTATACTTGGGAGCAATTGAGGGATGTGTTCCAAGCAAGGTAATACCCCGTTTCTAAAAAGCTAAACCACAAAGATTGGGTGAACAAATTTGTGGCATTACCAGGAGAGTCAATAAGCATTTCTTGGGATAGGTTCACCCCATTCTTGAGAAGTGTGCCAAACCACCACATTAATGATAAGTTATAAAAAGAGTATTTATATCGGGGGCAAAATGATAATTATAAAGAAGTGCCTGATACTATTGAAGGTGGTCTTATGGGGAGTGTACTTATGTAGTGATCGCTAAGAAGTTAGAGAAAATCTCTCGAAATAATAAAGTTTGGAGCACTAGAAAGTCGTATACTAGGAAAAACACTTTTGCAGTGCAAGCTTTACATAACCTAGATGAAGATAAGGTCCGTGAAGAAATGTCTCAAATGAGAACTGTGCTTGGGTTATTGTTAAAACATGTGACCAGAGGTGCAAAAGAGGTATATGGTGAACTTTTTGGCAAAACAACCACCACCGGTTGGTGAGTACTACTATAAAGAAGATTTTTGGGCTTTCCGGCGGAACGCCCAAAGCTGCAATCAGGAGAATAGGTGTCCAAGGTCAGGAAATCAAGGTCAAAACTATGGGAATTACAACCAACAGGGTAACAATGTTTGATATGGAAACTACAATCGCGACAATAACTTTAACCGAGTAACTATGGTAACAAAAACGATCGGAGTGTGCCCTATGTTCCACCTCAAAATCTGAAGTTGCTCCTAGGGAAGGTGGATGTACTATGGCGCGAATTGAGGATATGTTCCAAGAGATGATGAGGATGTTTAATGCTAGTGATGAACACGTCTAAGAGTTGAGAGTTTATTTACCAAATATTGGGCAAAGGGTGGATGCACATGCAATCTCAATCAAGCATCTTAAGTTACAAATGGCCCAATAGTCTTCTACTTTAACCCACACCAACAGGGTACTCTTCCTAGAAATACTGTCGAGAATCCCAAATATGATTTACATTGTATGGCAGTCACCACTCAAGTAAATCGGGGAAAGAAGATCAGACACCTTAAAAGGGGACCTCTATTCCTAGCCCATTACCTCCATTTCCGCAAATATTAGTGAAAAAGACCGAGGATGGTAAATATCGATTTTTCATTACTATGTTAAAATAGATTTCAATCAATGTCCCATTGATAGAAGCTCTTGAACAAATGCCCGGTTATGCCAAGTTCATGAAAATATATTGTCACTAAGAAGAGATCGCTTAGTTTTGAGGATAATGATCCGATGCAACATTGTAGTGTTATTGCTAAAAGGTATCCTGTGCAAAAGAAAGAAGATTCAGGTGATTTCACTATTCCATCTACAATTGGATTGTTACACTTTGCTAAAGCATTATGTGATCTTGGGGTAAGCATGAATCTCATGCCTCTCTCTATTTATTAGAAGTTGGATTTGGGTGATACAAAGCCCACTGCGATGCGTTTATTGATGGCCGATTGAACGGTGAAGAGGCCTATTCGGATAATCCATGATGTGCTAGTAAAAGTAGAGCCAATAATTTTTTAGGACAATTTTGTGATTCTTCATTGTGAGGTGGACTTTGAGGTGCCAATTATTCTTTGGAGGTCATTCCTTGCTATCGTCGTGCCTTAGTATATATGAAGAAAGGGCAGATGAGGTTTTAATTGAACAATGAAGAAGAGACTTTAAATATTTGTAGGTCCATTAGGAAGAATAGTGAGCTTCAATCGGTATACGCGATATCCTACAAGGTTGAGATTTAATCGCAGGTACAAATAGAAAAGAGTATTGGTCTTGAGGCACTAGCGGTAGTGATCATGAATTTTTGGAGTGACTTTATCTAAGAGTATTGGTCATTGGTTGCGGCACTTGATCGATGTGATGTTCGGTTAAAACAAAAGAAATTCTTTATAGATATGAAGCATCACGAGTCTCCACCCACGAAACCATCTATTGAGGAGGCTCCAAAATTAGAGCTTAAGGATCTTCCACCTCATAAGAGGTAGGTATTCTTAGGAAAGGTGACATTTTGTCGGTAATTATTGTATCAGATTTGAATATGAAACAAGTAGTGTGTTTGGTTGATGTGTTGAAGGGTTCAAGACAGCTATTGGGTGGACTATTGCAAATATTATTTGGATCCCTCCGGGTATTTTTTCACATCAAATCCAACTCATGCCCAATCATAAGTCCAGTATTAAGCACCAAAGACGTTTAAATCCACCTATGCAAGAGGTAGTGAAGAAGAAAATTATTAAGTGGTTGGATCCCGTAATCATATATCTGAACGCTGAGAGTAGTTGGGTACGCCCTGTTCATTGTGTTCCCAAGAAAAGGGGGATGACTGTGGTCCCGAATGAGAAAAATGAGCTTGTTCCAATGAGTTCGGTGACAAGATAGAGAGTGTGTATGGATTACCGAAAATTTAATGCATGGACTGAGAAGGACCATTTTCCTAAGTCCTTCAAAGATCAGATTTTGGATTGGCTTGTAGGAAAGGGGTGGTATTGTTTTATATATTGTTATTCGAGTTACAACCAAATCTTTATTGCACCAGAAGATAAACAGAAAACCACTTTTACTTGTCCGTATGGAACTTTTGCGTTCAAGAGGATGCAATTCAGGTTGTGTAATGCACTGGCTACTTTAAGAAATGTATGATGTCCATATTCTCCTATATGGTATAGTATACCATTGAGATATTTATGGATAATTTTTATGTTGTTTGTGATTAGTTTGATCATTGTTTGAATCACTTGTCCGAAGTTCTCAAAAGATGTGAACCTGGCAACCTTGTGCTAAATTGGGGAAAATGTCACTTTATGGTGAAAGAGGGGATCGTATAGGGACATCGCATCTCAGAAAAGGGTATAGAGGTCGATCGAGCTAAATTCGAAGTGATAGAGTAACTTCCTCCACCAATCTCTATAAAAGGTGTGAAAAGTTTCCTTGGGTATGAGAATTTCTACCGGAGGTTCATCAAGGATTTTCAAAAATTTTACATTCTCTATGCAAGTGACTTGACAAGAGTGTAAATTTTAATTTGATGAATCCTGTCTTAAGACATTTGGTGAGTTGAAGAAGAAATTGGTGTCTGCGCCCATTATTATTTCCCCGGATTGGAGTAACCAATTTGAGGTGATGTGTGATGCTAGGTGGGTTGCGCTTTGTGTAGTTTTGGGTCAGAGAAGCGCTAAAATCCTTAACCCCATTTACTATGCCATTAAAGCCCTTAATTAAGACCAAAAGAACAACATTGTGACTAAAAAGAGCTCTTTGTGGTGGTATTTCCTTTTGAGAAATTTCGCTTTTATTTGTTAGGCACACGAGTTATTGTGCATATTTATCATTCTATCATAAGATATTTGATGGTAAAGAAGGATGCATACCAGAGGTTGATTTGTTAGGTGTTGATGTTTCAAGAATTTGACTTTGAAGTGAAAGATATAAACCAAAAATTAAGTTTCCGATCAGTTGTCCCGATTACAAAATGAAGAAATGTCAGAGTTAGGTGAAAAAGCAGAAATTGATGATACTTTCCCTTATGAACATGTACTGGCATTTTCTCAATACTTGATTCCATGGTTCATAGATTTTACGAATTACTTGGCTAGTGATATCATACCATCAGACTTGTCCTTTCATTAATGAAAAAAGTTCATGCATGATGTGCAAAAGATGTTTTAGGATGCGCCATATCTTTATAAGAATTATGTCGATGGGTTTATTCTGCGTTGTGTAACAGAAATTGAGTTGTTGAGAGTTTTGCAATAATGCCACTCCTCGCCTCTGGGTGGGCATCATAGTGGCATCCAGACAGCCCATCAAATCTTGCAATGTGTCTACATTGGCCAACCTTCCACCAAGATTTACATGAGTTTGCCAAGGCATGTGATAGGTGCCAAAGAGATGGCGGTATTTCTAGAAGGCAAGAGCTACCTTTAAATCTCATTCTTATGATCCAAATGTTTCATATGTGGGGCATTGACATTATGGGCCCCGTTGTGAGATCTCATGGGATGAAGTACATTCTTTTGGCAGTTGATTATGTTTCAAAATGAGTAGAAGCCATAGCACTTGCAAATAATGAAGGGAAGAGTGTCACTGAATTCTTGAAAAAGAATATATTTTCTAGATTTAGCACCTTAAGGTCCATTATTAGAGATGGGGGATCCCACTTTTGCAACAACTTTTTCAAAGGACAGTTGGAGAAATACGGGTTTCGCCATAATGTGGCCACCCTATACTATCCTCAGAGTAGTGGTCAAGTTGAGGTGTCAAACAAAGATATCAAGTAGATTCTAGAAAAAAGGTGAATACGAATAGAACGGATTAGTCAACTCAACTAGATGATGATCTTTGGGACTACAGGACAGCATACTAGACTCCCATACGTATGTCCCCATACAAACTTGTATATGGGTAAGCTTGTCACTTGCCGGTTGAGTTAGATCATAATGCCATGTTGGCAATGAAGAAATTGAAAATGGATTGGAATGGGCTATGAAACAGAGGTTAAATGAGTTCAATGAGCTTGATGTATTTCTCTTAAAGGCATTTGAAAGTTCATCCCTCTACAAAGAAAATAGGAAAAAGTACCATGACAAAAAGATTGAGAAGCACAATTTTGTGGTTGAGGATTTGGTGCTTTTATTCAAATCTAGGTTGCTCTTGTTTTCGAGCAAACTCAGGTTCAAATGGACTAATCCATTGTTGATCACCCAAGTTTTCCTTCATGGAGAGGTTGAGTTGGAGAATAAGGAGGGCATAGGGTTCAAGGTTAACGAGCAACGAATCAAAATCAACCTTCGCATGCTGAAAAAGCGAATGAAGTGATCTAGGCATACCATCTTGATGAAATCTAAGTAATCAAGAGTACAGCATTGTGCCGCGACGTTAAATAGAGAGCTGATTGGGAGTCAACCCAATATGTATCCTCTAGCAAACATTAGTTTTTTTCGTTATTTAATAGGCCTAGTTGAAATATTTCTATTTTTCTCACTTAATGTCACGTATTATTTTATTTTTTAAGTTTTGGACAGAGAGTAAACTAGTGTCCGTGCATAAAAAAGTGTCAAGAAAATACAACAAGATTAGCATATTGAATGTGTAATGTGCAGGGACAAAATCCATAGAAATCTGTAGAAAATTTGTCTGGTGCATTGATCAAAAGACCAATCGATGGACCGTCATCCTGTCGAAGGACTGTCGGTAAGGTCTGCAGATCCCAGGTTTGTTTCTTTAATTTTTTCTATTCGACGGACAATCGATAGACTTACGGTCCGTTGACGGGGAATCATCGACTCCTCCAACATATTAACCTGACCCGACCCAACCAACTATATGTTAAATTTTTAAACCTTTCAGTTGCCCACCCTTTCAAAGCCTTCTCCAAAACCGTTTCCCTCCCTATTTCTCTTAAACTTACCCACTTCTTCACCCATTAATTCCCTTTTTTATCAGTGAGATTCTCCTTTTCTGCAAATCTCCATCGATTTCCCATATCCCTTCTCTTCCCAAATCTTCCATCTTTGTCTGTCTTCTGCCTGGTCGTTGTTCGAGGTCGCTCTTTGGTGATTGGTACTCGCAAGAATTCATCTCCTCACACTACAGTATACATGTATGTCTTCCTTATCTGATCTATTTACTCTCATTACTTTACATGCTAAATTGTTGGAATATGATAATGGGTCTTGAATTTGTGACACCGTTGCATGCTTTAAATCTTCAAATTGAATTCCTAGTCACTTAGAATAATGAAAGTAAATGGGATGGGTGTGTATTGTCTAATAATTGTTGTGTTTTGAGTGTTTTTGTTTCTGACTTAGGGTTTGATAGCCTGTGCGAATCAATGTTTCAAACTACGATAATTCATTCCCTAAGAATGATGAAATGCTTTATTAAATGCTAGAGGAACTTAATGTTTCTTAGATTGCTCTGCAATTCTTCTTTGGGGGTAAAAATGGATTCAAAAGTTCCTTCCATATAAGACAAAATGAGACCCCGTCGATGGACCATCGATAAATTGACGGACCATTATTGGGGTCCGTAAACAAAATATCCCTTGATTTGTTTAAGTGTCTACCCACATGATGGACTGTCCTGTATGACGGTAGACTCTATCAGAACCTTTATTTCTGAAGTTCTTCAAAAAAATTCTGAGGGTCCATCGACGGATCCTCATTGATGGACCGTGGTTTAGTCGATGGTCCGTCCTGCAGGTCCTTCGTCCTTAGAAGAAACTATGATTTTTAAGAATCCAAAAAATTTTCTAAGGGTCCATCGACGGTCCCCCACTAACAGACAGTCGTTCCGTTGATTGTCGGTCCTGCACTTCCTTTTTCTCTAAAAGAAAATTTTATTTTTGATATGTCTAAATAAATTTTCTAAGTGTCCATTGACAGACCGTCGTTTCATTGACGGTCCATCGATCTGGTCTATCAGTTAATTCTGCAGTTCTACATCACTATTCTGTTTGTGTTTCCTCCTCTATGTTGGATTCTTATGAGTGTGTTGCATGCATACATTAGTACTAATAACCCCTCCTTTCAGGTACACATGGCACCAAAGCAAGACTTAGCCTACTCTTTAGGACGTTCCAAGTCTGTCGCCCCAATCTGCCAGTTGGTTATAGGGTAGTCCAATAATGAACGCGACCCCGAATATGTGCCCCTAGGGACCCTGACACCATCATGTGCTGCTAGGACCTCTCGTAGCACACCCAAGAGGGTGGCATCCGGCATAGTAAATGTCTCCTTGTCTTTTGAGGAGCGCACAATGACCGGCACACCATCTTGAGTCGAAGACTACGAGGAGAGCCTCGCTAATTGATGAGGAGGCCCGGCAGATGAGGGCTCAGGCGGTGGCTGCTTGAGCGTCTATCTCCAGGATTGCTTATGTTAAGAGGAGCACTGATGAGGGTGCTTTTACTACTGCAGAAACTACTGATAGTGTCCCTACTACAGCGGGAGCAGGTTCCAGGTAATTGGACCCGCAATATTGTTGATCATCGGCTCTATGCTCCTCAGGATTGCTTCACTTACTAATCGATGTTATATTTTTTATGCATTTTGGAAAATTGCATGATTTTTTTTGGGGGGTGGGGTAAATGGAAACTGAGTGCTATGGTGAAGTCTGAATATCCCAACTCACTATCCTCTCTTGAGGTTTTCTTTCCTATGTTCTTTTTCCCTAAGAGAAGAGTTATTTTAATGTTGAACCGGCACGTTAGTACCTCTTGTACATAGTATAGATATGACATCTGAAGCATGATGGCTAAATAAAATGATATCATTATTTAGAGAAAATTCCTGCATGAATAGTCATAGTGAATGATGAATGTGTGGCTCTAAGAATGAGTTAGAGATACACCACTGCATGACCCGCAATATAAAGCTCGAATTGGTACTTACCTAGAACTTGCCCGGTTAGTATAGCTAAAAGTAATTTGTGATAGAAAATTAGGAAATGATCATAGGCCCTTGTTCAAATATAGAAAATCCTTAGCCGAGATAAAAGAAACCAAATGAAATTAATCCCTTCTTGATACAAATGATTTGAGCTTAAAATGGACCTTTCTTTTCTACCCAAATTTATCTTTTCTGGGAAAAATGTGATGACCCTGGTCCCTCCTTCGACATCTGCACCTCAACTTAGGCAAAAAGCATAAGTTGAGGGTGGCTAATGCAGAAAACAACATCATCTTGGCCCTGACCCAACCTTTGGTATTGTTTACCTTGGCTCAAGGCTAAGCCATGAGTTGAGGATGGCTATTACGAGGAATGCTCCGGAAAGTGAGGTTGAAAGAATAAATTGAGAGAAAGAAGAAAAAAATTGACCAAAGCAAAGTTTAATTCAATTGAAAATTTTCAAAAAAAAAATGAGTCATTTACACCAATGGAGAAAGAAAGGAGAATAGCAAGGCAAAAAAATATAAGAAATTAAGAATAGGGCGAAATATAGGATGAATAGGTAGCACCAATAGCCGTTATGTCAAATAGGGCAACAAGTCACTAAAATACATCCAAACATACCCTACCTCACCCTGAGCCTACGTTACAAGCTAAGAAAGACCTATCGTGATCCTGAGAGTCTAATAATCCTTATACTAAACATAAAACCACTGTGTGAAAAGGGAGGATATTGATTTAAAAGAAAGGACACTAGTTGCAATACTGGAAAGTTGGCACTTTGGTGAGATGGTGAGTCTGTATCATTGTTAGATCAACATGAGAGAGCCTAAGAATGATATCATTCATAAACATAAAGAATATAATCGACATTGATAGGCAGATGAACGCGAAAGCTAAAATAACGATACTTTTGAATAAATATTTTTTTGATAGTCATAGTGCGTCGCTTGAGGACAAAAACTAATTTATGTTGAGGGTGTTGATGTACCACGATTTCACGGTAATTTCAATGATTTTTCCTCAATCTTAGTGTGTGTCTAAGGTCTTTTTGTATTAGTTTTAATCTATTTTTCTTGGTGTTTGCAGAAAACACTGTCCAGAATGTAAACGCTGAAGATGTGCTGAAAATTGCAGAAAAGATTTCCTACAGAGCCATCGATGGTCTGTCGACCCATCGACGGTCAATAGGTGGCAACCATATCTAAGAACCAATGAAAGATCGGGGAATTCTGACTAAGTGTGGGGATACGGAACGGATGTCGGCCCGTCGTCTCATCGACGGACCGTCCTGGTGATCCGTCGGTGTTAACAGAATGTAACCCCAATACTCGATTTGAAAAGATTCTAAGTATGGAGTAACAAAGGCCATCGACGAACTGTCGACTTGGTCCGTCGATGCTAATGGGGAGTTGGAAAAGAATGCAACTGAAAATAGAGTTGAAGTGTGGACCGACAGAGGCTTCTACCATCTGTCGTTGCCTCGACGGTCAGTTGGTCAGTTCGTCGAGCGAGACACATTTTTTGACAGATTTTACATAATTAGGTTTCCCTTTATGTTTTGGTTTTTTTTTATAAATAGGACCAAAAACCTCATTTTGGGGGTTCTCTTTGTTAATTCTCAAATTTGTATTGTTGGTTGTTGACTATTGGGTTTTGGAAAATACTTCACTTTTCCAGAATAGATTCTTACAATATTTTGAATAAATTAAATGATTTTCTGTATTTTGTTCAAACATGTTAAAGTAAGTACATGAATACATGTCTAGTCAATATGAATTGTGTAATTCATAAAATGGGTAACTAAATCAGCAATTAGGGTTGTAGGAACCAAGGGTAATTAACAAAGTAGAACTAGCTAAAATAGCAATTCTAGAATAACGTCTTGCATGTATTGATAATTATTTCGTTTAGTAGTCTTTTTAACTGTGGACAATGTTAGAACTCGCCTTGTATCTACTTACCAAACCAAGGAGGTAGATAATAAGAAAAGAATTATCAATGTAGATTTAATATACACATGGTTGTTGCATTAACCCTCAAGGTGAGAGTTACTTAGCAACTCATTTGCTTACAAAACCAAACTCTAGTAGAAGTACCGAAGGAGAACTTTATCAAGAAGATTGTGAATTGTGATTAGATTTAATTAAATTGTCTATTTATACTGTTATTTATGTGAATTGAATATGAATTGTGTAGTAATTATAAAAGGTTATTATAGCTTTGAGAACTTGGTGAGTTGATCTACATTTCTATACTTAGTATGGAATCCGACATGAATGGCATTGTGTAGTATGGTCCACTTATGGTGGCAAAGTTTACTTTATTGTCATTATCTATGTTTTGCGATTATGGCCTTGAAGGCAATATGTGTAACGTGATTTAATGTGAATATTATCATGATTGTGAAGAAGTTGTGTTGTCTCCAATACCACTATCATGTTCTAGGTATATTGATGATGTTTCCTATGTGTGAATGGTTATTTTAGGGCTAGGTACGTTCTACATGTTGATGATTTAATATTCTTGAGTAGAATGACCCTTGACTATGTACACCTATATGAATGTGTTTTCTCAAGAATATTTAGGAGTCTTATTTTCAAATTATGAAAATGATCTTGTCTCATATACTATAATGTGGTGTTTGGTCCATGGACGAACATGTATTGTGATCCTTAGAGGGTGGCTGCCTCATTTCATTTTGTTGCCATTATGTGATCTTGTTGACCAATATACACCCACTCACACCTCATGCTTGTCTATGAGTAGGCTAGATTCATAGCAACTAATGAAAGGATAGTGCTCATATGCACTATTGCCTACTATTATGCATTTAAAGTATAATATGCTCATGAAAGTATGAAAAATTGTATATTATTTATGATTACTTGATAGGTGTTCTATTATGGGTAAGGGTATGGGACTTTACTGATACATTTCACATGTGTACTGTGATAGGATAGTTCCTCGATGATTTCTTTATGTACATGAACATAAATGCATAAATAAGCTATTAACATGAAAGTCCATGTTATGATGTAAAGCATACGATACAATGAACTATGAATGTGTGTAGTGTCTAAATGTGTTTATGAGAAATATTTCCTCATATGAATACACATACACACACATGAATGAATGGATGAAGTATGTATGATAATCTTGTAAGTAGAGTCTTTTCAATGGTTTCCTTATCTATGTTTCCCCTATACGACCTAGCAAGTGGATCGACCTAATATACTTGCATGATGTTAATGTTCTACCTTGAAAGTAGAGCACCTTCTTTCGATATGGGTTTCCATGATACTGGATTCCATGTTTAGCTAACATGATCTTAATGTCACTTAAGGAAAGGGTTTCCCTAAAGTAAAATGGACACCGAAAGTAAAGTAATTAAACCTTACTAGGATAGCCTAAAGGAAGTTTGTTAGTGTATGTGAGGGTATGGGACTTTACCTGCGTTGCACAAGCAGTTCTTTAAGGGAGTTCTAGAAAGGTGTTATATATGTACATGTTTATGTATATATATGTCTATTATACATGATTTTGTGGTAATGTCTTGCATGATTATATGCATGATGTTGGTCTTACTTGACATATGATGAAGGTCCTACTTGACATGCATGTAGGTAGCTATACTTGTCATTTTGATGTATGAAGTAAATGATAAGGCTTGTGGTCTTTTTGTGAGTTTACTACGAATGTGTGAGGTTATGAGTCTTCATATGTACATTGCACTAGTAGGATTAGATTGGGATTATTAGTAAGTTCTTATGATGTCATAATAAAATTAAGTCCAAATATGCTCATGTTGACTATTGTCTTACTATGATGATATTACAAGTCTTGACTTGTATGTTATCTTGAAGTGAGTCTTCTATGTGGTCTATGGAGTATGTGCCTAATGATATGTTATGTTTCCATGAATGTCTATGTTTAAGTAAATGAAGGTCGTATGAATATTCACCTTGGTTACCTAAAGGTGATGCTTGAGTGTGGATGGTAGAATGGGACACTTCATGTATTGCACCAAGTATTAATTAAGGGTTACTTAGGGTT
The DNA here is from genome assembly GCA_027789145.1 of Solanum arcanum. Classification (NCBI taxonomy): domain Eukaryota; kingdom Viridiplantae; phylum Streptophyta; class Magnoliopsida; order Solanales; family Solanaceae; genus Solanum; species Solanum arcanum. The sequence continues at coordinate 52,106,632 of CM050941.1, read as the reverse complement.
TAACGAATTAAGGTAAAAGAAGATAATGCTATAAACATGATTGATGTGCTTTAAATGAAATATATGTGGCTTGGTGTGTTGTCATGAATAGTGTCTATGACTATATGAAGTATGTGAACTAGATTGTGTAATTGTGCCAATGTTTATGAAGATTCTTTAAAAATGCATCTTGCATCATTTATAAGTTAAATGTCCTCTTTAAATACATGTTTATGTATGATTTCCATACTTAGTGCATTCTTGTACTAATACCATTCTTCTTCATATTTTTACGCAAAGTTTAGGTGATGGATGACTAGAGGATGTTCTTACAGTTAAGGGCTTGATACATGTTTCCCAAGCTAAAGAAAGGGATCCTTATGATTCAAGGATTTCTTATGTAATTTATTATTCAAGTTTATATAATTGCTAGATTAACATTCTATATTGTTAAGGGTCTTGTCCCTATTCTACTCTATTGATTTGAGTCTAATATTGAAAAATATACTTATAGTGTTTTGGTATGAAGGAAAACATTTTCTTTTCAATTTTCTTATGTTTGGTTGGGATTAAAGTTTTCGAAAATATTTTTCAGATCAACTTATTTTCCTCAAAGTTAAGGAAAATGACATCTCTTCAAAAATAAAGTAAAACATTTTCAAAAACACTCCTCCGATTTGGAGGGAAAATAAACAATTTCTAAAACAAATTTAATTTTAAAATTTTATTTTTTTATCTGATCCCTGACCGCCACCCACCCACCACCGGCCACCCCACCACAACCACCACCTCAAAAAAAATAATTTTGTTTTTTAAAAGTATTTTTAACTTCAGTTTTTTATTTTTAAACTCGTACCCCCTCCCCCTAGCCAGCACCCCACCCACCCCCCACCCCCCAAAAAAAATAATTTTATTTTTTAAAATACTATAAAGTTCAAATTTTTATTTTTCATTCCTACCTCCTAACCCCTGCCCCCTCCGCCACCCCACCAACACCTACACCACCATCCCACATAAAAAAATTTAAAATAATATTTTCAATTTCATAAATTTTTTCTATTCTAGTAACAAAAAATATGTTTCTAAAAAATATTTTTCAATCATAAATCAAACACTAAAAATCATTTTACGAAAATATTTTCTACTCACCTACCAAACAAGAGAAAAAATAAGTGCAAAATTTACATGTTTTCGAGGAAAACATTTCCCTTCATACCAAACACACCCTTAGAGTCAAACTATGTATTATGATATTTTTCTATATATGAGGTGATTGTTCTAGTATATGATGTGCTATGAAAAGTTTATAATTTTCTGCTAAATTTCCTACGACAATGAGATGATTGATGACTATGGGCTTGTATTAGATCTTCGAGAGGTCAAGTACGCCATGTTACTTATAGGATGTGATTCACGGTCGTGACCGAAAAAATCGCACATTGAATAAAGGGACCAGCTCCTCCGATGAAGTGATTGATTTCTGGGTAATTCAGCTAACCACTTGAAAGATTCGCCTATCAGTGAAAATGGGAATAATCGAAACGCGACTGACTCTTGGGAGATGTTTTTGAAATAGAAGGGCTTGCAAATATCTACAATGTATCGCAGATCTTAGTGAGGATCCTCATGAGCCAATCTGCAAAATAGTCCATTTAGTTGCAATAGTTGCAATATAGTACTTGTTATATGGAACACTGCATTCCCCTCAATAAGGTGTACGCGGATGGCCTGAAAACCTCCCATGAGATGGGGTTAATTTACATTTTGCTCATTGATATAGTTAAGGTTACCGATGTCATCTTGGTGTCCCACCTGGCTACCATCACTGCCATTTACATTCATATCTCCTACATTAAACATAAACACTTAAAACAAAAAAAATTAAGTAAGTAAATTTCAACTAATATGAAAAAAAAGTAATAAAACTATAAGTCCTCAAGTAACACCACTCCCCGAAAATGGTACCACTTTGATGCTTATCCTGACAACAACATTAAATACGGTTCAAGTTTCTACGATCATCGATAATATATTAACACACACGGGAGTTGGGGTCGTGTCCCAAAGGAAAGGTTTCAAATATATGTAGGTTATTAGAATTCCATTATGCTTAGTTGTAGCAAAAGAGATTTACAAGTAAAAAAATAATAAATTAAAAAGAGTGTGACACGAAAGTGTCAATTATAAAATGGGGTTTTTTTTACAAGTATTAATAACGGTAAAATTAAGGAAAATCAATTATGATGGGAAATTCATGGGATATGATCACAATACAAGTTATTATATATCATTGGGTTCTTGGTTTCGGTAGAAAATTGATAGAAAATAATGATTAGGCTAAGCTTAAATAAAAAATAAGTTCACTCTTAAGCAACTTACCCTTTTTCGAATAGATTCCTCGTGGACACATATTATCCATAAGAAGACCAGCTACGCCTTACCCCACTCACTCTCTCAAGCTGAATGTTAGGATATTACACAAGGACTCACCCTCTTGATTTGAACCTCATGTTGACCCGCTCCGTAGGCCATAAATAAAGTGGTCTTGATTTCGCGACCTCTCTCTTGAGCATGCAAAAAATACATGGGTGAACTTGATTTGCAACTACGAATCCATTAGATGGAACCACAACTATCAAATGAAATCACTACTAAACTACATCTATGGTATCAGCAGGCAAGACCCAACGATAATATTAATCATATTTGCTAAATTACACCCCAAGGTTGGGGTTTTTTACCCACACATCAAGATATAATAAGTTACACCTTCAATAATGTTGAAATTAAATGGTATAAGAAGATAAGATTTGATTTACGCAAAGGAAGAAGAACAAAAAAGACCCAATTCCAATTAGGGGATGATGAAATCCTTCCTTATTCAAGTCTTCCAAACATCCTCTTCAAACATGAGAGAAAATTGGAAAAACTAAAGTTAAAAGTCTAATGACTAGAATAATGTTCTAGCTCTCTAATAAACTATAAAAACTAGTATTTTTAGTTTTCAGAATTTTTTTCATGATGGCTCATTCGGCGACCCCAGTCGAGGTCGCAGAATAAATCGAAGACTCACCCATTTCTTCTTGCACATATCATCTTCAAAATCCTTGACCACTGGGCGGTATAGTACCACTTTGTGGAACTGTTTGGCGCTGCATCGGCTGCTCCTTTCACTGCCGATTTGATACTCTTCCTTAGGGATCACCATGCTAGAACAAAGGGCAAAATATGTATTTTCAGTGATGCTCCAAGTTTACTTGACGATGCTCAAGCTTCAGTTTCTTTATTTCTTTTTCGCGCCATAGTGTCTATGTTTCCTAGATATTTCAAATACTTGAAACTTGATAGTTTTCATCTTATGTTGAGATAAAACAACATTACAGGACACTATTTATTTTAAAATATAGCCCTAAATGAGTCAAGTTTGTGGAGTCATTAGATTCATGAGTCGAGGAGTTAACACGAACCGTAATCCTTATCGTAGATACTAGATTACCTTGAAATATTCCAGATTTTTCTTTATTCTCCTCCACACTTCACACCCATTTGTTTTTAAAAAAATTTAAACTATCCTAAACTGCGCTAAATTTATTCTAATGTAATACAAATATCTTTGGTTGGGTCCAAAGCAACGCTTGATATATGTAACATCTCAAAAATTGGAAGTTAGGATGGGAAGAAAAATTTCGTATTTTGGCACTCTTGCAGTAGGTTTACGAGTTCTACCTTCGAGCTGTAGGAAGGAACTTGTAGGACCTTGGTGAATTTTCATAAAATGTCAAGTTAGGCGTACGAATAAACAAGACGAATTGTAGGGTGTTCTACAAGGTGTAAGAGGTATCCGTAGAAGTGATTCAATTAACAAGTATGGTCCCAAGAAAGTCCTACGGACCATAGGTCAAAGTCATAGATCATGTTTGATAGATTCTTATTAAGCGTGTTTCAGTCTCTTCCTACCCAATTAACCTCTAAATTATGTCATTTTGGCCCTATAACTTTCCCTATAACCACTTCTACCCTTTAAATTATTTTCCATTACTATTATTCACTCAATTCTTCATAATCACTTCTTTCTCCAATAATATCCGAGAAATCTAAAGGTAAAGATTAGGTTTTCAAGAGATTCAAGGTCTCTTCTCGATTACATATGTTAATTGATTATTAAGGAGCATTGGAATCCACCAATGAATCTTTTCATCCATTAGGTCCCAAAAAATCTCAGTCTCTTAAATTGGTTTTACTCAATTTATTAGGATTTTAATGCAAAACTACATAAGAACTATTTATTATTATTCAATTAATTATATACAATCTTATGATGCATAATTTGATCCAATTACATGATTTTCAATTAATTTCACACAGACGACATGTTATAACAACGTGCTTTTTGAATGAACAAGAATTTGAAAGAAACTATATTTTGGAAATAATCATATTTTCAAAGTTTTACAAGTTAAGAAATTATGATTTTTGGGTCAACTTTAAAGAACCATAAATCCTATATCAGGATGATTTATGGTGGTAAAAAATACCATAAGAAAGATATTTGGATTATTTTTCCATCGGCGCTAAGTTTTCTCAATTTTGAGTTTGAATGAGGGAGATATGCCCATTTGAAGTTGGGTTATCTAGATAAGTAATGTCAAAAACGGATTTAAGAAGGGTATTATGGACTTTTCATTATCCAATTATTTGAATTCGTTTATGTTAATTAATTTGGGGTCTAATCTTATTGCATTAATTTTATATTTTATCAAAATAAGTTAGGGCTTGGTAGAAGAGAAAACAAAAGGAGAAAATAGAAGAAGAAGCAAGGAATCGTCGAGTTCTGGAAGTTAGACTTGTGGATTTCGCCAAGGGTTTATCCCTACAAGGTATGTGATATCACATAGCATTTGGTTCATCCACCCACGTGTCAATCCTGATTAAATTCCGTAATTATGTTCTTGAAATTATTGAAATTGGGTTTTTGGTGGAGTTTGTTGAAGTTGTTAAGAGATCTTTTTTATATTCATGAAATTAGATATCATTTTGAGTTGATTATTTGATATTTTGATTATGGATTCGAATTTAAGTGTTTGGGGAAATAACAATTGAATCAATAGGGTTTAGATTTAAAAAACGACAAAGGAAATTCGTCAAAGTTCTAGGGAAAAGGGGTGGGGCACCACACTACTCAGAGCGCCCCACAAAGTGTTGTGTAGTTGGGGCTCTGGGGATCTACGCCAGCCAATGCGCCCCAACCAGTTTTATAGTTTGGCCGATGGCACACCTCTATACATTGAACTCTAGGGTCACTAGGTCCCTTCCCTTTTCCCACTCCTTTCTGTACGAGTTGCCTTGAAACGTACCTCTGTTTCCTATTTGATTTATACACTATAACGTATGTCCAAAAAATATAAAACCATCCATAGCATGAGATCATGAGCCTTGAATCCATTATTTAATTCATGGAATGTTAAGAGTAATGTCAAAAGAAATTCATAGAGTTTTCCAAATGTCTTTTATGAATGTTTTAACTTTGTTTTAAGACTTGAGCTTTGAATTGAGTAAAGAGTAAAGATTTAAGTTCATTTCTCCAAAAGAGTATACGGGGACTATGTATTCCCAAAGAGTAAAACGTTTTAACATTTAAAAAATAAAGGAAACAATCTCTAATGCAACCTTTGAGCTCTTTTTAAGTAAAGAGTAAACACTTTTCACAACTAAGCAACAGAGGAAATATTAATTTTCAAGAGAGCCTTCGGGTTAGTTTTCGAGTAATTATCTAAAACCACAAATTTATGTTTTTAAACATATGAGCTAGTATATTTTGGGAGTATTATTGGGCACCAATATGGAGGAGAGTTCATACAAGTCCTAGCCCCCATAAACCATATATCATTCATCGGTAGAAAAGTCAGATACTTTTTAGAAGATTCCATAGTGATATTTAGCATAGAGTGGAGGTTCCACGTAAAAGTCTAGTTCTATACCATTAGAAAGTTATAGGTTGTCCCTGTATGCGCATGGTAAAACATAATATCATCATATAGTTCTTAAGTGATGGTTGTCGGATAGAGAAACTCTCACAGAAGTATTTTGTATCATTATTTACATGGAGTTACTTATACTTTTATATTCATCCAGAGTTTATATTGTATATTTGGATACATGCAAAGTTACTATTGTATTTCTAAATACTCATAGTTATTATCCATTTTTAAAGATATTTTATGTTGCATTTATATTATAGCTTGATATTGAAATCACATATTTCAAGACTAGGTGTTTTCTTTCAATTCCTTTTCAAGCTTATGTCTTATTTTAGAATTTCCACTTGCATGCTTGTGCATTCAATATAATGATGTTAATTGGCCTGAATCTTTTTTATGATGTAGATGCATGTTACCAAAATAAGTATCCAACACATCATTGATTCTAGTTGAACATCAAAGTTCGTTGGTGGGGCTCCTTGTTACTGGAGGATCCCCTTTACTCGCTTTTCAATATTTTAGTTCATTATCGATATTGGGGGTCTTTTTCTAACATCCATCATAATTATGTATGTTGGGGATCTTGTTTTGAGACTTGAGTTTCCATATTGGCTAGTTGAATGTTTCTTTTAAGACATTTTAAGCTAGAATCTGTCCATAGATTTCCAAATAGCTTATGCCTCCAGACAACTGAAAGTTCACTTAAGAGTTACCCAACTCATGATATAGAGTTTACTGTCATAGTATTTCTTTTGAAAACATGGCGTCACTATGTTTAAGGTGTTCATATGGATGTGTTCACCAATCACAAGAGTCTTCAACATGTGTGCAGTCAGAAAGATCTCAATCTGAGATAGAGGGGATGAACTCCAAAAGAGGATCACAGAGAAAGCCCATAGCTCCATATATTCTATTCATCCGGGTTCCATAAAGATTTATCATGTCTTGCGACAATTATATTGGTGGAATAGTATGAAGAAAGGTATTATTTTGTTCGTTGCAAAATGCCAAATTGGAAATAAGTTAAATTAGAGCACCAAATGCCTGGTGCTATGGCTTTGAATATAGAAATTACATATAATAAAGAAAGATCATCAATAAGGACTTCGTTACTGGGTTTCTATGGTCTGACGTCCAACATGATTTAATTTGAGTGATTGTTGATAGAATGACAAAATCATCCTACTTTTTGGTCGTTAAGAACTACACATTGATCAGAGTATTTTGCAAATTTGTATCTTCATGAGGTAGTAACATATCATGTAGTGCTTGTTTCAATTACATCATATAGAGGTACACAATTTATTGTACTTCTCTGGAAATCTTTTTAGAAAGGCTTGGGTTCAAATGTGAACTTAAGTATTGTTTTTCATCCCCAATCAGATGGTAAAGAAAAGTGAACTATTAAAACATTAGAATATATGTTGAGGCCCTTCATGATTTATTAAAATGGTAACTTGTATGATCTTGTAACGCTAATTCAGTTGACTTATAACAATAGGTTCTACTCCAACATCTAGATAACTCTTTATGAATATATTTATGCGAGGTGATGCAGATATCTAATTGAATGGTTTGAAGATGGTGAAGCTGGGTTTATAGGACTAGGCTTAGTTCATCAAGCTATAGATAAATTTAAATTTATACAGGAGAGGTTTAAAACAGTGCAGAGCCATAAAAAATTCTACATTGATGTTAGAAGGAGGGAGTTAGAGTTTGAGGTAGACTATAGGGTAAACATGAAAGTTTCACTCTTAAAGGGTTTTATGAGATTTGGTAAATAGTGGAAGCTTAGTCCTCTATATAATGTCCCTTACAGAACATTCAAAGGGATTAGTAATGTATCTTATGAGTTGGAGAACCACAAGAGTTAGCAGCAGCCCATTCAACATTTCATATATCTATGATAAAGAAGTGTATGAGAGTTCCTTCACTTATCATACCTACAGAAGAAATTTGTATTAAGTAAAACTTGTCTGATAAGGAGATTCCTATTCAGATTCTAGACTGCCAAGTTTTCAAGTCTAGAACCAAGGAAGAGGCATTAATCAAAATTCATTGGAGAAATCAATTTATTGAGAAAGATACCTGGAAAATTAAGGAATATATGAAGAAGATATACCCACATCTCCTTGGATCCAAAGAAGTTCCAAATAAATGTACAAATCATTTTCTTGACATTTACTTTAAGTTAACATGGTAATATATTTTTTGTTGTTGAGTGTTTGAGCTAAATATTAGATGTTACTCCCTTATCCCGCTTAGAGTAATCTCATTCAAGGACGAATGTTCGCAAAGGGAAGGTATTATAACACCCCTCTTTTTGAAAGAAATATAAAGAACTAGAATCTGAAAGAAACCATTTTTGGAAATATTTAAATTTGGGAAGTTCTAAGAGTTAAGCAAGTTATGGGTTTTGGGTCAACTTCAAATGAGCATTACTCCTATCATATGATGAATTAGGTGAGCTACAAGATACTGTAGGAAAACCTTTGAATTATATTTCTAACAGTGCTGAGCTTGCTCAATTTTGAGTTAGTATGAGGGGGATATGCCCATTTGAAGTTTGGATGCCTAGATAAGAAAAGTCAAAATCGGATTTAGAGGGGTATTATGGTCTTTTCATTACACAATTGTTATAATTTTCTTTTGGTAATTAAGTTGGGGTTTAAACTGATTGCATTCAGTTTATGCTTTATCAAAATAAGTTAGGGTTTTGACTGAAGAGAAAAGAAGTGGAGAAAAGAGAAGAACAAGCAAGAAATCCTCAAATTCATGAAGCTTGGCTTGTGGATTTCTCTAACTATTAATCCCTGCGAGGTATGTCAGATCACAGAGTGTTTGTTTCGTTCATCCAGGCACAAATCATGATTTAATTCCGCGAAAATATGTTCTTGAAAGTATATAAATTGAGTTCTTTATAGATTTTGTTGAAGATTCTATTTGGCTTGTTGAAGTTGTTAAGGAGTTCTTGATTGTAATTCATGAAATTAGATGCCGTTTGAGTTTATTATTGCATATTTTAGGTATGAATTTGAATTTAAATATTTTTAGGGAAATAACCAATTTAATTTCGAGGGCTTAGAGTTGAAAAAATTACCAGGGAAATTCGTCAAAGTTAGGGGGGAAAATAGGTGGGTCATCGCGCCACTCACAGCGCACTACAAAATAGGGATCGAGGACACTGCAACTCAAGTTCATTAGTTTTTCCTCTAGCACCCCATGCCACTCAGAGCTCCAGCGACGCCAGGTCTCCTACCATTTTCCATTTCTTCCCGTAAAGGTTACCTTGTAACGTAGTTATGTTTCATAATTGATTTCTACTCTCCAAGGTATGCCTAAAAACATGAAACTATAAATATCATTCTAGGAAAATGAGACTTTAATCCACCATTCAATTCAATAAAAATTAAGAGTCTAAGTTAGAGAAGATCATTGAGTTTTCTAAAGGTCTTTTACAAATGTTTTAATTTTGTTTTAAAATTTGAGTTTTGAGTGGACTAAAGAGTAAAGATTGAAGTTCATTTATTCAAACGAGTAGATGGGGACTATGTACTCAAAATGTGTAAATTTGTTTAACATTAAAATAAGAAAGAAACTGAGATTTTTAAAAGAGCCTTTGAGCTAGATTTCAGTAAAGAGTAAATGCTTTCACAATTAACAAAGACAAGAAACACTGATTTTGAAGAGATCCTTCACGCTAGTTTTTTAATAATTATCTAAAACCACAATGTTATGTTTTTTTTAAAAAAAAAAGGTTGTATAGTTTTGGAATAGTATGGAACATCGATAAGGGGGAGAGTTCAGACAATTCTATGCCTTATAAACCATATAATCATCATGCATAGAAAAATGTCATACTATTTTCATGATTCCTTAGTCATTTTTAGCATAGGCTAGTGGATCAACTTAGTGATCAGTTTGTATACCCTCGGCAAGCTATAGGATAGCCCTGGTAGAATGAGGCAAAATCTGGTATCATCACATAGCTCTTAAGTGATAGTTGTCTGTTATAAAAACTCCCATAGATGTATTTTGTATTATAATATACACGGAGTTACTTGTATATTTATATACATCCAGAGTTACTGGCATATTTATATACATCAAGAGTTACTATTGTATTTCTAAATACACAGAATTGTAATCCATGTTTTAATCTTTTCTTTATCTTGTATTTATATTATTACCTTATATTAAATGAGTTGAGTTGAGTTTAGTTGAGACCAGATTTGTTCTTTCAGTTGCTTTTCAAGCTTATGTCTTGTTTTAGAATTTCTCTTTTTATTCTCGTACATTCAACGTATTGATGTCATTTGGTCTGATCGTTATTATGATGCAAATACAAGTCACCAAGATCAGTATCCAGCGCACTGTTGATTCTAGTTGAGTTTTAGAGTTCTTTAGTGAGTGTCCTTGCTTTAGGAGGATCCTCTTTTATCGCTTTTCAGTATTTTAGTTCATTAGGATGTTGTAGATTTTGTCCCGACATCCATCTCAGTCATTATAGGCATCATAGACAATCATTCAGTTCATTTGTCTTTACCTTGTATATATTGGCACATTATCATTTTCTCATAGTTCTTATTAAATATTGGTAAGTTATGTAGGAAGTTTTCAGGCAGGCATTACAAGTTTATATCATTGTTTTCTCGTGAGGAAAGATATTTATACTAACATAAAAGTGTTGATTTAAAATTGTTCGATGTAATCAGTAGGTAGTAGAAGAGTCAAAATTTTATGAAGGTTGGATAAAATTTTATTAAGGGTGGCCAAAAATTTTTCAGACAAAAAATGCTTGCTAGTAAGATTCAAACACACGAATATTAGCTCATTCAATGCATTTGATTATTTGCTAGGCTACACCAACTTATTGTGTCAATGGTGTCTAAAACATGTTAATCACTTTATGTGTCATTATTTATATATATGATTTTTTAAAACAAATTATATTCAATTGGACATCCTTGCATGCACGTGTCTCTGTCTGATGTAATTAAGTGTCATGACTCAAATCGTCGTGATTAACACTCACACGAAACCTCCGGTGAGACAAATATTACTACAACCCCTCTAAAAAAAATTCTGAAAATTAAGGCGTTCAAAAATACAAAAGCAGGTTTGAATGCACAAATAAACTAGAATTTTCATAAGACAATGAAAAAAGCACAAACCCGAAACCAAACAAATGAATATCTTAATTATTAATCTAAGTTCGAATAAAGTTGAGTAAGCAAAAGGAAAAATCATGGCACCCTGGAAGAATTGGCTCGCCCTTAAATTCGATCTTGGTCAGTGATCTCCTAGCTGAAGTCTATTACTAGTAGCCTGAAGATGCCCTGTACTCGACAAAGAACGAAGAAGTGTAGTATAAGTACACAATCACAGTATACTAGTAGAATCATGCAGATATTCCAATAAGTTAAACACATATAAGCAGTCACAACATAGTAAACATGATATGTACAAAACATAAATACACATTGGTTAACTTCATGAGCAATGACAACCGATCCCAATTGGTGTGTCAGAAGATGATACCCACTCCAATATAAGTGTCGGAATGTGACACCCGATCCTTGTTAGTGTGTCGGAACGTGACCACCGCTCCAATATAACTTATTGTTGAAGAGTTGAAGTGATTCTTCAACAACATATTTGTGAAATAATTTTTTTAATAATAGTATATTTTGAGGTGATACTTTAAAAGTTAAAAAAGATGAAAATGAAATGAATAATACTGATAACAACGAGAAACCGATATAATTTAGATGGTTTTAAAAAATCTAATTTTAAGTATACATTATAAGAGACCCAAAAATTGGGATGGTCTACTATTTTGAAAAAATAACCGACCAACATCTCATTCAAACACCTACCCACTGCTTGGAAAGTTGTCAAGATACATATGTAAGAGTTATAATAAAGAGTAATTAGATGTTAAATTGTTTCTATTACATACAATTAATGAGACAATTTTTTTGCCTATTCTGGCTGATTATTTTCGTATGATGTTTTAATTCCCAAAACGTAAACACAGTAAAACACTCCTATGCCTTCTTTCTTTATAACGCTCAAATATTTAGTGTGTAATCTAATAACAAATAATGGTGTATCACATAAGTTTTATTTTTGTATTATATGAAGGTGTGTACATTCCCAATAACCACTAAAATATAATTTTGTGTTGTTGTACAAACGAATATTGCAATTTTGTCTAAAGTTTATTATGATTATTACCATTCATAGTATATGTGATCATATACATATATATGTATATATATGAGTTCTGTCGTAAATGAAATAATATATTGTGTCCTAATACATAACTTAACTCCTACAGAACATACGTCGAGTAAGACAAAAAGTCTCTGAACTTATGTTAAACGAATTACATCATATAAATACTAAACAACTCATCATGCATAACTTATTTTTTCCATTAATTATGTTGGGTTTGAAAAAAGTTCTCTAAACATATAGCGAGAAATTAAATGGGCTACATGTGAAGATGTGGGCCTAGAAATTACGAATGATAGGTGTTGGGCTCTCAAAAGGAATAGGAATTTTTTTTAAAATGTTAATATTTTAATGTTTAATAGGTTATTTTAGCCACACATTCAATATTTATATAAAATGAAAGTATTTTAGTTTATTATATATTTGATTTATGCATTTTCGTATATTTGTTTCATTTTCAAGATTACAATTGTTTAGAAAGGAGAAAATCAAGGGAGATAATATTTTTTTAAAAAGGAACATATCACTTAAAATACTCATATGTTACAATTCCATAAAATTCCCTTTTTTATTCGATTAGATAAACGTTCCTTTTTAATATGGTTTCATTGTAATTGTATGCTAATAATTTTACATTTTATATGTTCACTTTGTCATTCAAATTAAAATTATTGTTTTACTTTCATAGTAAAAACTAAAAATTGAGTTTCACAGATCCAAATTGCATTACATGACTGCCAAATGCATTTTTCTTTAATTGTATTACAAAAAGTTTATTGATTGTATCTCAATATAATCTATTAATTACATATGAATATAATTTATGAAAGAATACAAGATTCTGGAAAGAAATTAGTATACATGGTGGAAATAATATAATTTGTTGAGGAAGGATATAGTAATTTAAAACAATAAATACAAATTTACTATAAAAGAAATAGGGGTACAAGATTCGGGAAAACAAATAGCATACTGAGTAAAAATAATACAATCTGTTGAGGAGGAGTACAATATTAAATATGTCTATGCTTAAGAAATACACATGGATTTGACATTCCCATTTGAATGACTACAAACTAAAAATGAAATACAATATTCTTAAAATACAAATGATGAGTAAAAGAAAAAATAATTCCCAAACAAAAATTAATATGAATGTTATTGTGATATACATTTAATTTTGCAAGTTATTTTTCTAGCTCTTTCTTTCCTCTTCGTATGCTATATTTTTTTTTCCCGATATTTTCACCAAAACCAAATCTGAATTTGTATTCAATTATGCATTAGTAACCCTATAAAAAAATTCAAAATTATTAAATATTAAATATAAAATAATCAAACAATATAATATAATATGTATGAATTCAAATGTAGATTACTACAAATTACAATCTGCTTAATCTCAAACATTAAAACAACATCACAAAAAAATTAAACGATAGTGTTTAAAATACTAAAAGTCCGAAATGCATAAATGTATGATGAATATAATAACAAACTCAGATAAAAATAAAAAAAATGATGGAACGTTCATAATATATACAATCCAAAGTTCAACATAATTTGTGAATTTTAAAACAAAATCTAATGAATGATGACTTCGAAAAAACTTTTATCAATTTAGAGATTTCCTGAAATAATTGATAGATCTTCACAAATTTGTATAAACTTAAATAATTAATTCTTTTTAAAAAACGAGGAGCGAATAATAGTTAAAAATTGATGAAAGGCAAAAAAAAAGAGAAAATATGAATGATGGGGACAATGTTGAAAACTCATGAAAGATAAAATAATTTTTAAACATAAAAGTTAGAAAATAAATTTAATAGTACCAAAGCTTACGAAAACGTGTAAATGGGTATTTGGATACAAATTATTTTCTAAAATATTGACATTTAAACATTTTAAATAATTATATTAATGTGTAGATGTTTGTATTAATTAAGTTAGAAACTGTGACTAGTTTGTTAATTTTCCCAAAAACGTTTGTGTTCTAAAAGGAATTTAAATTTACTTGATTTATAAATAATTAGAGATATGTTATAATTCGTGATAAAATTGTTATAAGCAAAAAGAATTTAAGAGTAGGTTTAAACCCAGTAATGTTGACTCCTAAATGTATATCTGGGGTGATTATTCCTTGAAATATTTTGATGATTTTTTTCTAACTACTTATAATTAAGTCTTCATTTAAGAAACATTTAGTTGATCTTAAACATGGGTTAGACTCAATATTAACTCAATCAAAAAAAAGAAAAAAATCTAAAATTTATATGAATCTTTATAATCAAGGTATATCATGTATTGAGCTTCAATAAAGTTTATATTATATTATTTCTTATTTATATGTGATATATTTTAACTATCGAAGTATTGAAAATGGTACAAAACTACCCTTTATTCACCTATTGGCTTCATAATACCCTTGCACCAACCTATTGACTCCAAAATGCCCTTGCCATCGACCTTTAGGTTCAAAATTGAACAATTATAACAGTTTCAAATTTAAACTTTTTAAATATTTTTTAAAATTCTTCACACTCAATTATTGGAGATATTTTAATTTATCAATATCATTTATAAACCAACCCACTACCCACCCATTACTAATTAAGCCCCACCCAAATAATAAATCATTTCCAATATCAAAATCGCCCTAAACTCTACTAAAGCATGGCGAAATTATCGATTCTTTAAAATAAAATTAAAATTATTTGAGTTCGAATCGAAGCCCCAATTAAATTTAGTTTGATTGAAACTTGAATTAATTCATGCACCCTTTTAAATATAATTCTATAAATATTTATTATTTATTTTAAATATTAAAATTTTAATATATTCTATTTTTAAAAAGGTTTCTATTAAGCAACATCATATAATTGAGGTGAATGACTAATTGAGAGAAAATATGAAAAACTAAAGTTTAATATCGAAAGACTAGAATAATGTTCAGACACTCTAATTAACAACTAAAATAGTATTTATAGTTTTCAAATTTTGTGTTGCGATGGGTCGTTTTGTGAGGTTGGTTGAAGTCGCCTAATGACATGAGGACTTGCCCGGTGGATGTAAATCAGCGTGAACAAAGTGAGAGGGTGTGAATTCCTAAATCTGTTTACCTCTTCTTGTTCAACGCCCTTCTGTTCTTGCCCAAAATATAATAAAGTCTTCGACCTTTGGCAGTATAGTATTGTTTCACAGAACTGTACGGTGGTGCGACTTCAGATCTCAATGTACTTAAATAATGAGTGAAGTATGACACTTTTGGTAATGCACCAAGTTTACTTGGCAATGCTCAGGCTTCAGTTTTTTTGTTCTTTTCAACCTTCTTGTTACTTTCTCTCCATAGTGTCTATGCTTTCCATAAAGCTTCAAATAAATAAAACTTGATAGTTTTAATAAGACATTGAGATAAAACAAGCATTAGAGAATACTAATTCAATTAAAATGTAGCCCTAAAGCAGTCTAATTTGTGGATTTATCAACACTCCCAACTTAAACTTTTGATTGTCTCAAGTAAAACTTATGTTCAATAGTACAAATACGATGTCTAAAACTGTGCTACACAAGACTCAATCATGAAAATACGCAACTAGACTAAAACTACATATTCAAGGATTAATTTGTACTAAATGATTCAAGTTGTGACACACCATTATCAAAGATTCTCAAGCTCGCGTTACTTGTTTCAAGTGAAAGTTCAAGATCAAATATAAGAATTTTAATGCCATGATGATTCCATTCTAACACACGGGTGTATACTCAATCTAAGGTTTAGGAATTAGACACAACACTCACATGTTTTCAGCCGTATGCTTGCCCTTATTTTCCATTAAAGAATCTTTCTACTTTCTCAAAATCTGAAAGGTTTTTTCAAGGCTCGTAATGGGGCTGAATGTTAAGGTATGGTTATTTAGGATTATTTACTAAAGATCCTCACTTATTGTGGTGCCCACAACACTTCCTTTTATTTACCTTAATCTATTAATTTTTCTTCTAGTTATTCTAAGTCATCCGAAACCAAAAGTCACGAGTATTATGGGTTGTAGATGAATAAATGTCTATGTTTTGAAAATTTTCTTCCAAAGAAAGGTAAAGTTCAAGGGTGTTCAAGAGAGGTTCCCAGACTCACAGGGTGGGTAAGAAGAGAGGTATATGTCAAATTGACTTACACTATTCAAAAGTGCCTAAGACAATTCCAACAGAAAGCATTACTTAATTGCCTGGACTAACGGGTGAAATTCTTGGTGTATTCATGAATGATTCATAGTAAGCTTATCACATAATGCATTGATACTTAAGTTAAACAAGACTTTACACTTTCGCTAGTGTGCAACGGTCATTCGAAGAGAACCAATTTGCCAATTGGCTAATCACAAGAAGATGTAAAAAGTTCACATATTGTATATGCAACTTCATTTGGTCTCGTCGTATTTGTAAATTCATGTTTATTAAAATGTTGAAAACTAGTTAATGGAAATCTTTCGACAAGTCGACGAATGCTTGTGGAGACATAAGCTTGATCACCAAAAGTTACAAAGTGAACTACACATCCGACATTAATTTAAATGTTTTATGGATAGATTAGGAGAAACGCCAAACCATTCGGTAAACACTACTCAGCACACCAAACAACTCGATATGTCTATTTAAAACCCATCCTTTCAAGTTCAACCCCGCAACCTCTGGGACTACAACCTAAACACACACAACACTAATTATGCAACAATTTACAGTATTTTCACACTCCCAACGTAAATAAATTCAACTCAAAGCATAGTCAAATGAGATTCTACATTATTACAAGAGTTGAACTGTAATAGAGAATGTATATACTTCAATCAACTAAGAGAGACTCAACAATGATTTATACTATGTTAATTACTATAATAGTAATGAAATAAAAATGGGGTTAGAGTTATTAAATTTTGATGCCAAATAAGATGTTACAAAATGTTAGCCATCAATGTAGTCCATATACAAGCACAATTCAACTACTTGAATACTCTAAAAAACAAGAAATATAATCTAGAGTGCAGGTGTGAGTTTGTGTAGAGTAAAAAAATTGCGAGAGTAATTGAAAATAGAATTGTAAACTTTTAGTTGCAATGACCATCCATTTTCTGTGCGTTCCTCAATATTTATTGAACTTTCCCATCCACTCGGCGAAGCACCAAGTATCTGGTGTCATTGCTGATTGTAAGAGGATCTTCAACTCATACAGGAATACATAAAGTGTTGTTCATTGTTATCGCCAACCCATACGGTGGTACAACAGTAATGCTGGATAGACTGCCGAGTGTACAGGATCCAAGTGGAAGGCTCATGAGTCAAACGGTTGAAGAATTCGTGTTCGCTAACTCTATAGGCGGTTCGCCTACCGGACCTATTATTGTACTTCATAAACTGTTTCAAACATATCCATCACATCAACTTGTACCAACATCACACCATTATTTTACTCAGAAACAAAAGTATATTTAAAAAAGATTCCGGGTTGCCTTCCAAATAATGCCTTAGTTGACGTCTTCCACGGCGTAACTAAATTTTAGATCTACTTTTGGAGTTATACATAGTATCACTAGGCAAAGACCCTTTCGATCTTTCATTTAGGTGACACGCGATATGACATATCTAGGTTTCTAATTTTTGGGTCGACACTGAATGGGAGGTAAGGCTCTGGCTGATGGTGGACATTTTCTTTCATGCCTTTTTGCATCTTGTCCACCCTTCAAATTTATTGAGGATACGCAAGAGCATGTCCGTAGATCTTCAATCTTCCTGATAAGTGGGCATTATACGCTCATGGGGAGGCACATTTCGATCTTTCTCCCTAGCTTTCTAATTTGGATTACGGTGTCCCATAAACGATCTCTATCATCCCACCCTTCATTTTTTCCCCAATCATGATTTCTGACATGTCTACAATAGTTTGAACTAAATTCATCGCCTTGGTTGGATAGAAATTTCATCTCCTCATTATACAATGCTACAAACTTTATTTCCTCACGGTTTTTTCTCCCGACCCCCAGAACATTAGCATCACGGGTGTTACACCTCAGAAATCTAATGACTTAAGGTAGAATCCAACATGATGTTAAATAAGTCTAAAAGCGTTGAATTATGTTTTAGTCCTAATTTAATATAAATAACTCAGTTTTAAAATTCTACTGCCCAAAGGTTTAAGAACGACCATGATGTCGGGAAAAATAGTGATCTGAACTAATGTAGGGTTGAGTCATGTAGTGAGTTTTGAGGTGACATTTAAGGAATAAACCTCATATGTATGATGCATATATTGATACATATCTAACAAAGTTTTAAAAGTCTTAATACCAAGGGAGGAGTACCAAGATAAAGGGGCAAGCCAAGACCTAAAGCCAAGGTTGCCCCAAAAGGGAGGCTATTGCCTCAAACTCCACGGGCTTGACCATGGATCATGGTCAAGACATGGCCAAGTGGGGGTCCTCATTGAGTTTCTTTTGCAAATGAAGAAGGACTCCATGTTTCTTAGAAACCACAAAAAAATTCACCAGGGTTTTCCACTCCATGAGTCGTGAAGGAGGTCGTGGAGTAGCCTTTGTTTCGAAGAAGGTGGGTATGTTTGGAAGGGCTACTACCCAAGACACTATGATCTAGTTAATGTGCCATGGTGCATATTGACGAGTAAGGGGGCCTGCTCATAAAAAGTACTTGGTGTGTGAGGTTGATACACAATTTTTGGAGGCTACTGCCTCACCTTTTACGAGCCACACCACAAATCATGGTGTTCTTAACAACTCATGAAGGGACTCGTGAGGGATGGATGGGTTTTAAGTAGTGAAGGTCAAGTTGGACTTTATTTTAAAAGTCCAAATAAGTGAGAGGTGTTTTGGGTATTTTCTGGGTTAACTATATATTGATTTAAGTCATTTTTACACCTGATCCAAAATAAAAATATAAACTCCCAAATTGAAATCAAAAGCTCTCACTTCTCTCAAAACTATCTCTCTACCAAGTGTTACCATCGAAAAGGATTCAAGAATCTAGAAAGGGTTCAAGATCCAAGATTTTCAATAAAATTTCATGGTGAATATTCCATTAGGTATGGTGGCTCTTCAATCTTGGGATCCTTTGCCAAGAGGCTCTTCAATGTTGGATTTCAAAAATCCCCAGTTTTTAGATTTTCAATCAATCACATGGATCTCTTTCTAAACTTTATTTCATTGATCTAAATTGATTAATTATGAATATATTTTATTCTTTTATGGATGAATTTAATTAATGTTATGGTTTTTGAATAAAATAACCCAAAACCCGCGTACCTCAATTCTTTATAAATTCTAAACCCTAGTTGTGGTTGATAGTGATTAAATGATGAGAATGAAGAATATTCTTTTATAATTCGTTATTTGTATTGTGATATTGATATACATGATGAATGAATGACAAGGAAGTAGGCGAAATTCTTGAAGGCTATAAGTAAGGGCTTTCAAGGTGATGACTATTATTGTATTGAATTGTTGGTTCAATTGTGATGAACATAATCACTTGATTATAAATTGTGGAGTAGAATTATTTTCCTTTTCCGTTTAGCCTTAATCTTGATAAGTATGTATGATGAGTTACGAATGTTATGCTATGATATGAATATGAATGTTGTGAGATAATGACAGTTGTGTTGTTATATTGAATTGAAGGTAATTCTCATGAACACTAAAATTACTATGTTACGAAAGAAGTATTCTCACATGATGTTGGTTCTATGATGGAAGGGCTTCTTATCTTTTAGCTGTTGAGTTAATGATATATGAGGGATTAATTCCTTAAGATATTCTTTGCAAATTACTGCTTAAATAAAGGCTAAAGGTTACCTATGAAGGGAATCAAGCTTAGCACCGAGAGGATATGCATAAGATAGGTTCATTCTGAAAAAAAGGAAGGTTCTTTTAATGGTCTCATGAGATTGAAGCTATAATACCATTGAGTATAAAGAGGGTTTGTAGTAGTAATCTTCATATCATTTAATTATGAAGCCCACATAAGTTTTAACTAGTGTATTATATACTATCATTAATGTTATGCCCTACATTTTCAAGTAGGACACCCTCCCATCAGTGTGAGGGGTTGAAACGAGATTCCATGTATCTCAGATGGTGTATGTTGATTATGGCGAAGTTTCTTGATTGCTAAAAATAAGAATAAAGGAAGTGTGTCGCTATGCTTATTTCCTGTTTAGTGTTTGTTTGATATGTATTGGGGTATGGGGCCTCATATGTATATTGCACTAGTAGTTTTAAAAAGGGCGTACTGTGTAAAGTATTATGATACAATGATTAAATGAAATTTAGAGTGTATGTTATGAAAGGTCGTTTTTATTATAATGTTGCTTGTTATCTTAAATGGCTTTTTATATGATGTTATGGATTGATTGTGTATTATTAGAATGTGCATTATGTATTTTCACTTGAAATAGCGTGGTTTGAACTATAGGTCCCTTTTTGGATGTTATAATGGTTTTATTGCATAACAATCATATTTTGTACAAGCGGAATGTACTAACACATCTTTCTCTTATTTTTCTACCAAGTTTAGGTTTGGGCTGGTAGGTCTTATTGAAGAAGAAGAAAAGGATTGGATAGCATTCTTCAAGACCAATTGGTTTGTTCTCAGGATTTGAGGACAACATGATACCAATATGTTTCTTTCTTCTATTTTTGTACTAGACTACTATTGTACTTCTTATAAGGATACTTTCGATTGTAAGGCTAAGGTCCCTATGTTGAGATTCTTATTTTTTAACCAAGATTTTTAATAACACAAGTCTAGATGCTATATTTTTATATATGAAAGTGTTTGACATTGATTGTTAAAGTTAAAAATATTTCCATATGTTTCAGTCTCTTGTGAAATGATGATATGCTAAGGGCTTCGATAAGACCTCTATAAGGTCGAGTATGCCATGTTATAAATAGGGGTGATCTCGGGTCGTGACAAACGTGGTGTCAGAACAAAATGTTATTTAATGATAATTAGTATTGATATCTCATGAACCAAGTCTATTAGTGTCTTGTTTATGGCTGTGAAGTGCACCACACTTATGAATAAGAGGCTATGTGATGCTTAGGAACATTCACTTCTTTTGATATTGTTTTAGTTGTTTCTAAGATTTATTCCACTATATGTACATGCCTTTTAATATTTTTCTTATGGATATAGGATATGTCTACTAGGAGGGAAGCCATAAGAAGGGTTGGAGAGAAGGTTGCGAATGTTGGAGTTCGTACCCAAGGTAACCAAGCTCCACCTAATGAGAAAGTTTCTCTAGGTTGCCATGTTTCGTTCAATACTACTATTTTGACAGATGGTGAGATAAGGGAGGCTTTTCAAAACTTGACCCAAGTCATTGCTATTCAATCTCAAGTGGTACCTACACAAGCTCAAGCAATGATGGAACAAGCTGATCATGAAATTGGGACTCCTGTGAATAAAAATTCTAGTTCCATGGCTTCACATTTAAGGGACTTCACTAGAATGAATCCTCCAATATTGGGTCTAAGGTGAATGAGGATCCTCAATACTTTCTTGATGAGGTATAGAATATCTTGTTTACTATGGGGGTAACTTTGAATGAGAAAGTAGAGCAATCCACATATAAACTTAAGTATGTGGCTCAAATATGGTACACTCAATGGATGAAAAATAGGGCTTTGAGGGCGGGTCCCACAAGTTGGGAAGTTTTAGGAAGGCATTTTTTGATAGAATCTTCCCTAGGGTGAAAAGAGAGGCAAAAGTTGAAGAATTCATCCACCTTCGTCAAAAGCGTAGTAGAGTCCAAGAATACTCTTTGAAGTTCATTCTGTTTTATAAGTATGCTTTGTATTTGGTGTCTAATACTAGAGATAAAATTAGTCATTTTGTGACGGGTGTGTCAAATGATTTTGTGGAAGCATGTCGTGAGGCATTGCTTCATGATGATATAGGCATTTATCTTTGATGGTGCATGCTCACCAAGTTGAATAAACTAAGCATAAGAAGAGAAATAAGGATGACAAGAGGGCAAGACACTATGACGGAAGTGCTTCTAAGGTAAGCTTGAGATCCAAGATAAGCCATGATTTAAGAAGAGGTTTTCTAACAAAGTTACTTCCAACGTATCAAGGACTACAAAGATAGGGTACTTAACCCAAAGCCACAAGGAGGAAAGATTTGTGGTTCTCAAGGTAATAAATCAAATTGTGCCGATTGTAGAAAGAGGCATGAGATCAAGTGACTGGTTGAAAAGGATATTTGCTTTTGATGTGGAAAGAGTGGCCACATGGTGAAAGATTGTCCAGTGACAAATATTTATGTGAGAGAATAATCAAGCACAAGAAAGTGGTCCTAACTAAGATGCTCCTAAGACGAACTTCTTCTATTCTCTCCAATCCCAAGGTGATCAAGAGAGCTCTCCCAATAGTATTACAAGTATGTTGCAAGTATTTTAAATTACTATTTATGCAGTGTTAGATCTTGATGCAAACTTTTATTTTGTAATTACTTTAGTGGCTATGACATTTAATATACTCTACGATGTCTTATAAGAACCTTTATCTGTTTCTATACAGTGGGTGACTCCATTTTTTCTAAAAGACTCTATACTAGTTGTCAATCTCATTATCCAGTAGACTCACATTGGTTTATTTGATAGAACTTGATAAGTTGAACTTTGATGTTATATTGGGGATAGATCTGTTACATGCTTGTTTTGCTTCTATTGAATGAAGAACAAGGGTAGTCAAGTTTTAATCTCCTAATGAACCCGTCTTAGAGTGGAAGGGGGGAAGTTCAATCCCTAAAGGTCAAATAATTTCATGTATAAAAGCTTGTAATATGATTTCTAAGGGATATCTCTATTATATTGTGAGGGTAAAGGATCTAGGATACAACTTTCCTCCTTTTGAGTTTGTCCCCCTA
This sequence comes from Solanum arcanum, assembly GCA_027789145.1. Classification (NCBI taxonomy): domain Eukaryota; kingdom Viridiplantae; phylum Streptophyta; class Magnoliopsida; order Solanales; family Solanaceae; genus Solanum; species Solanum arcanum. The sequence continues at coordinate 52,083,500 of CM050941.1, read as the reverse complement.
GTGAAATTTTTTCTGGAAGTCTTCTTCAATGACTTGCTCAGAATTCCTTGAGTACAGGAATTGATTTCGGTATTGATTTATAACCGAATACTCAACCCATATCGATTCATCCTTTACCATATACATCTGTACAAGTTGAAAAAATTAAAAGCTTAACTCAATGATTTTTTATATAAGGGATATAATTGACCAAACATATCTTCATTGGGTGCCTCGTTATTATTAGTGGAAAAGAAAGATGGCTTCTTAGGATGTGTATTGACTATCGCCAATTGAACAAGGTCATTGTAAAGAATAATTATGCTCTACCTAGAACTAATTATTGGTTTGACCAACTCCAAGGGTTGAGTTACTTTTCAAAGATTGATTTAAGGTTGGGTTATGACCCACTTAGAGTGAGAGGAGTTGACATTCATAAAATAGATTTCTGAATAAGATATGGTAACTATGAGTTTGTAGTCATGTCTTTTTGTTTAATTAATGCAACAACAGACATTATAGACCTTATGAATAGGGTACTCATGAACTATCTTAAATCTTTCGTTATTGTCTATATCCATGATAATTTTGTATACTCCAAGAGTGAGGATTAACATATGACATTTGAGGATAGTTTTGCGACTCCTTAAGGATCACAAACTTTTTTTCTAAGTTTACCAACTGCAAGGTTTGGCTAAGATTAGTTAATTTTCTTTGACATATTGTTTCAAGTGTGGGTATAGAGGTCAATCCAAAGAAAACGGAGGCTGTTAAGAATAGGCCTAGACCCCTAAGTACCGTGAATTTTTAAAGATTTTGGGTTTTGCCCGATATTATAGGAGATTTATTGAGGGTTTCTTCTCTATTGCTTCTCCATAGACGTCTCTAACCAAAAATAAAGTTATGTTTGAGTTGTTGGAATCTTGTTAAGAGGCCTCCAAGAGTTGAAAGATAACCTTACCTCCGCTCTGGTGTTGACTTTGCTGGAGGGTACCTAAAGGTTTGTAGTGTATTCTGACGCTTCTCAAGTAGGTTTGGGTTGTTTCCTCATGTCACATGGTAAGGTGATAGCGTATGTCTCAAGGAAACTCAAGGTACATGAATGAACTATCCGACCCATGATCTTGAATTAGTGGGCGTAGTGTTTGCTATGAAAATTTGGAGACATTTTCTTTACAGAGTGCATGAAGATATGTTCATCGATAACAAGAATCTCCTATATATGCTTACTCAAAGACAATTTTGTTTCGGACTATTTGAGTCTCATGTCCAAGGGTAGTTGTTCCATGTAGAAGAGAGAAAAAAGAGGTAATATGTGATGTGCATAGGTTGGCCCGATTGGGAGTTCGACTAGTAGATTCTCCAAAGGGTGGTTTCATGGTCCAACATAGATCTGAATCCTCCTTAGTTGTTGATGTGAAGTCTAAGCAACACCTTATCCCGTCTTCATGGAGTTTAATTCACACTCTTTAAAAATAACGCCTACAACTAGTATTTGTATCTTTAGGTTAAATGTTGTGGCAAACCATTCAGCGAGATAAGTCATGATTTATGAATGAATGGGCGGTTAACCTTACTTGTGGTTGATCGCCTTTTGTTTTTACCTTCAATAAGTTTGTGTCTTGGATCTGTAGGCGGTTTATCTTTTCTTTGAGGAACTAATCTGTGACACACGGACTGGTCCTTTCATAACATTTTGATCCACTTTCTTCAAGGCTTCACGTACAGGACCAAAGGACAGAGTGATTCTCTGCGGCGATTCGTCAAGTGTGATTGGCCAATCTCAGGATTAGGATTTTACGTGCTTTTCAGCCTTTTGTTCCTTTTTGCGCATAAGTGTCCATGGTGCCACAAAACTTCAAATAATAACTAAATAGTTGTCATCAAAAATTGAGACAAGATAAGTATTGGAGGAAACTATTTTGATCGAAATAAAGCACTAAATGAGTCCAATTGATGGACTCATCATAAAACAACCCTCTTCTTTTGAAAATCCCAATTTTCATTATCATGTCTTCAAAGTTTCTAAGGATTTATATGTTCTCAACCAAGCACCTCATTATTGGTCTGATCGTCTTAGAATATTCCTTATAAATCATGGTTTTACTTGTGGAAAAATTGATACAACTCTTTTTATTGAAAGATCCTCCTATGAGAACCTTATTATTCAAGTTTATGTTGATGATATTATCTTTGGAATACCTAACATCTCTCTTTGTGAAAAAAATTTCTATCCTTATGCAAAGTTTATGTTGATGGGCGAATTAACTTTTTTTCTCAAACTACAAATCTAGCGATCTCAGAAAGGTACGTTCCTCTGTCAGAGCAAGTACTGCAAAAAGCTCATTCAAAAGTTTGGCATGTAAAACTAAAAGTCACTATCCACTCCAATGAGTTCCACATGTCTCTTGACCAAGATGACAAAGGTATGATGGTTGAAGAAACTAAGTATAGAGGTATCTTTCGATTTTTACTCTATCTCATTTACAGTAGACCGGATATCATCTTTAGTGTGTGCAAATGTTCTTAGTTTAAATCAGCTCCTAAATAATATCTTTTCGTGGTAGTAAAGTTAATTATTTGTTATTTAGTTGGAACAACATCCGTTAGTTTATGGTATCCAAGAGAAATAAAATTCTTGAAGGATTTTCTGAAGTTGACTATTCAGGTGATAAAGACAATTGGAAAGTACTAGTGGTGGTATAAGTGAAATTATGTGGAAATAATTAATATCTCTTTGTATCTCTTTTAACTACTGAGGCTGATTGTATTGCAATTGGTCAATGTTGTGCTAAAATTTTGTCGATGCTTCATCAATTAAGTAATTATGATTTGACTTTTAAACAATTCAAATTATGTGCGACAAATCTAGTGTCATTTGTTTGTCGAAAAACTTGTGTATCCTTCTCGAGCTAAGAATATTCACATCAAACATCAATTTATTCGAGATCATGATTTAAACAGTGATATTGCAATATCATTTATTAGAACTGATTTTTAATTAGCTGATATTTTTACAAAACCTCTCAAAGAGGAACGATTTTGTTTTCTTCGGAAAGCTTTATATTATCATTGAGAATCTTTTACTTTGTAAACATTAATGTGTGCATTAACTGTTTACTATTTTATGTATATTTCTTCCACCTTGTATATTGTATTTTCCTTCTGTATTAGACTATTATTTACACCGCCTGCATGTACTTGTTTTTAATCCATCTATTCAGTTCTCTCTTTAAGTCTTTTCATGTCTCTTCCTCTTCCCTCTCCTTCAGTTTACATCTCTTCTTCTTGACTCTTTTCTTCCTCACATTCTTATTCTGTTTCTCTTGCTCTACAATGACGAAGTATTCTCCAGCAACTCACACGATAACTTGCAACAGAGTATAACTATGAACAGATGCACAGGAAAGGTGACCTTATCCATTTTTGTCGACTCCGATTCTGATGATCTTTTCCAAGACTCCGTATCTTCCTCCCTAGGTAAACCCCGTAATGAATCCTTTTATTGTTAATCTTCCATAAAGAATTACAAATTTGATTTTGATAGTTTCCTTGATTAGAAGGTCGACTTTTGGAACTCGTCTCATAAATCTCTTTTCCAATCCTTGAAAGACAAACGCCTTGTGCGTGGAAGGGTTGTTGATATTGATCTTATTTCTTTCCTTGACTTCGACATCAAAAACTTGTTCGAGTTTTATGGTTGCAAATCCCTCATTTGGCTTTTTTGATTTAATATTCCTTTCACTAAGACAGGCGAAATAAAGTCTTTAGTGTTGGGTAAGCACATCTTTCATCATTGCAAAAAGTTCTATTCTATGTTTGACATCTCATTCATTGGGATTATGGCCTCTCAAAAGAACTATTAGCCCTTTGACTTTGTTGTGCCTTTTTACCAAGAAAAGATTGAAATTGTTCTTGACCCCTATCCGCCTATATCCTCCAAGCTAGGACCTAAGGATCTCTCTGCTATCTAATGTTACAAGTCAAAGCAACTATAACAAAAGAGGGTTAGGAAGTTTGAACATTACTCTTCCTTACAACCCCCACAACAAATATGTGTTTGTCTCAGAAAATTTATTATGCCTTCACTGTGGTCGAAACGGCCATCTGAAAGGACATTGTCCTTCCTGGAAACCTTTACAAGATAATTTTTTTGTCTATTTTAAGCAAAAAAGGACTTAACTAAGGGGACCAGATCCTATTGGCAAAAATCCTAGACAAGAAACTGCTAGAAACAGAGGACCTTCTCCAGTTTGTAAGGTCTCATACTTGAAGAAGAAAAAGGTTCCACAATGGGAAAAAAGCACTCTCATTACACCATTGTCATCTTATTGGGAACTCATATTTAAGTGGGTTCCGGAATCTAACAACTAATGTTGTTGCAGGTGAGTGAAGGAAATAGCAGCACGTGTTGGTACATGGACAGTGGCTGCTCAAAGCACATGAATGGAAATACCAAAAACTTCCTTTCACTCAAGGCACTTCTAGGAGGAGGTGTCAATTTTTAGCAATGGCAAAAGAGGTATATTCTTGGTGTAGGAAAAATTGGCATATCTCTTGAAGATTCCATTGAAAATGTATACTATTTTGTCCACAAAAAGGGTGATTTTGATTGCCAGAAGAAGGAAAAATATGCATGCGGCAGAACTAGAAATAACTCAAGGAGATGATCTGACAGGCCTAAGTGCTCAGAGTTAAAGTGCTGAATTTCGGCACATGAGACTAGGTCATGTGAGCTCTTCTCTAATGAAAAAATTGGTTTCTATGGACCTGGTCCGTGATCTGCCAATAATGAAATTCAATGATAGTATAGTGTGTGATGCATGTGTCAAAGGGAAACAAACCAAGGGTTTTTGAGTTGATACATATGGACTTGTGTGAACCGGTGAAGATCCAGAGTCGAAGCGAGAAAAAGTACATTTTGGTGGGTGTGGATGACTACTCAAGATTCATGGGGACTATCTTTCTCAAGTCAAAGTCTGAGACTACTGATATGAATGATGATGATGATTTGTTGGAGGTATTAAAATTCTAGAACCATGAAGCAAGTAGGAATGAAGATTAGGTGAATTTCGACTATGATGTTGCTGATCTTAGTCCATCTGAGGAGGTAAAAGAGGACGACCATCCTACTATGGGACCTGGTCCTTATAATGATGCAAGCCAAGAGATTTTTGAGTGACTCATCTTTGTCTTGCATATCTTCGTCCTTATTCTTCCTCGCGACCTTTTTCTTGTTTATGTCATTTCTGTTCTAATTAGTACTTCTTGTGGAGTTGGAAGTGACCTTCACAACTGTTTCTTTCTCCTCACTAGAAATTTCTATCGGATTTCCCCCTTCCAACTATTGATGATTGGCTCTATATTAGTTTTTCCTTTTTGTATTGCTTGATAAAACTGGTTAATTTATGTCCCTCTTCTTGTCTACCTGATTATCATCGATCATTTTGGCATTCTCTTATCCTTGATGACCCTTCTCATCGGTTGTGTCCTTTTCCTCCTCCTCATCCAAAGCATTAAACTTGTTTTTTGTAATAATTCCCACCTTGTTACAGACTTTTTTTTTGCTGATAATTGTTTTTCCTGCTATCCCACTTCTTATATCTATGTTCTTTAAATTACTCATTAGGTTGTGCTTTCTATTGTTCCACTTCACCTCCCTTTTTCTCCATTGTATTTTCTTCATCCTTCTGCACCTTTCCTTCTCTGTTGACCTTGACTTTGTTGCCCTTCTCCTTCTTATCATTCCTTGAGTGCAATTTTGGATGTTCAACATAGCATTGTTGTTCGTTATGCCCCGAATCATGCATGTCTTGCAATATTTAGGTACATAGTCATACTTTATCGTAATCCATTTCTCCACTACTTATACATTCACCCTTTTTACTTCTATGTTAATACGTTTTTGAAAAATCTTTCAGTGTTCACTTGCACCTTTAATCTCGTGCAACTTGGTCTTGTTTGATTCTTGGTTGCCATATCGACTTTTAATGGCTTTTCTATTGTTGATGCTAAAGAAAACACTGGTTCCAGTCCGAAAAAATAAGAGGAAACAATGGGAATTATATCCACGCATAGCAGTCATCATTTCCTCCTCTACATCAAAAAGAGGGTCCCATTTCAATGTCCTCATTGGGTAGGACCCGTTCCTATAGTGATGTAAAAAGCCGGCTTTGACAGGAGATTCACATAATCTTCCAGTTAGCTACGCCTAATCAAAACATGTCTATTATTGAGCAAACCAATGTTACATTCCCCTTGAACACGCATTGGTTGGGAATTAAAAATACCACAATTCATGACTATTTGGATAGCCGTAAGAAATATTCCCATTCATTACATATTGTCGATTCTCATTCACTATTATTTGATTTATTTCCTCCTGCTCCCATATGAATCAGTGGTTATCTAGAAGATATAAAATTGGTTAAAAAGGTATATGTTTGATATTTGTGACTAATGTCTTCAAAAGAGTTCCATATGTTGTAGCTTGTATGTTTGTCGATGACTGGCCAACCTCCCAAAGACGTCAGAAAGATTCAATTTTAGGTGGTTGCTTTAGGTGTTTCTGTTCCCGCCAATGTTGGTCTCCAAGTCTCGAGTTATCTAGATTATAAGATTTCTAGAATATAAAACCATTGTAACACTCCAAAAGTTCCATGGCGTAGACTATAGATTAGACTATTGAAAAGTGATTAAAATGATGTTTCCATACCTATACTAATGTAATGAACTCAATTAGAAAAGCTTAGAGCAAAAACAACAAAGAAAGACCTTGATGTCTGAAAACTAGATAATTTGAACTACTTGATGTCCCTATGTATTTTGAAGGTTTTGGAGTGTCAATTGAAGTTCAAAATTTGTAAAAACACATTGAGGAGGTGGTATGTAGTACAAAGGGTCCAAACGTCCTGTAATGATGTAAGACTCAAAAAATGACTTAGGTGAAGCTAGAACCTAACATGGTTGTCATGATGGTAGATCATAACATGGTTTTCTTGATGGTCTAAGGTCTTAAATTGATTTATAATGTGGTTTGGAGGAAGTGACTAATAGTTTAGGTGCACTGGAACTCAAACGTCAAGGGACGATCAAGACGTTCGACGACTAAGTCACTTATGTGCCTCATATGTGATTTTATGTGTTTCTGTGTGATTCATGAGTATATAAAGTCCTTAAATGAGTTATTATGGTGTATATAGTCAATGTGTCAAGTTTTGTGATGTTTGGAGGTCAAACGTCCAGGAACATCAATAATGTTTGAAATATTTGCCTTGAAACGAACTTGTGTGTCTATGCATGCTTCGTCGAGTTTTACGTGTTTTATTGGACGAAATATATGTGTGAGGTCCTAAAATTGTATACAAACATATTTGGGTTGAAAAAATCCACTCAAACATCCCCAAGGACCATCCAAGGGAGGAAGGACCCAAGTTGGTTCCCAGATTGCCCAAGGCAGCCCACCAAAGGATTGCAATTGACGCCCAGTGGGTCAGTCGAAGCCCCGTTCGTGGTGTATCATCGATTGATACTTATTGTCGGAGAGAAGGGACCAAAGATAAGCTTCAGTCCCATTACATGGACCAACAGGACAGTCAGTTATTCAAGGGATGGGTCGTTGATGGTCCATCCATCGTTTGGGTCTGTCCCTACGCAAGTCACTGTAAGTTCGAGGGGTGAATTGGTAAACTCACCCCACGTCCCAATAAGACTTTGCACAATTTTTTTGAGTGTTTATAGGTATTTTCAGTGTAAATAAGTCATTAAACTCTTATTTAAGCCCTAACATCTAAATCAAAACACATTCCCTCCCAAAGATTCTCCAAAAACCTCTATGAGAGCTCAAGGTGAAGATGGAGCTTGAGGATGGTTCTTCAATGGAGTATATTCTTAAATTATCGTTGGATTCTTGTATTAAGGTATGCAATTTTTTAATCTAAGGCTTGATATCACCTTAGAGCAAATTTCAAAAATGATTTTCAATTATTTCAAAAAGATAAAAAGTCCAATTTCTACTCTAAGTGTTGGGTTATTGCATGAAAGGTTTTTAAAAGTTAAGATATGATATTATTTGTGTATTATTTATTTTTTTCAATGAAATTATCCATGAACCCTTGACCTTCACAAATCTCTCAATTTGACTAAACTATCGGTTATATGATTATGCTTTGATATTAATGAATTCAAGTGTAGATTGTGATGGGCTTGTGATTCATGTATAGATATGATTGATTATATTTTAGGCTGATTTAATTTGATCAATTGAGCATTATATATTCTTAGATCTATTGAATATTAATTTTATTGACTTGATATTGGTTTAAGGCTTACGATATATAGTGCAGTTTCCTATGGGCTATTGAATGATATAATGATCTTATTGAATTGATGTCTAATTGATATTATATTGATAATTACAAATTGAATTGACATAGATTTATTGAGTTTTATAGTTTATGTATTGAATTGATGTTCATGGCCATGGTAAAGGCCTTATTGTATCGAATTGGATTATTTAGCTTGGAGATTGAAGTGGCGAGATTGAAAGGATGGTAAGTTTCCCTAACTCTTTTAATCATTATTGATAGTTTTGTATTATAATGTTGATTGGTAAAGTAAATTATGGTGGTGGTGGTATGTGAATTGATGTGGCCTTGTCGGTGTTAATTTATGCAATATGATAATCATGACCTTGTCGGCACTACTTAAAATATAATGATGATTTGTGTACTTGATTTTTGTGAAGTATGAGCATATCTCTCTATATGTTAATTTATGTGAAAGTATGTGTTCTTTCAATGTAAGTTAGGAGATCATGTAGACTATGGCTATGTGTTTATATGTGTAGGCTTAGGGTTGATGCATGATTCTTCCTACTTCACTATATGTCTATTATGGTTATATTGATGATGGTTTGGTAGTGTATAGGATAATATAAAAATGATAATGGTTGTTTCCGAAGTGACTTAAAGAATGACATGTAATATGTTTTTAATTGAAGTATGTCGTGTCTTGTCTTGGTTGACTTGTATCCCTTAGTTGACGCATGTCTGAATGTTAATATGAGATGTATTGACTTAGGATACTAAAGTCTCTTAGTCTTGAATGCATAAATGACATGTGACCTTAAATGATGTTAAGAGGGTATTTATGTAAAACCTTGAACCTAGTGGTAAGGTTATGAATATTAAAGTCGAAAGTCGTAATGGTATCCTTCAAGTAAAAGAATGATAGACTTAAGGTATATTGGCTGGAATGTCGTCATATCAAATCTTAGTAAATTCGATGAGCTTCTTGTTGCCATTGGAAGGTAGCCCTAGAGGACCTCTTTGGTAGGGTGAATGTGATTGGGTTATGAAGTTTATATGAAACCCCTTTAAATGAACCTTTAGTGAAAATTATTCTATGAGAACAAAGTCTAGCACCAAGTGATTATGGTAAGGGAAGTAGTTATAGTTAAATAATGAGACTTGAATACAAAGCACACCCATCATATTCCTTAATTATGTGCCTATATGGGATGCAAGTTCTACCATTGGCAAGTATAACACCCTAATCGGAGTAGCTTAGAATTTCAGATTCCACGCTTTAATACCATGGTGTATGTCGTTTATTGTCTATTCTAATCGTATGGGATACCTACTAGCATTAGAGAATTTTTATGAAGTTTAAGTGGTGGTATGGAACGCTATCTAGACATTGCACAATAGACTTTTAAGTTGGTAGTGAGAGTCCATAGGTCTAGTCCAAAACCATTACTTGAATCTATTTATGTGATGAATGAGTCTTCAATGAACTAATGAATGTAATTACTTAAGTTAAGAAAGTATGATAAATGAATAAGTACTTATCTAGAGTTGTTAAGGGTTGTCTAGTTAAGGTGTGAAGGGTTAATAGGAATGGTCACTTCGTATCTTACCTAGATAAGCCATAAGAATGACGCTAGTTAGAAAATTTGGTTGAATAATGCAGACATAATCCAAACTTACGTATTCTTAAGGAGTACTTAGGTAATGTTGAAGAGGTAAATCATGGATGTTATCTTCTTGATTTAGTTAAGTAAGTCTTTTTATAATCTTGGTAGGGGAGAATGTCATATTATATGTTTGCTAATGTATTAAGTGAGAATGATTCTATCTTAGGTAGTCTATAGGATCTCTTAAGTATGTGTCTAAGGGATTGTGTGGGTTGTCTCTTTACAACTCACTCAAGTGAACCTTATAATCACCTTTGGTAGGAGGATCTCATGTTCATGTGATTGATGTATTTGTAAGTATATGTATCTCATTGTTGGTGGTATAAAGATCATTTAGGTGTGCCTAGAGACGGTGTATGGACGATCTCTCTTTGTCTCACTTAAGTAGTCTTAGGATAGCTTTTAGTGAGTGGATTATATGCTAGAAGGTGTTTGAAACAAAGTTGAGAAACATCACTATAACAGTGAAGAAGTTCACTGTACAGTGAAGTAGTTCACTCGAAAGTGTTCCTAAAAATGATACTATTTGCTTAAATGATTTCTTATGTGTTGCTAAGTTTTTAAATGTTGTTCTTATGATTGAGGTTTGATGTTTTAATAAAAAATTCTTGAAAAACATGTTTTTTACTAAATGTCCCTTTTTCATGGTTTCTGCATGGCTTCCATACTTCGTGCATCTAATGTGCTAACCCTTTCTATTCTCATTTTGACTAAAGTTTGGGGAATTGAAAGAATTGATGTGCCATTAAGGATTGATAGGTTTCTAAGGGTTGAAGTGAAATATTGGTGAATCCTCATCGATTCGAGGACAATATCCACACGTGTTTCCTTTTATCTTAGTCTTTATTTTATTGTCCCGTATGGGATTATGTACCAAGAATTAGATAGTTCAAGAAGATGTTGTAAAGGTCAGATATATTAAATGAAAGTCTTCTGCTTGTGTAATGATTATGGAATGAGTTCTTTGTGTGTGAAGAATGTTTTAAACTCTTACTTATTTTAGCATGTTTATTATGCAATGTATGATAAGAGTGGCTTAGATGAGATTTCTTGAAGTCTCATTTGCCATGTGGTCACACAAGGACCCTTTAACTTTTAGGGTCTACTTGCGGGTCATGACAAACGACTCCCTAAAGACTGTCCAAAGCGTCCTAGAGGAGGACCCAAAACATGGAGAGCCAGCTGCCAAAGCAGCTTGCAATAGTAAAGACGTGGATCCAGCCACGCGGCACGCAACCAACACGAGGTAGGCAAAAAATTTGTCTCTCTAAGCGGTGTAACAATCATAAAAATGACTATGTTATGGAAAGTCTAAAATATATAGAATGCCTAGATTAGACAGGGTTCACACGGATTGATTCGCGTAGAAAAGACTTCTGAACCTTTGCAACAGACAATACAACTAACTTGGTGAATTATTTGAGCTAGGAAAGGTTAGGTCCAGTCATGTAGGGCACCCCAATATGAAGATTTACCCGAATGAGTCTTTACTAGACTTAAAAGGGCAAATATTAAGTTTTGAGGGACTAGGGGTAAAATGTTCTTTATCAAGGCTAAGCATAGTATTGTTGTTCCCTAAATATGTAGTTAATTATTTAATTAAGAAGGTGGAAGGGAATTTTGGGTAGAAAGTGCCGAAATTGCCCATTGAGAAAAATATTGTTTCACCCTGGTTCGAACTTAGGTGGAAGCAATGATTTAACTTGATTATTTATATCGGTGAATTAATTTAATTAATTAATATATAAATGCTCATTAAAGAAAAACTAAAATCAGATTATCATTATAAATTAATTAATTAATGGGGTGGTTTGGGTCGGGTTGATCCAGAGGGAACCGTTTTCGCGATGGGGACATCACGGGTTCGAACCTCGACGGAAGCAACATTTTAGTGGATTAAGTTGAGGTTTATAATCTCATTTTGTAAGGTCTTTATTGTAATTTCACTAATAAATAAATCAGATTTTCAATGTTTAAAAGAGTCCTAATTCACTAAGTCTAAACTATTTTACTTAATCCTAAGCCACTCACCTCTCTCACGTTTATCTATATTTCCTTCATGTCTATCTCTCTTTCATTTCACACTTTCTTTCAGGCTGCCAAACGTGAGAAAAAATCAGGAAACAAAAGTTCTTAACACTTGAAGAACTTGCACGCAAAACACAAACGAGAAATCAATCCGAAAACATTAAGCAAAACGTAATAGCCTAGTCGGGTAAGGTGTAGGTTTAGGGATTGGACGTGAATTTTGAAATGATTTGGGCAGAAATTTTAACGGTTGAAAAACGTTAAAATCATGTATGGGTTTTCTTTCTCATGATCTCTTTCCCACAAGACCCTTAAGACTCAGATAATTCTATTCTGAAAGTAGGATTTTTCCCCATTACATGGTCCCTGTCACTAGATCCTATCAATGATCTTAGGTTGGTATGTTTGTTGGTAGATTAGGTATGAAGTCTGATATTCTTGATAATGTGTTCATGATTATGTGTTTGGAATTGTATGAACTATGAAATATGTCTGCCGAAATTTCGTGAAAAATGTATGTGTATGTCGTGACATGATTTTCGGTTTTAAGCCTTAAAAATGATATGTTTTTATGGTTGAATTTTATGTGCGAATGTTTATGTAAATTTTGAGGTGTAAAAGTGGTTTAATGTTGCTGGATTTAATGGTAATTATTGGCTAAATATAATCATAAAAATATTACACTTAAAGATGCACCAAATTATCCACGAAATGCCTTAAGAATTAACGTACGAATGATAATAAATAGATGCTAAAAATAATGAACAAATTTCCAGCATTTGGTAGGTTCGGTTCGGCCAAACAAAGTGGTACAAAATGCAATGAAAAATGAATGTAAAATAAGTGAGATCATTAAGGATTGAACCCAAAACATCATTACATGAAAGCTACAAAAAAAATACACAAAAGATTGAGAGGAAAAAAGATTGAGGAGTGTCGGCAAAGGATGAGGAAACTTAGCTATGTTTTTAATTATTTTTTTTTTAATTTGATATCATTTCTGATTGAACCCATGACCTTGCCAACTGAAAATTTCATAAAAACTTCGTGAGCAAAATGCAAGGCGAAATAGATGTGTTGGGTGGGGATTGAACCCACAACCTTTTGAATGGATGAGAGAGTTATGAGAAAAATAAAGGAGAAAATAAATGTGGAGAGTGGGGATTGAATCCACAACCTCTTCGATTGGTGTGGAATTTATGAGATAAATTAAAGAAAAATAATGAGCTTTTGGGAGATTGAACCCACAACCACCTTTACTTAAACAAAAAAGGAGAGGAGAAACAGAAAGGAAATATTGTGGGGTTGATGGGGATCGAACTAAGGTCCCCTAAATCTAAAAAATGCAATAATCAAGTTTTAAATAAGATTAAGTGTTGTCCGAGGGATTCAAAATTGGGTTCCCTCGACCAATTCCGTATTAAAACATAAGTCAAACATAAGTAAATATTTAATGAATGTTGTCTCTAAAGATCGAAATCAATATCTTGGCAAATCTACAAGATGCATAAGTCTTGTACCACGTATCTTGGGTAAACATGAATCACTTAGACAAACTAGGAATGAAGCCTCATGGATTGTATGTGTGGACTCATATGTCTAGCATACGTTTGAAAGTTAATGAGCCTAAGATGTATGTGATAAAATGATGTAACTCTAGAAGGGTTAATTAAGAGTGCAAACTACACTAAATGGTCAATTCATTGGCATATGATTAAATAAACATTCACGTCAAGGGGTGAGTAATTATAAAAAGCAATTGTGTTAAAGTTAATGAATGAGGTGACAATATGATACGAGACTAATGTGAAAAATGAGATGAATCTAAAATGATCCTAAGTAAATGTTATCCAAACGTACTCACCTATGAGAGTGTAAAGTTAATGAAGAGACCAGTCTCTATGAAAACTCTATTGAAAGTATTGAAGTTAATTCATAATTAATACTAATGATGAGATGAAAAATCATCTAATGATCTTTGATGTCCTCATGCTATTAGAAAGCTTCCATGATGTATGAGTTGAATGTAATAGAACTTTATACAGAGCACCGATAGGCTAGCTTTGAGCTGTGGTGCCTTCCTTCGGGAAGGACGGAGGTTCACGTAAATCTCATGAGATGAGGTTGTCCTGCATACCGGGTATGGGTCTCCTTATATCTCCTAGTTTTTGAACCTATACTGCCAATATAAGGATCTAGCAGGGTTCAATTCTCTATATACACTACCATGTTTTGGTTCACTTTAGTCGGTGATTCCACCTCTTTTTGGTGTGGGGATTACACACTAGATTTAATTATGCTCACATGATATATGTCGGTTAAGGTTTTAGTTCCCAATGAAAGAATGAGGCCATCCTCAATGAATGCACATAATGAAATGAACGATACAAAAGGTGTTAGGATAGCATAATGAAGAGGTGAGATACACTTAAGTAATAACACTAGGTTATTCTTGTTCATTGCACAGCAAACCCATTGGGAGTCTTAAACTACATCCTAGGTATGATTGGTGGCTGCACTAGTATATGAAAAAATTAAAATGAAGTACGTATGAATGAATGAAGCAGACTCTGTGTTTGTAAAAGAAGGCTCCCTGGTTGAGGTCCCATATGTTGAGCCCTCATTTTTGGAAGTCCTAATGTAAAAGTCCATGATTTCAAGGTCTCATGGCATTTTAAAGAAAGATATGAACTATGTGATATGATATGTGTAATATGTTATATGTTGTTTGCAAAATGATAAATATGATGATGCATGTTACACTCATGGCATGACTTTCTTAACCCAAAATTGGCAATTCCACTGACTTGACTTTCCATAATTCATATAGATAGGAAAGAGATCATCTAAATCATGCATGTCCTTGGTGTGTGCTTCCATATACCCATACTTAGTACAAGTGGGTACTAATCCCATACTACTCTACATTTTTAGGTGGAGGCACAAGGGACGTTAGAGCTTACAAGTCGACGCTGAAGTTATTCGGACGTGGAGCATTCATTCATATTTGGTAGGCCCTCAGGGTTTTTAGGACGCTTGCCCATTATATTCTATCTCAGATATAGGTTTAATTTAGTGGGATATGTTACACTAGCGTTTCTTTCTCATCTTATTTCAGACATTGTATTGGTGCAATTTTTGCAAGTATACACTTAATACAGTATGGAACTATTTTTTTCATTTGATGATATTAATATTAGATGGTTGATTATGAACGTTCATGATTTTAAGTAGAATGTCTTATATGAATGTTAAGTAACAAAAAGTTCAAGTTTTCCACTAAAATTAACTTAGATTAAGTAACGATAATGTATGTAGGCTTGTGTGCGACCTCTGAGAGGTCAACAATTCCGGTCTCATTTGTGGTGTAGACTACGATCATAACAAAGTTGGTATCAGAGTTTAGGTTAAATTCTTAGGATAAGACGTTCACATCAACCACATAGAGTACTTTCTAAGTCATGGTAGTGATGTGTACATTATCCTGATATAGAGACAAGATTATGCATAGGGAAATTCCCTTCTTCTAATCTTATCGTGCCTTCTCGAGTGTATGATTTCTTGGTGTTAAGAGCGTATCAAAATAAACTCTTGAGATTCCAAAAAATTAATACGAGGAGAAACACAGGCGAAGAGATTGGAGGAGCATCTGCTAGGGTAAATCAGGTTCCTCCCCAGGCTCTAGCTGCTGCAATAAAGATGCCTGTTAACCCAACTAGGTTGACAGATGGAGGAGTCAGCACAACCTTGGTACAGATGGACCAAGCCATTACTTTACAAGATCAGGCTATGAAAGCCCAGGCGGAGCAACAAGGTGTTCCCAAGGAGAACCCACCTTCCAGCACAACAGCTAACAAGTTAAGGGACTTCACGAGGATGAATCCTACCATTTACATTGGATCGAAGATTGTTGAGGATCTCAAGGAGGAGTGTAGGTCATCTATGATTCATGATAGCATGGAACTTTCAAGGCTTATGGTCCATGTCCAACAAGTGGAGGAAAGCAGGAAGAGGAAACATACTAGGGCAGGGAACAGGTCAAGGCGAGCTGAGAATAATCTTTCAAGGAAGAGTAGTAATGAAATCAGGGATAAGCCCAGGTTTATGAAGGGACTCTCCCACCAAGGAGAGTGAAGTTCATCCAAGGTTCTCTATGAAAGGGATTCCGAGCCCGAAGTTAATAGAAACAGTGAAGTAGATACACCTCAAGAGAGGCCACCTTGTATGAAGTCTAGCAAACTTAATGGATGGGAGTGTAGGAGGGTCTCTAACGCTTGTTATAGTTATGGAAACCGGGTCACATGACGAAGGATTGTCCGTATACGAGAGGTCGAGAAAAAGGTAAGGAGAAAGTTCAACTAAATGGTCCAAGTGAAGAGGTTCCAAGGAGGCAACGATTCTTCACACTCAAGTCTAGGGGTGTAGGGGAAGACACCTCTGGTGATATCTCGGGTGCGTAGCCTAAAGTGGTTTTTCATGTGTATGTTTTTATGCACTAGTATAAAGTTAACAACTTGGAGTCATCATGTTGGTTGCTGACTTATGTGTTTATTTACGTTGTATGCTTTGATGAGACTGGTTTTGGAAAGAGTTCCTTAGTATATTAATGTGGAGCTTCTAGTAGGTTTCAAGGATGTGCACCAACCAAGTAATATGTAAATCAGATATTCTCCAATTAAAAGCATTGAATAGCTTAGGTATGTATTTTCTGCATAAGAGTTATGCTACCATAGACTATCAAACCATTGTAGTGAGGTTTCAGTTGCCAAATGAGATAGGATATTAATAGGCAGGCAAGGACCAATCCAACAAAGCCATATAATTTGAAATCGTGAGGCCAACAAGATGTTATCTAAGGGTTAGATATACTCCTCCTAAGGCTGGTTTTGTTTAAGAAGCTCTATGTTTATGTGCAACAGTCAACTTGATGTTGTAAGTCCAAAATTGTATGTGTAATAATTGCACTATGTGAGTTAAAATGAATTCGTGTTTGCATGATATGTTTCTATTTTAGATAGTGTGGATATGATTCTTTTTTATTTTATTTTTTGTGTTTCATGACTCGCGAGGTGCATTAAGTTAAGTGTGATTGAGAAGGAAGTTCCTCAATCTCAAATATAAAGCTTCAGATAAGCTTGAGTAATATGCACTATCGATAGTAAGTGTGAAAGAGAAATTCAGAAAGAGTAAAGTCTCATGTATATTAACATATTCTCAAAAATCTCTCTCTTTATGTTAAATGTTGTGTACTGTCAGTCGAGAATGAATGTTCCTAAGGGGGGGATAATGTAACAACCCTAAAAATGGCAATGCTATGTAATTTATAACGTATCTAGAATGACTAGATTAGACCGGATTTTGACGGATTGATGCGCGTAGAACCAGACCTCTGAACCTCTGCAACAGCCAAGACAACTTACTTGGTGAGTTAGTTTATCTAGGAAAGGTTGGGTCCAAACATGTAGGGCACCCGAATATGAAGATTTACCTGGATGCGTTTCTACCGAACTTAAAAAGGGAAAATCTTAAGTTTTAGAGGTTCTAGGGGGAAAAGGATCTTTTTCAAGGCTAATGGTAGTATCATAATTACCCGAAATATGTAATTAATTATTTAATTAATAAGTTATAGGGGCATTTACAGTAAAAAGGGCCGAAACCGCCCATTGAGAAAAATCTTGCTCCACCTTGGTTCGAAATTAGGTAGGAGCAATGATTTAACTTGATTATTTATATTTAAGAATTAATTTAATTAATGGATATTTAAATGTTTATTTAAGAAAAAGGAAAAATCAGATTATTATTATTAATTATTTAATTAATGGGGCGGTGTGGGTCGAGTCGACCCGAAGGGAACCGTTTTCGCGATGGGAACATCACGGTTTCGATCCACGTCGGAAGCAACATTTAAGTAGATTAAATTGAGTTTTATAATATGATTTGTAAGGGCATTATGGTCATTTCAATAAACTAATTAAATCAGATTTTTGATGTTTGAAAGGGTCCTAGTTGACTAAGTCTAAACTACTTCAACTAATTCTAAGCCACTCACCTCTTTCACGTTTATCTCTCTCTCCTTCACGTCTATGTCTCTCTCATTTCACACTATATTTCTTGCTGCCAAACGTGAGAATAATATCAGAAAACAAAAGTTCTTCACACTTGAAGAACTTGCACGCAAAACACAAATGAGAAATCAATCCGAAAACGTTAAGCAAAACGTAATAGGCTAGTCGGGTAAGGTGTGGGTTTAGGGATTGGACGTGAATTTTGAAATGTTTTGGGCAGAAAGTTGAACGGTTAAAAAACGTTAAAATCATGTACGGTTTTTCTTTCTCATTTTCTCTTTGCCACAAGACCCTTAAGACTCAGATAATTCTATTCCGAAAGTAGGGATTTTCCCCATTACATGTTCCCTGTCACTAGATCCTATCAATTATCTTAGGTTGGTATGTTTTATTATAGATTAGGTATGAAGTTTGATTTTCTTGATATTGTGTTCATAATTATGTGTTCGGAATTGCATGAACTATGAATTATGTCTGCCGAAATTTCGTGAAAAATATATGTGTATATTGTGACATGATTTTCGGTTCTAAGCCTTAAAAATGATATGTTTTTATGGTTGAATTTTATGTGTGAATGTTTGTGTATATCATGAGCTAGAAAAGTGGTGTAATGCTGCTTGATTTAATGTTAATTATTGGTTGATATAAATATAAAAAGATTACACTTAAAGATGCACCAAATGATCCACGAAATGCCTTAAGAATTAACGTAAGAATGATTATAAAAAGAAGCGGAATATAGTAAACAAATTTCCAGCATTAGATAGGTTGGGTTCTGCCAAACAAACTGGTACAAAATGCAATAAAAATGAAGTAAAATAAGTGAGATCACTAAGGATTGAACCCAAGATATCATTAAAAGGAAGCTACTAGAAAATCAACAAAATATTGAGAGGAAAATGGATTGGAAGAGACCAAATTTCTAGCCTGCTGGAAATTTTGAGTCTCGGCCAAGGATTAGTCAAATTAGCTATGTTTTAAAAGAAAATTAAATGTGAGGTCATTGGGTATTGAACCGATGAACTCACAATATGAAATTTTCATTAAAAATTCGTGAGCAAAATGCAAGGTAAAATATATGTGGTGGGTGAGGATTGAACCCACAACCCCTTTAATAGATAAGAGAGTTAGGAGAAAAATAAAGGAGAAAATATATGTGGAGAGTACGGATTTAAACCATAACCTCTTGGATAGGTTAGAAAGTTAAGAGATAAATTAAATGAAAAATAATGAGCTTGTGGGGGATTGAACCTAAAACCTCCTTGACTTAAACAAAAAAGGAGATGAGAAATAGAAAGGAAATTATATGGGGTTGATAGGTATTGAACTACGGTCCCCCAAATCTGAAAAATGCAATTATCAAGTTTAAAATAAGATTAAGTGTTGTCTAAGGGATTCGAGATTGGTTTTCCATTCCTAATTCTGTATTGACACATAAGTCATACGTAAGTAAATATTTAATGAATACTACCTCTAATGATCGAAATCAATATCTTGGCTTATCTGAAAGATGCATAAGTCTTGTACCACATAATCTTGGGTAAACATGAATCACTTAGACAAACTATGAATGAAACCTCATGGCTTTTATGTGTGGACATATAAGTCTAGCATACTTTTAAAATTAAGTGAACCTAAGATGTATGTGATAAAATAATGTAACCGTAGAAGAGTCAAGTAAGAGTGTGAAACACACAAAATGGACAAGTGCATTTGCATATGATGAAATGAACATTCACGTGAAGGGGTGAGTAATTAATAAAAGCAAATGTGTTAAATATAGTGAATGAGGTGACAATATAATAAGAGCCCGATGTGAAAGATGAGAGCAATCTCAAATGATCCTGAGTAAATGTTACCAAAACATACTCACCTATGAGAGTGTAAAGTTAATGAAGAGACCAGTCTCTATGAACAATCTAATGAAAGTATTGAAGTTAATGCATAATTAATACTAATAATGAGATGAGAAATCATCTAATGAGCTATGATTTTCTCATGGTAGAAGCTAGCTTCCATGGTGTATGATCTAAATGTAATATAACTTTATACTAAGCACTGATAGGCTAGCTATGAGCGATGATGCCTTCCTTCGGGAAGTGCAGAAGTTCACATAAATCTCATGAGATGAGACTTTCTGTCATACCGGGTATGTGTCTCCTTATATGTCCTAGTCTCTAAACCTGCCATTATAGGTATCTAGCATGGTTCAATCCCTATATACTCTATAATGTTTCGGTTCACTTTGGACGATGATTCCACCTGTTTTCAGTGTGGGGATTACACACTAGATTTTATGATGCTCACATGATCTATGTCGGTTAAGGTTAATGTTCCAAAAGAAAGAATGAGGACAGCCTCAAAGAATGCACATAATACAATGAACAACACCAAAGGTGTTAGGATAGGATAATCAAGAGGTGAGCTAGACTTAAGTAATAATACTAGGTTATTCTTGGTCATTGCACAACGGACCCGATGAGAGTCTTAAACTACATCATAGGTATGATTGGTGGCTGCACTAGTATATGAAAGAATGAAAATGAAGTACGGATGAATGAATGAAGCAGACTCTGTGTTTGCTAAAGAAGGCTCCCTAGTTGAGATCTCATATGTTGAGCCCTTATTTTGGGACATCATAATGTCAAGTCAATATTCCAAGGTCTCATGGCATATGAAAGAATGATATGAACTATGAGATATGATTTGTGTAATACGTTATGTGATGTTTTCAAAATGATAACAATGATGATGCATGTTACTCTCATGGCATGACTTTCCTAATACGAAATAGGCAAGTCCACTGACTTGACTTTCCATTATTAATATCGACAGGAAGGGATATTCTTAATCATGCATGTCGTTGGTTTGTGCTTCTATATACCTATACTTAGTACAACTGTGTGCTAATTCCATAAAACTCTACATTTTTAGGTGCAAGCACAGGTGGACGTTAGAGCTTACATGTCGACGCTGAAGCTATCAGGACGTGAAGCATTCATCCGGATTTGCTAGGTTCTCATGTTTTGAAAGACGCTTGCCCATTATATTCTAGCTCAGATACAGGTTTGAGTTAGTGAAGTATGTTACACTAGTATTTCTTTCTCATCTTATTTCAAACTTTGTATTGGTGCCATTTTGGCAAGTGTACACTTAATGCAGTACGAAACTATTTCTTTCATTTGATGATCTTAATATTACATGGTTGATTGTGAACGTTTATTAGTTTAAGTAGAATGTCTTATATGAATGTTAAGTAACAAAAAGTTCAAATATTTCTGCCAAAATTAACCTAGATGAAGTAACGATGACGTATGTAGGCTTGTCTATGACCTTTGAGAGGTCAACGATCCGGTGGGTTGGTTTAAAAAGGGACATAGCTAAATTTGTTGCTAAGTGTCGAAATTGCCAACAAGTCAAAGTTGAGCATCTTAAATCGGGTGGTTTAACGCAAATAATGGATGTTCCTACTTGGAAGTGGGAAGCCATAAATATGGATTTTGGGTTTCCTCAAACCCGGAGGAAAATGATTCAATATGGGTTATTGTGGATAGGTTGACCAAATTTGCCCACTTTATTCATGTTAAGTCTACTTATATTGCCGACAATTATGCAAGTATCTACATTAATGAGATTGTGAGTCTTCATGTTATTCCCTTGTCCATTATTTTGGATAGAGGTTCCCAATTCACTACTCATTTTTGGAAAGCTTTTTAAAAGGATTTAGGTACTTAAGTGAAACTTAGCACTGCTTTTCATCCTCAAACAGATGGTCAAGCGGAATGTACCATTCATACCCTTGAATATATGTTAAGAGCCTACGTTATTGGTTTCAAATGAAGTTGGGATGATCTCTTATCTTTGATTTAGTTCTCCTATAATAATAGCTACGATTCAAGAATCTTCATGACACCTTTCGAAGCTCTTTATGGTAGAAGATGTAGGTCTCATGTTGGTTGGTTTGAGGTTAGTGAGTCATCACTCCTTTGTCCTGATATTATCTATGAGGCTATAGAGAAAGTTTTAGTCATAAGAGATAGATGAAGGACAGCCTATAGTCGGCAAAAGTCTTATGCCGACAATAGGAGAAGAGATCTTGAGTTTTAAATAGGTTATCACGTCAATTTAAAGATTTCACCTATGAAAGAGGTGATGAGGTTTAGTAAGACGGGGAAATTCATTCCCCAATATATTGGTCTGTGTGAGATTCTTCACCAGGTTTGAAAAGTTCCCTATGAGATAAACCTACCTTGTGAACTGGCTTTGGTTCATACGGTTTTTCATGTTTCTATTGTCAAGAAATGCATAGGCGACCCACTGTATATTTTGTCTATTGAAGGTTTAGGGGATGAGAACTTCTTCTATGAACAGGTTTCAGTTGAAATCCTAGATCACCAAGTAATGAAGTCGAGGAACAATGAGTTTTCCTCCGTAAAAGTTCTATGTAGGAACCATCTTGTTGAGGGTGCAACATGGGAGGCCAAAGGCGACATCAAGTCTTCCTACCCTCATTCTTTAATCCTTGATAATAAAGATTCCTCTTAATAAGGCAAATAATGAATAATGTGAAATTATCTTATTTTCTAAGAAGGTGCATGTTTTGGTTGAATTTATACCAAATTGAGTTTGAAGAAAATTTCTTCACACTCTATATTTGCACCTATGTGAAATATGTATGCATGTTTTCTTCTTGATATTGTGTTGTTTTTTTGTCATATTTAGATGATTGATAACATGGTAATTCTTGAAGTATTTTGAGCTCATGTTGATGTTGAGAAAGAAATTCCTTATTTATGCGTTATGAAATGTTGAAGCTCTTATACATTCTGCATCATGAATTGAGTTGTTACATGTTTATATGATGTTGTTGGTTTTGCTGCTAGTTTTGAGTCTAACCTTACCCTCCAAAAGATTGTAGTGTCATTCGGCAACGAATGCTCCTAAAGGGGGGGATAATGTAACACTCCGTCAGTTCCATGGCATAGAATAGATATTAGACAATTTATAAGTGATTAACATGATGTTTCCATACCTATATTAATGTAATGAAGTCAATTAGAAAATCTTAGGGTAATAAAAACAAAGAAACTACTTGGTGTCTGGAAACTAGCTAATTTGAACTAGTTGATGTCCCTATGTTTTGTAATGGATTTGGAGTGTCAAATGAAGTTAAAAACCTGTAAAAAGACTTTAAATAGGTATTATGTAGTACAAAGGGTCCAAACGTCTAGTAACGACTCCCCAAGGACCGCCCGATGGGTCCTTGAGGAGGAAACAAACCATGGCGAGCAAGCTGCCAAAGCAGCTTGCGACAACAAAGATATGGAGCCAGCCACTCATCATGAAGCCAACACGGGGTAGACAAAAAGTTGTCTCACGATGCGGAGCCTCCACACTTCATCAACCCAAATTTTCAGAAAAAGAATTGGAATTGGCCCCAGGACGCACAATCACTTTCTTGAATCGTCCGCGTCGTTTTTAAGTCAATTTAACTTCACAAAAAGACCCATTTAAGTGAGGGGTATTTTGCGAATTTTAAGGGATGTGTATATTATGATTTTAGGTTAGTTTTATACCACTTTCACGCACTCTAAATTATAATTATCAAAACCCTGTCATCTCTCTCAAAACAACTGTCTCTTTTCAAACTCCATTGAATAACAAGAAAAGCTGAGGAGTAAGAGGAAGACATTAAGATTTTTATTAAAAGTTCGTTTAATATTCATCAATAAGGCATGTGTTTAATCACTCTTGGGATTCGTTTCCCCAAGAGGTTCTTTGAAATATGGTTTACAAGAATTAAACTCTAGGTTTTTACTCTACAAAATGGGTTTTTCGTCCTAACTCAAGATTTATGACTAATGATGACATGCAATGTTTTATTTTCGTGTGAATGAAGTTCCCTCCCTAAATAATGAATTTAATTAATCTTATATCAACTACTTAATGTCATGAAAACGTAGCAATTGGAACTATGGTTGAATGAATTCATAAATGAACCCTTTCCCTTAACACTAACTATGAATTGGTTTTGTGTATGACTAAAGTAGTTGGGATTGGTTACGTTATTGAGTATTTCACTAGGTTATTGTGTGAATGTTATGAATTGAGTGTAAGTTCTTGATCAAGATTCTTGGAAGCAATTAGGGAAGTGTTCTAAAGTCATGATTACTCTATTATGTTGATGTTGGCTTATAGTTTATATTGTTATTCAATTGAAGTATGTATGATGTTTCCATGAATATATGAAGGCCTAAGAATGTTTTGAATGGGAGATCAAAGTAAGGATATGATAATGCAAGTTTATAATGTTTATCTTGTTTGCCTTACACACTTTGAATATTATATGTTAATCTCACAAATGAAGGTTGTGACGAAAGGAAATTATCATCTTAACCTAAAGAGCTTACCATCATGTTTATATAAGGATTTAATCTCATATGACCTATGGTATTATTTATGAAAAAATGATGACTTAAAGGTTATTCACAAAGGGACTTTAGTTTAGCACTAATGAACTAGATATGAGAGGTGTCCCTTCTCTAGTTTGAAGGTAGATTCACAATGTCTCTAATGAGATAGAGGCTTCCATGTAATGTGGAACTATGGGTCTCTAATTTATCTCCTAGTTCATGAACTATGTTTCAACCATAGGAATACTAGCTACTGGATCCATCTTGAATGTTATGTTCATGTTTTGGTTTTACATTGGCCGGTAGACCACCTTCTTTCGGTGTGGTGTTTCATTACACCGTATTTCATGTTTATCTCACATTGTCTATGTCGGTTAAGACAATTATACCCGCAAGTTAAATGAAAGACAAGTAAACGGACATTGACTGGGTGACTTGAGGAGTGTACTTAGTATAGGTAGGGGTTTGGGACTTTACCTAAACATTGCACAAGTTGACTCTAAGTGAAGTCCTAGGATATTGTTTTCATGTAATATGAACATGAAATGTATCATGCTTATGATATATTATGTTTTTCTTATATGATGTTGACTATGTTAATGAGAATGACATGGTCTATGATGCTATATGTGATTATAAATACTTTTGTTATAAGATGTACGAAGCAAAGCGTTACTTATGGTCTCCTTTCTTGTTTACTTGAGTATGTGAGGTTATGGGGATTCACATGATAATTGCACCTGTAGGCTTGGGATTGGATAATTGGTTAGTGTCTTGTATGTGATGTTATATGATCTAATGAACATGAAATGTTAATATCACTTTATAAGGATATGTCTTTGGTTATGATCATTCTTTTTGTGTTGTTGTTATCCTTATATTGTATATGTTTTGTTGTATGTGCATTAAAGGTTTTAAAATGACTTGTCTTGATTTCTAAAGAAATGGTCCTTTTTATGCATGTCCTTAAATGTCATGTGCATATACTCATGATTTGTACATGTGGTTTTACTAACCCTTTAATTTATATAACTACAAATGTATGGTCTGGCCATTGAAGATTAAGAAGGTCGATTAAAGAAGCTTGTAAATCTTTCTTCAAGTCTTAATAGGTCCTCATATTCGAGGATGCTATCTTTTTGTTATTCTAGCTTATGAAGACTTTAGTAATTTAAGAGATACTCTTTACTTCGTTTAAACATTTGGATTCTATTGTGCTAAGGCATATATGGAGGGAGTATTATCTTTGTATTGTCTAAGTCCAAAACTTGTATTCTTTTGATGGTTTTTATATGAGACAACTTTTAGAGTTTCGTATGTATGTTATCATGTTGCTACAAGAAAGCCTAAGTAAGATTCTATGTGAGAGGACTAAGTATACCTCACTTAGTATTTGTAAAAGTTTATAATATTTCCGCATTTTTAACTGATGACATGTCATGATGAATGCTAAGGGCTTGTCTGAGTCTTCTACAAGGACGATGATGCCGGTCACATCTAGGGGTTGCTCTCCACATGTGACAACCATATCAATTTCCCGTACAAACTAGACACTTGATTTCATGTTTTCTACCACATGAAGCAAAAATCGACTTCTAGACATAAGGACCACTACCTTTTTCCTTTTTAGGCTTGGGTTTAGACCCTTTAGCTTTGTCGACCCTTGGAATTGTGGAAGGACTTTTATTAGGGAACCTTATCTTAAACCTTATATCATCTTGCAACTCAAGTCTAGCCTTAGAATAATTTCCAACTTTGGCCATTGTCCTCTTCAATTATCTACCATCTTGCTTAAGATTTTGTTCATTAATTTGTTCGGCATGAACCATGAGATGAGAGATGTTCATATTAGGAATCAACATAGGCGACCTAGATTCATTCACGACAAGGTCATACCCTAATAAATTTATTCATCTTGGCTGTAGAATCCTCCACAATAGTAGGAGCATACTTGGATAGTTGAGTGAACTTAAGACTATACTCCTTCCCATTCAGATCCCCTTGGAGTAGGTTGATGTATTCTTGCATTGTCCTACCCCTGAGTTCCAAGGAGAAAATCTATCAAGGAAGGCCATCTTGAAAACTCCCATAGTAATCCAACCTTCTCTAACCGGCGTCCCATCTTTCCCTTACTCATGAAAAATTTGATCCATATCTTTGAGTTCCTAGATTGATAGTTCCGCCTTTTGTTGAAAAGAGACCCCCATAGAATCTAGTACCTTAAACACTTAATCAATTAACCCTTGTGGGTCCTTCTCCACCTAGCAGCCAAAAAAAGTAGGGGGAGTCATCCTTGTGATATCCCTTATCCCTTATGCGGTGGTGTTGAGGTTCACTTGGACCCTAGCATCCCTTGAAACTTGAGTACCCAAAACTTGATTCAAGCTAATAATGGCCATCCTTATCAGAACTTTAGACATATCCCCTTCTTCAACTGGAACTTGAGGGTTTTGAGGAGCCAGAAGGGGGAACCACCATATTCACATTCTCCTCTTCGACCATTCGAGTGTTGTTCGTTCTTGTACTCATTGCCTATAAGCACAAGAAAGAGAATAGAAGATAAGTATATGTAGAGTTAAGACTCTAAAAGCACGACTTCAAGAATATCAACAAAGAGAGACCTTCCTAAGCATTACATAGCCTCTCATTAATCCTATGATTTATCAACCTCATACTCTTATACCAACTTTATCACGACCAGGGAGAACCCCCTAGACATAACTAGCATCGTCATCCTCGGAGAAGACTAACACTAGCCTCTTATCATTCGTTATATCATAGGTTAAAATACATAAATTTGGAAAACTTTTTACATATTGAGGTTTACATAGATCTCTCACTTACTACATAGGGAGTTTACTTAGACTCCTCGCGTAGGAAGCTTTCATAGACTTTTTGTTTAGACAATATAAACAACATAAAAGTATTTAATCTCATCATACCATTTCACATTAGACCATCTAAAATGGAGTAGAACTTTCAGGCATAGACCTTATACGAATCCATAGTTACTACAAAGGGCTTAGAACAATGACTTCAACAATAGGAAGGAAAATGAATATCTTTAGACTGCAACAAAACTACTACCAAGGTAGATCAAAAGGATCCATTCTCGAACTTGGACGACCCACCAACTACTTGGAGGACGAAGTCCATGTATCCTTGCAAAGTGGCCTAGTGTCACACCCGTTCCTAGACCCTAGATTGGCCTAGCGTTGTTAACTTCTCAGAGGTTGTAGACTTGCCTTTTCTTATCTTTCATCACAATTATACAGTTAAATTTAGCGGAAAATTTATTAAAATTTAACTTCACTGAAGTGTACTTAGACTTGATATAATTCATGCATAATATTGATATACTAATAGCTCAAACTAAACAAACATCTATTAACAGATTGAACAATTGAAATGAAGAATTCATAGTATCATTAACAGTTGCCAAACCGGCCTTAGTACGAAAGCTTGAACAAATGTTTGAAAAGAAACCCTAGGACAACATCCACTAGATATGTCTAATCTACTAAAGCTAGAATATAAAGCGTAGGCATCCTCGACTCAAGAGGACCTAACAAAGTCTGGAGGTACTAGTCCAAACTGCTTTAACTGATCTTCAATCTTCTTTAGGAACCGGCACCTATTAAAATAGTAATTATATATGGGTTAGTTCACACTTGTACTAAGTATGGTTGTATGCACATAAACACATATGAACTATACCTAATCAAGGAAAGCTCTTCCTATAGCAACATGTTATTTGTGGAAATTGAAGTCTCTTTACTTTACTAATTAGTTATTCATGAATCATGCTATGAATATGACATATTTTCATGCATTTAAGGTACAAAACTCATTTATATATGAACATAATACTTTGGAATCATGAACATAATTTTAGAATAACTCAAGCACAATTTAATAATTTTGCTCTCTCTTAGGTCGAGTGCTCCTTAATTCAGACGTAGTTTATTTTTCAATCTTTTCTTCTTTTTGTTGTGTATTCAATGATATCATGTGATCATATGTTTTACTTACGATTGAAATGATTATTTTAGTCCTATTCCTATAATGAATAAAGTAATCCAAAATACTAATGAAGTGATTTGACTACCCTATTTACAAGTTATTCTTTCCATTCTTTTTAAATTGGTAATGAAGTCCTTTTAAGCAAATCTTTATTGGCTATGCCCATTATTTTATCATTTGCATAGTATAACGACGTTGTTGAATGTATTAATACTCCAATATTTGAGCCATTTTGTTTTGCTCCCTTTATTGGCATAAGCGAATAACTGTTAAAACATGATTTTTATCAATAACTGATTATTTGATATACTTATGCTTTTGCTTACTTAGTTCACATTGAACTTCCATTTCTTCTTCTTTGATCTCAAGTTCACTTTGAACATTCTAGCTTGACTTAGAATATTCTTTTAAGACTTCTATTGATATCTTTCTATGAAATGACTAAGAATGCCATCACTATATATTCTAACCTCACCCTTTGGTCATCCTAACCGAACACCCCTCATCTTCTAAGTTCTTACTTTCTTTCTTAATTTCTTACAGAAATCTTTAGCATTAACCGACATAGATCATGTGAGCTAACATGAAATACAGTGTCTTCTCCAAAGTGAAAAGAGGTGGTTCACTGGCTAAAGTGAAATTGAATACTTCCTAGCTTTCTTAGGTGGATCCACTAGCTAGTAATCGATGCTTGCGACATAGTTCAAAGACTAGGAGAATTTGGATACCCTTACCTACCTTGGTTGTAGTCTATATCATGAGGCTCACATGTCCTTGCACAAGCTCATTGCTAGTCTATCGGTGCTTTGCTCAATTTATCATACTTTAAAACTTTTAGAGTTGACTCAAACATTTTAGAAGCTTGCTTCTAGTATGAGGAACTCTTAGGTCAATGGGTGACTTGTCGTCCCTTTCTATACTTGATGAATGTGAACTTAAATCTTACATTACTGATTATGGTGTGAATGAGACTTTCTTGCGATTTCTAATACCGTCCTATGTGAGTATATTTATTATAATTGTTTAGGTGCAAGTGAGACTTGTCTCACTTCCTTCAACTCCCCATTCTAGGTCAATTTCATAAATCATAAGTATTTAGTTCTTCCATTACTCATATTATCTTGTTCAATGTTATTTGGTAGTCCTGTATCAATCTTTACAAAAGTTATAAGGACTTATTCAATTTCAATTTCCTGTGGAAAGGAATCCAAGAGAGAAAACCCATACCTTTTTGTAGAATTGAATTTACATAGATTGCCCTGTACTTTGTAAGAAATCTTGAAGAATTTGCCTTGAAATTACCTGAGGAGAATTTTCTGTTTTTCTTACATTTGTTTACTGTAAATGTGAGTTTTCTACTAGATAAATGTGAGTCTAGCTCTTAGGAACTGAATATTGACTAATTCAACTTAGGATTATTAACTTAATTAAATATATCAATCAGTTAATTACCAAAACACCCCTTATAAATGGACTAAAAATAGGAGAACATTTGACTTAGCCAAATTCTAAAAAATTTGCTAAGGGTTCGGGTAAAATAAAATTGTTTTTAAATTAATTAATTAAGTTGCTAATTTAATTAATTATGTAACCTAATGTAATTACTCAAGTACCCCTAAGTCATTAAGACCATAACCAACCCCGTTGGACCATCCTAGGTTAGGTACTAGGATGTTTCTTTAGTTAGTTACTCGGCTAGTGTCACCCAGTTAGGTCTAAGGATTTCGGGCTCACTAGTTACTTTATTTTAGTTAGTACTAGGTTAGTTAGCTAGTTAGTTAAGTTAGTTAGATCCTAGGATTGGTTAGGAAGTTAGGCCCCACGTCGCTTAACCTGTATGCGCGCCTGCCCCCAAACCGCCCAAACCGAATTCAGTTGGGCTTTTCGCTTGGTCTCTTGGCTGGTAGCACATGTGTTTCTGCGCACTTCTTGTCCAAGGACCCCACTATTTCCCTGGGCACTGATTAATCTACATGATCATTTTTAATAATCATGTGTTGTGGTACCTAGGCTTGACACTTGGATGCCTCGTACCTAATGTGCTAAGAATTCAATGTGATTATCTTAGGGTCTTTCATTGCCTTCATACTTCAATTACCAAAGAATACATATCCAATGCATATATAAGTTAAATTCAACAAGTAATACATAACAATTACTATTCTACTTATTCATATAGTCATCATCTCCCACAATTACAATAAAAATTACAAGGCATAATAAGTGTAAGGAAGAACAAGGGTTCAAAGGGACAATCTTGAGTGATTAACAACAATTGACCGTCAATACTTATTTAAACAATGATAAAATACGATAATTCATCATAATTTAATTACAATTTCGTTTTGAAAAGAGAACCCATGTCTAGATTTAAATCCTAGTCTTGGGGAAGTTGAAAATCATCTTTAAAAAGGCATCTTGGGGAAAGGAATCCCATAAGTGAAAGAAATCATACCTTATTGCTGATCTTGCCACGAATTTGGGATGAAAACCTTCGTTAATACGTCCTATTCTAGAAAGTCTAGTGTTCTTCAATGGAGGTTTAAGTTTTTGGGATAGGGAAAGTAGAGAAAAGTTGGAGAGAATAGGGTTTGTGGAATTATGTGGTGTTGGGTTGGTAAAATAAAGGTTAAGTCTTATATAGTCCCTAAAATAACGTATTAACCACCCCTAACCCCTAATTAATTAATTAACTAAAAACTAATAAAGTCACTCACGAAAAATTTGGACAGTCGACTTGGACTTGCAATCACGGTTGCCCTTCGATGAGGCGTAAATCAAACGACGGTGTCGTGCTGGCAAGATGTCATTTGATTCAGAGACTTATTCCATGGATGATTGGGAAAATTACTAACTTTTGAACCACAAATCCATCAACGAATCATCGATCAAACGATGGCTCGTCATTCAGCTCGTGGATGCCCACTGTCAAAAGAAAACTTTTTGGGTCAATTAGAAGGGTCCTCTCCAAGGACCCCTAGGATGGTCCTTGGAGAGTCGTACCTAGACATTTCGAACCTAAACACTCTCTCCCATATATTTAACACCATTTTAAAAATTGTCATTAAATTCCAACTCGAAAAACTCATCGAAACATGCCAAGGCACAGTAGTGCACATTTCACAACTCACTGGACATCGTGGTCGTTTCTTAACGCTTTGACTCTAACACTTCCTAATTAGTTTAAATACATTATTTTAGACCTATACACATTTTTTGAGTCTTAATTCATGTATGAAGAGTCTAGACCAAGTACTAGATTTTTGGAGTGTTACAATGTGTTATTATGAATAGTGTACATATCTATATGAAGTATGTGAACGATATTGTGGTTATTGTGCAAATATTCATGAAGTTTACTAAAAAAACATGATGCATGATTTCTAATTAAATTTCCTCTTAGATTTGTTATAGTTTAATGGAATCGCCTTATGAAGTTTATACAGAATTCTATTCTATGCATTATAGCTAATTGATATGAAATATTCAGATAACATAATCTCACGTTTAAACCTTCTAATAGAGACTTAAAAAATTGGGCATAACACTTACAATAGTACAATATGCCACATATAGGCTTACAACAATAGTCTCAAACGATAAAGGAAGAAACAATTGTCGTTAGACATAAGCAACATCATAGGTAGATTAGAAGAATGGAAACATCCTCAGACTTGAGGATGTACCAATAACATAGGGAAAGTTACGAATGTTCCTTCAAAGTGGCCATCCACACTGCAATGGCCTGAACCTACATTGTTTTTTAAAAGGGAAAAGGGAAAGAATATGGCTTAATACAAACCACATGTACGATGTATGGAAACATATGCAAGTAAAACCATTGAAATCATGCTTAAAGGGACATTTTGTTAAAAACCATGCTAAGTCACTTTGAAAGCCTATTATGCACATAAAAGAGCATATACAAGTCAGTAGTCATAACATCATTAAGAAATGTGCACATATAAAACAATATAAACATTATCATAAAGTCATATCAATATTTATAGCATCATCATAGAGTTATATCAAAATGAATAGCTTCATCCTAAAGTCATAACATTAAACATGTAGAAGATTTCATAACATCAAATCATACAAGGCCCTTACTCGCAGTCTCGTCCCATGCCTGCAAGTGTAATGCTCATGTAAAGCCCCATAACCCCACATAGTCAAGTAAACTAGAAAAGAGACCATAAGTAATGCTTATACTTCATATGACATCATATAATGTATAGTCAACATCATACATAGCAATTTAGATAAATATCATGTTCATCGATGAAACCAACATCATATAGGATCATCAACATGTAAAGTCAACATATGCATTTCATTCATGTCGCAAATGTATAATTAAAACCTTATAGGACTCCTCTCAAGTTCAACTTGTGTAATGCATAGGTAAAGTCCCATACCCTTACCTACACTATGTAATGGAATCTAGTTTCATGAAACCCTACACCAAAGAAGGCGTTGTACTTGCCAATGTAGAACCCAAACATGAACATAGAATTCTAGATGGATCCACTAGCTAGTTTTCCTATGTGGAAACATAGTTCAGGAACTAGGAGATATGTGTTGGAAACACTCTTTATGAACAATTGAATTATAGTATCTATCCCATGATAACCATTGTGAATCTACCTTCCCACATTGGTAAGGTATACCTCTCATATCTAGTTCGCTCGGTGTTAAGCTAAAGTCCGTTTTGAAATGTCTTTATGCCTTTATTAATCATCATACCCTAATATGGGCCATAGGAGACTAAGCCCTTCTATAATCATGTCATTAGATCATTTGGTATAGCATGAGAAATTTTCTTTCATTCGAAACCATCATTAGTGAGATCAACACATCATAGTCATAGTAATAGGCACACAAGAGAATCACCTTCGACCTTGCATGATCATACCATTACAAAGATCTTACAATTCAACATATTTACAACATGCCATCATATTCATCATGTTATCATATTCCACTTATATTCACTTAATAATACTTTGATTGACCATCATCTTCAAGAATAAACCATAAATATTGAAATACAGAACGCATAATCCCAAAACGTCTTACCAATAGCTTTCAGCCTCCTTCAAGATCTTACCCTCAATTACAAAATATTCACCAATCTATTCACTCATCATAATTATATAATAATTAATTAGACAATAACATATTCAATTCCAACATCCATTATCATCAACAAGTACAATTCATTATTGTGGTCAGGGAAAAAGATGCATTCATGAATTCTTCCACATAACTAGGTCAATGACTATGAAATACAATAATTAACAAATAAAAAATTATAATATATCAATATAAACAAAATTAATTCAAAATATAATCAATTTGAAAGTCAATTAACAAAATTGAAAAAAAGGCCTATGTTTTAGATATCTTTGGAACTCAATTTTGAAGAGCCTCTTAGGGAAAGATATCGCAAGAGTGAATAGATTCAATACCTTATATTCTTTGAAGAATGAATTAGGGGAACTTGAGTATTGGAGACATAGTAAACCTTTACTCTTGATCTTCAATGGGGTCTTTAAAATAGAGAGAGAGCGTAGAGAGAAGTTGGAGCGAATTTGGATTGGAAAATTATGAAGTGGCGACTTAGTTTAAAAAGGATTAACTGTTTTACAGTCTCCAACTAACTTAATTAACCACCCATTAAAACTTCATTGATTTATTAAATAATTAACTAACTATACTAAATTAACCCAAAATAGAACAATTAAGTCGACCACAAACCACGACTGCCGTCAACGGGGAGTCGAATAGACTACGGCCCTGTATTGGCAGTCCGTGATTCGTATCAGAGAGTGAATTTTTAGCAATTTTTGGAAAATGGCTATGTCTTCAATAATTACCACCATCCATGGGACGTTAAACCATCGGCGGCTCATCATTTCGTTCCGTCCATAGCCACTATCAAATCACAGCTTTATGGTAAAATGCAAGGGTCCTCCTCAAAGACCCTTAGAGTGGTCGTTGAGAAGTTGTACCCAAATGTTTCGACCCTAAACACACTCTACTATATGATTAATACATTTTTACAAAATTTTACTAAATTCAAACTCTTAAAACCCCTTCAAACATACCAAGGCGCAGAAGCTCCTATTTTACAAATCTCTAGATGTCATGGTCGTTTCTTGACATATTGGTTCTAACACTTCCTAATTAGTTTCAATACATCTTTTTAGCCTTCGAAACATCGTTTTAAGTCTTAGTTCATCAGGTGAGGCTCTAGACTAAGTCAAAGTGCTTCAGAGTATACATTATCCTCCCCCCCCCCCCCCCCGGAGAACATTTGTCCTCGAATAACACTTAAATCTTTTTATAGGGAGAGAATGAGAATCTATACAAGCATCCCAACAAACAACAACAAAAATCACAATGAGTCACATCCCATTGAAGCACATCACAACTACATAATCACATAAATATGACATAGCACATAGAAACGTAACTAACAATATACCACATATAAGAGTTCAATACTTCATATCAAATAATGAGGAACTACCTTGTAAATATAAACATAATCTCAATCATAAACATCAAGAGTTACCTTGAAACCTTCTTTCAAGAAACATTAACATTCTCACTATCATTTCATCAATGAAAGTATACACATAACACAAATAAGTGCAAGTTAAGCAAGATAGCATTTTTCCATCAAACCTCATTTTGGCATGAACCTTTACAAAAAAAATATGCACATATTAGCAAAGGAACCTAACTTCGACATTATTCATTTTATTAATTTAAGAGGATTATTAACCTCAACCTTTACTAGAATTTTGAGGAAAGAGATGATGATAACAAGATATCATGTTGGCCTTAGCCTCCCATGCTGCTCCCTCAACTAGGTTGTTTCTCCTTAGGACTTTTACAGAGGCCACCGCTTTGTTCCTTAACTTCTTAACTTGGCGATCTTGAATTGCAATAGGAACCTCTTCATATGAAAGTTTCTCATTCACTCCTAATCCTTTAATCAGGAGAATGGATATAGGTTACCTATATATTAATTGAGCATGGAGACATGAAATACAGGATGAACTGCGGCAAGTTCACTTGGTAACTTCAACTCATAAGCAACCTTCTCGATCCGTTTCACTATCTCATAAGGACCCACATACCGGGACTAAACTACTCTTTTTTACAAATTCTCATCACCCCTTTCATGTCTTAAATTTTAAAGTAGACCCTATCACCTACTTCAAATTCAAGATCTCTTCTCCTATTGTCGACATATGATTTTTTGCGACTATAGGCTGTTTTCAACCTATACCATATCATACAAACATTTTCTAATGCCTCATAATTTATCTTGGGACCAAGGAGTGAAGACTCTCCTTGCTCAAACCACCCAACGGGAGACCTACATCACGTAACATGGAGTGCTTTAAAAGGTTCCATAGAAATACATTATTGATAGCAATCATGTAGGAGAACTCAATCAACGGTACGTGATCGTCCCAATTTCCCTTAAAGTCAATAACACAAGCTCTTAATTTATCTTCTACAGTGTGGGTGGTACATTCCGCTTGAACATCCTTTTGAGGATTAACAATGGTGCTAAGTTTTATTTGAGTACCCAACCACTTTTGAAAAGACCTCCAAAAACAAGAAGTGAATTAGGCATCTACATCCGACATGATGGACAAAGAGATCCCATGCAACCTCACAATCTCATTAATGTATAATCTTGCATACTCCTCTGTCAAATAATTAGATTTGACAAGGATAAACTGGGAAGATTTCATCAAATTATCAACAATCACCCATATAGAATTATTTTGCCTAGGCAAACCCACTAAAAGGTCAATGTTGATATCTTCCCATATAAAAGTAGGGACATATTGCTTGAGTAAGACAACCCGGTCAGTGATGTTCGACCTTAATTTGTTGACAATTAGTACATTTGGCCACAAACTCGGCTATGTCCCTTTTCAAACTATCCAACCAATAACCTCTCGAAGATCACTATACATTTCCGTATTATGGAATATCTGGAACCATGAGCTTATTCCTAAATTTCCCCCCTATCCCATCCACACTCGGTACACAAAATCTACCTTGGTACCTAAGTACTCCATCATGTGGTATTTGAGTGTAACGACCCAAAAGTACCCCTTAGACGAAGGGAGCACCCATAGGTCAGAACAATTGTGTACCTGACCTTTCGGAAGTCTTGTACAAGCATGATCTATCATTAATTACATAAGACATGAAAAATAGTGTGGAATTAAAACTTTTCACGAATAAATTAATAAAGAAAACATCTTACATAAGAGTTAAGGATTTGGTCTCATGATACACAAGTCAACTTAAAGAAACGACATAATATATTAGGGACATTACCTTTTAGATTTAAACAAAATACATAATAAGTCTTCAAAACAAAAGTAAGAAACATAGACTATATCCTTGAATATATGAGGACATCCAAAATCTTGAGAGAGTAGATTTCCCAAGATTTGTCTTCTAGAATTCTTGCTTCCAAACCTATACTTATAGAGTATGAAAAGTATGGGGTTAGTACAAATAATGTATTCAGTATGGCATATTCAAAAACATGCAAAAAAGGCAAATTTTAGTAAAATAAGCTTTCATGCCAAATTGATAAGATTTAAAAGTTTAAATAGTATAAGAATCATCATTTAACACATAAAGTAGAACTCACATAATATTAGAAGCAAAACAAACCTTACAGTAACATATGTTGGACTTTAATGTCATATTCGCGATAGATTGGTTACATGCTTGTTTTGATTCAATTGATTGCATAACAAGGGTACTTATATTTTCAATTTCCTTATGAACCCATTTTAGAATGGAACGGGGAAACTCAATTCTTAGAGGTCAAATTATTTCATGTCTAGAAGATTGTAAGATGATTTCTAAGGGATTTATCTATCATATTGTGAGGGTCAAAGACCATGAGTCCGAGGCTCCATCTTAAGAGTCGGTCCCCGTAGTGAAGGACTTTTCAGATTTCTTACCTGATGACTTAACTGGATTTCCTCCCAAACAGGAAATATGTTTCAACATAGATTTGATGCCTTATACTAAGCCCATAGCAATTCCTCCTTTCCGGATGGCTTCGGCCGAGTTGAAAGAAATAAAGGCTCAACTCTAAGATTTTCTAGAAAAGGGTTTTATGCAACCAGGCATATCCTCATGGGGCACTCTAGTATTATTTGTGAAAAAGAAAGACAGGTCTCTTGGGATGTGTATTGACTACCGATAATTAAACAAGGTCACCATAATGAATAAGTATCCGCTTCCTATAATTGATGATTTGTTTGATCGAATCCCAGGTGCAACTTACTTTTCAAAAATGGACTTGCGGTCGGGTTATCATCAACTTAGAGTTAGAGGAGTTGACATTCCTAGAATGGTTTTCCAAATAAGGTATGGTCATTATGAGTTCTCAGTCATGTCCTTTGGTCTAACTAATGCCCCAACGTCTTTTATGGACCTTATGAATAGGGTTTTCATGAATTATCTTGATTCATTTGTTATTGTCCTTATTGATGATATCTTAGTATATTCGAAGAGTAAAAATTAACAGGTGGATCAATTGAGGATAGTATTGCAATTCCTTAAGGAACGTCAACTCTTAGCTAATATAGTAAGTACGAATTTTAGCTACGGTCGATGGTTTTTATTGGTCACATTGTTTAAAATGAGGGTATAGAGGTCGATCCGAAGAAAACAGGGGCGATTAAGAATTGACCTAGACCTTGGAATCCCACCGACAACCAAAGTTTCTTGGGTGTAGCCGGGTATGCATGATATTTTTGATGGATTTGCATGTATATATTCTTTATTAACTACCTTAACCCAAAAGAAAGTAAAATTTGACTAGACGGAAGCTTGTGAGAACACTTCTAAAAGTTGAAAGACAAACTTACCACCATTCTGGTTTTAACCTTCTCGGAGGGTACCAAAGGGTTTGTGGCATTTTGTGCTGCTTCTCGAGTAGTTTTGAATTGTGTTCTCATGCAACATGGCAAAGTGATATCATACGCCTCTAGACAACTCAAGGAGCATAAGAAGAATTATCTAACTCATGATCTTAAACTAGCGGTCGTAGTGTTTGCTTTTAAAATATGGAGAAACTATCTATATAAAGTGCATGTAGATTTGTTCACAGATCATAAGAGTCTCAAATATGTGTTCACTAAAAAAGAGTTAGACCTCCGACAAATAGGGTGGTTAGAGCTTCTAAAGGATAATGAAATGATTGTTCATTACCACAACGGGAAAGCCAATGTGGTTGCATATACTTTGAGTCGTATATGGGTAGTGTAGCCCATGTTCTCAGTGATAAGAAACATTCAGTAAAGATGTACATAGATTGGACAAGTTGTTATTTCGACTAGAATATTCTCCTTAATGTATAGGGGTTTCATGGTTCATCGTAACTCTGAATCATCTTTAATGGTTGATGTGAAATATAAGAATCATCTTATCCTCTATTGATTGAGTTGAAGGAATCAGTTTGTAGTAAATCTAAGAGTCATTCTTCTAAGGGGATGGGGTACTTAGGTACCAAGGTAGGTTGTATGTGCCGGATGTGGATGACTTATTAGGACAAATCTTGGACGAGGCTCATGGTTTCCGATATTCGATTCATCCGGTGCCGCCAAAATGTCTCATGATCTGCAAGAGATTTATTGGTGGAATGGTTTGAAGAATTATATAAAAAAATTTGTTGTCAAATGTCGAATTTTCACCAAGTCAAGGCCGAACATCAAAGAATGGGAGGGTTAACTCAAGCTATAGCTATTCCTACTTGGAAGTGGGGAGATGTCGACATAGATTTCATTATCCGTTTACCTCGTACACAAAGGCAGTATGATTCGATTTGGGTTATTGTAGAATGATTGATCAAATCAGCCAAATTTATTCCCATCAAATCTACTTATTTAGTGGAAGAATATGTTAAGTTGTATATAAATGAGATCGTGAGGATGTACCAGTCTCCCTTGCCTATCATTTAGGATAGGGATCCCCAATTTACTGCTCACTTTTGGAAAGCATTCTAAAGTAGACTCGGTACCAAGATGAAACTTAAAATCACATTTTATCCATAAATGGATGGTTTGGAGGAATGAGCCATCAAACCTTGTAATATATGTTGAGTGTGTGTGTCATTGACTTCAAGGGTAATTGGGATGAGAATCTACCATTGATTGAATTTGCCTACAATAATAGCTATCATTAAAGTATAAACATGGAACCCTTCGAGGCCCTTTATGAGAGGACATGTAGATATTCAATTGGGTGGTTTGAGGTACGTGAGTTTGCTTTAATAGGTCCTGAAAAAATCTTTGAGGTTGTGGAGAACTTCCACCTTATAAGGTATATATTGAAGATGGCCCAAAGTTGGAAAAAATCTTATGCCGACAATATAAAGAGGTACATTGAATTTATGGTACGTGACTTGGTCTATTTGAAGATTTCACCCATGAAGAGGGTGATGAGGTTTGGGAGAACTGGGAAACTTAGTCCCCGGTATGTTGGGCACTATGAGGTTGTGAAACACGTCGCTAGTGTTTCCTATGAGTTGAAATTACCTATTGAGTTGGCTTCAGTTCCTACGGTGTTCACTATGTAATGCTCAAAAAGTGCATAGGCAATCCGCAGTCTATCATTCCTCTAGAAGGTCTAAAAGTTGACGATAAAATTTCCTATAAAGAGATCATGGTTGGGATTTTAGACTTGCAAGTGAAGAAGTTGAGGAATAATGAAGTAGCTTTCGTAAAGTTTGTTTGGAAGAGTCATCTAGTGGAAAATGATACTTGGGAGGCCGAGGGTATATGATGTCAACTCCTCCTAATGATTGTTTATAAAGGGTCATAAGTGTTTTTGAACTTTTATGACTTCCCTTCATAATGCATGTTCTTATGAAAAATCCATGTTTCATATGTGTCTTACATTATATGTTCTTTATACTTGATGGTAGGTAATTATATGGTTGGTATAGTTGAGTTATGTGTTACTCTTTGTTATTAAATTGCTCAAGTGTGAAGTGATGAAATGATGTATTGTCTCTTTGTTGAATATGTTAAGCTATATAAGAAGGAGAAGGACATATTTCCTTGCAAAATGTGAAAGGATGAAATGTGTGCATATTTGGTAGTTGGCATCGTTTCTACCTCGTAATGATGCATTGTTGTGGTTGAAAATGGAATAAATATGTCGTCCTTGTTATTGAATTACAATTATATGCATGTTCTGGTTGGGTTGCTAGTCTTGAGTCATAAATTCCAATGAAAGATATTAAAGTTTCATTCGAGGATGAATGCTTCCCAAGGGGGATATTGTTATACCTCGAAAATACAATGACCTAGGCTTGAACCTCACCTAATGAATAATATTTGCAATTATATTTCTAGTACTAAAATAATGTAATTAACTTGATTTGGAAGTATTAAATCTTAATCTCAAGAAACGACCACGACATCCGAAAACTTGTAAAAATGACCTAGTGTGCCTGTAGGTCTTGAAAGGGGTTTCAAGAATCGTAAGAAAATGAAACTTTTTAAAAATATTTATAGTGCACCTTTGTGCATGTTCAGGGTCAAAACTTTTGGGTACGACTCACAAAGGACCACCCTAAGGGCCCCTGAGGAGGATCAAAAGATTTGACCCAACAAGCTGACAAAAATAGCATGCACTTGACGAGTGCAATTGATGCCCCATCAATAGACTCACGCCCCTTCAATGGAGGCCGTGAGTTCATAATTAAAATTATGGATCCTTGTCTCCATTTGAGCACTCTCTGAGCCAAACGACGAATGACCAGGACAGTCCGTTCGTGGATTGACTGGCCATCAACCATTGGCATCGATCGGGGCCTGCACACTGGTGCAACACACGGCCAAGCAAAGGCTAGTTCGATAAATTCCACCCTTGGACATTTAAATATATGTTCTTCCAATTAAGTTATTTTAGGTACATTAAGGGATTTTAGAATAGCAAACAAGTCTTCACACTTCAAAATCCCAAAACTCCAAAGTATCTAAGTTTTCTCTAGAATTTTCTTTCTCAACTAAAGACCCTCACTGAAGAGGAAAACCAAGATTTCTCTAGGGCTTCAAGAACAATGCTTTCCTTCTCAAATCTCTAAGGTATGGATTCTTTCACTCTTAGGATTCCTTTCCCCAACTGATCTATTCAAAGATGATTTTATATCCCCTCAAAATCAAAGGTCTTCTCTGCACGTGGGTCTCCTTCTAGACCTAAAAT
The DNA here is from genome assembly GCA_027789145.1 of Solanum arcanum. NCBI lineage: Eukaryota > Viridiplantae > Streptophyta > Magnoliopsida > Solanales > Solanaceae > Solanum > Solanum arcanum. Next base: position 52,041,741 of record CM050941.1, on the reverse strand, counting down.
TGGTGATCAATTAAGATGAATTATGATTACTTAAGATTTTTAAGCATATAATAATGGTTCGTTGTTTTTTTTAATTGAGATTCCATTGGACCCATGTTCTTCCCTAAATTCCATAAATCTTGTACCTTGTTTGATGAATTTTTTTATGATGATGAGTATACTAAGTTTTATTGAAAAACCCCTAAAAATTTATAACATAAGTAATGCTTAATGTGTCTAGAATTCCTACGATTAGATCGGGTTCACACGGATTGATGCACGTAGAACCAGGCCTCTGAACCCTTGCAACATCAAAGCCAACTAACTTTGGGAGTTATTTTATCTAGGAAAGTTTGGGTCCATCCATGTAGGGCTCCCAAATATGAAGATTTATTTGGATGAGTCTTCACCAGACTTAAAAAGGGGAAATCATAAGTTTGGAGGGTCTAGGGGTAAAATGGTCTTGTTCCAGGCTAAGGGTAATAATTTAATTACCCTAAATATATATAATTATTTAATTAATAAGGTGGAGAGGTATTCTTGGGAGAGAGGGCCAAAAATGGTCTCTAAGAGTAAAGTCTTGCTCCACCCGGGTTCGGACCTAGGTGGAAACAATGAATTAAATTGTTTTTATTTAAGTGAGTAAATTAATGTAATTAATTAATATTATTTAATTATTTTCTTATTTAAAAAGGGGAAATCAGATTTTAGTTATTACTTAATAATTATTAACTTAAATTGACTAAGTCTTGCCAACTATCCTAGTTTTAAGGGGCACTATCTCACACAAACTCTCACACACGCCTAACCTCTCTCTCTCTCTCTCTCTCTCTCTCGTCCATTTTTCTTTCTTGGATGCAAAAACAGGAAAAAAAACATTAGAAAACAATCAGAAGTTTTCTATTCTCAAAGAACTTACAAAAAAAATATACAAACAAGCAAGGTAAGTTAAGAAACGAAAATTTTACAGCATCTTCGACAGGATCGTGTTGAAGATTTAGTGAAGGATTTGGGAAGTACTTTAAAGGTGTTGAAAGCTACAACAAGGTATGGTTTTATCTCTTGGAATACTTTCTCCAAGAGAAATTTCTTTCTACAAAATTCAACGTATGAAACTAGGGTTGTCCCCTTTATTGTCGAATTCCTTCTCCCTAGTCTCCTTCCGATTTCAATCTACATTTGGTTACAAATCATGTTGTTGGTATGGTTGCTGGTATCTAAGTTTTAAATATGATGTTCTTTGTTATTTTGTGTTTGGAAATAGCAAGCATGTTCAATGATGTCAACCGAAAATGATGTGGTGCAATATGTAAAATGTTTGTTGTTGTACTCCACTTTGAAGTCTTAAAATGGCTTGTTTGATGATTGGAATTAATGTGCATAAGGTGTGTAAATTCTGATGTTTAATTTAAGTGTAAGGTGTCTGATCTTAAGTGGAAAAATCTAAGCTTAAACAACAATGAATCTACACCGAAAAACGCGTTAAACAAATAGTGAAAATACCACAAAACAACTGTATGAATGTTTTTAAATAAAGGCTAGATAATTTAAAAAAATTTCCAGCACTTGGTGATGGAGTTTTCGGCAAGAATACTTGAAGTTTCAAAAGTTTGAAAAATAATTTAAAGCATGTGAGGTCAGTGGGGATTGAAGACAAGACCTCACTACATGAAAGCTGGAAAAAAAATTGAGAGGTGTGGGATTCGAACCCACAACCACTCGGCAAAAAAAGAGAGCAAAAGCGAAATTTTAAATTTATAAAAATAATGGGAGGAGTGGTATTCGAACCCAAAACCTCTTGGATAAAGGAGGACACAAGGAGAAAAAATATTAATAATGATACGAGTGGGATTCGAATCCACCTCCTCTCGGCCAACATTGAAAAACATAGGAAAAAGAGAAATAAATGAATGATGCTATGGGGGTTCAATCCCAGATCCCCTAATGCATAAAACTCCTTTGGTCAAGTGAGGGGAGGGAAAAAGAAAGGAAAAACAATGTTAGTGAGGGGATTCGAAATCGGGTTACCCAAGCCGAAATGTATATCCCAAATTAGGCGAAAGAAATTAACTAAGTGTTTTCCAAGGGATTAAAAGTTGTGTTCGCTTGCCCAATTCCGCCTTGACATATAATTCATATGTAAGTAAATACTTGATAAATTTTGCCTCTAAATATAAAAATCAATATCTTGGCCTATCGGCAAGATGCATAAGTCTTGTACAACATAATCTTGGGTAAACATAAATCACTTAGACAAACTATGAATGAATCATCATGGCTTGTATGTGTGGACTCATAAGTCTAGCGTATGTTTAAAAGTAAGTGAACCTAAATTGTATGTGATGAAATGATGTAAACCTAGAAGGGTTAAGTAAGAGTGTGGAACACACTAAGTGTCCGAGTGCATTGACATATGATGAAATGAACATTCATGTAAAGGGGTGAGTAATTTTGAAGAGCAAATGTAGTAAAGTTAATGAATGTAGTGACAACATGATAAGAGGCTAATGTGAAAAATGAGAGCAATCTCAAATGAACTTAAGTAAATTTTACCAAAATGTACTCACTTATGAGAGTATAAAGCTAATGAAAAGAACCGTTTCTATGAACACTCTAATGAAAGTATTGAAGTTAATTCATACTTAATGCTAATAATGAGATGAGAAATCATCTAATGAGCTATGAAATCCTCATTCTAGAATCAAGATTCAATGATTTATGAGTTGAATGTAATAAAACTTTATACTGAGCTTCGATAGGCTAGCTATGAGCGGTGGTGCCTTCCTATGGGAAGGGAGGAGGTTCACGTAAATCTCATGAGATGAGACAGTCCAGCATGCCGGTTATGGGTCTCCTTATATCTCCTAGTCTTCGAACCTATACTGCCAATATAGGGATCTAGCGGGGTTCAATTCCCATGTACGTTATCATGTTTTGTGTCACTTTGGCCGGTGATTCCACCTCTTTTTGGTATGGGGGAGACACTGGTTTCATGATCCTCACATGATTTATGTCGGTTAAAGTTAAAGTTCAGAAAGAATGAACGAGGCCAGCCTCAAATAATGCACATAATGAAATAAACAATACCAAAGGAGTTAGGATAGGATAATCAAAAGGTGAGCTAGATTTAAGTAATGACACTAGGTTATTCTTGGTCATTGCACAGCGAACCCGATGAGAGTCTTAAACTACATCCTAGGTATGACTGGTGATTGCGCTAGCGTATGAAAGAATGAAAAATGAAGTACATATGAATGAATGAAGCAGACTCTATTTTTGCTAAAGTAGGCTCCCTAGTTGAGGTCTCATATGTTGATCCCTCATTTTGGTAATTCCTAATGTCAAGTCCATGATTCAAAGGTCTCATGGCATATGAAAGAATGATATGAACTACGTGATATAATATGTGAAATATGTTATGTGTTATTTGCAAAATGATAAGCTGGATGATACCGTTTACACTCATGGCATGGCTTTCCAAATCAAAATTTGGCAAGTCCAGTGACTTTCCTAATCCTAATTTGGAAAGTTCACTGACTTGACCTTCCATAATTCATTTTATTAGGAAAGAGACATTCTTACTCATGCATGTCCTTACTGTGTGCTTGCATATACCATTACTTAGTACAAGTGTGTACTAATTCCATGCAAATATCTACTTTTAGCTGCAGGCACAGGTGCACGTTAGATCTTACTGTACGATGTTGTTGCTATCCGGACGTGGAGTTTTCATCCAGAATTAGTAGGCCCTTATGCTTTCGAGTCTATATACTATTATTATCTACATTAGATATAGTCTTTAGCTAGTAGAGCATGTTCCAGTAGTGTTCCATTTCCCATTTCATTTCAGACTTTGTATTGGTGCCATTTTGGCAAGCAAACACTTAATGCATTATTAAACTATTTCTTTCATTTGATGATCTTAAAATTAGATGATTTATTGTGAACGCTTATGTGTTTTAAGTAGAATGCCTTATATGAATGCTAACTAAAGAGAAAGTTCAAATTTTCCGCTAAAATTACCCTAGATGAAGTAACGATGACGTATGTAGGCTTGTCTGCGACCTTTGAGAGGTCAACGACGCCGGTCTCGTCTGGGGTCTAGACTCCGGTTGTGATAGTTATATTGGTGTTAATTGTATTATTACTTAATGGAATTCCTTATATCATGTATTGATTTGATTTTTGGTATAGTTCTTTAAGAAACCATGAATGCTCTGCCCCACCTAACCCTAACTCTTGAATTGTGTTGGTTAATACCTAGAGTTGATGTAACTGAGTATGTTCTTGTATAATTGAATATACTATGATGATGATAATTGATTGGATAGGTATATATCACTGGTTTGGGATGTAGTGTTAGATGGGTTTCATGGAGGCCATTGGTAAGACCTACGAGGTCATGAACTTTGTATTGTTCTATTGTTGTCTTATCTTTGGTAATGTTGGTTAATTAAAGTATGAATGATGAAGTTATGAATGTATGATCATGGTATGTATATGATGGTTGTGAGATGATGATGGGTGTGCTATTATGAGGTATTGAAGTTAATTCCTATATGCAACTTATGATTATTCTATGACCTAATATTCTCACATGATGTTGAGTTTGTTATAAAAGGATTTTTTCCTCCTAAAACCTATGAGATATGATAAAGTTATATGAGGGGTTGAACTCCTAAAACATATGTTATGAATTGATGTTAAGAAATACTTAATGATATTTCAAAAAGGAAATTTAGCTTACCACCGAGTAAATTTGACATGAGAGAGGTCTTTTCAGGAAGAAGTTTCACCTGATGTTCTCAGGAGGTTAAAACTATAATGTGAATTATCATAAAGAGGGTTTCTATAAACAACTTCCTAGTTATTTCACTATGTGCCCCATAGTAAACCTAGTTAGTAGATCCACCTAAATGATATGATGATGTTTATGTACTACCTTGGCAAGTACCATGCCCTCCTTTTTGTGTGAGGGTTGACACCGGATTTCATGTTTAGCTCACATTGTCTAATGTAGGTTATGTCAAAGTTTTCCAAAAGTAAAATGAATGAATTGAAGTAAGAAGAGGAACACTAACTGGGATTACTTAAGAGGTGTTACTTAGTGTACCTAAGGGAATAGGATTTTACCTATACATTGTACAAGTGGACCTTGAGGGGAGTTCTAGGGTGGATTGTTTATGTGCATCTAGTATGAATGAAATGCATAATGTTAAGTCTTATATAACGTTGGTTTCACTTGATATTCATAATGTTGGTCTAAATTGTTATGTATGATGATGACTACACTAGTTATGATGTTAAATGATGTAAAGGCAACCCTTATGGTCTATTTGCTAGTTTACTTGGTTTATGTGGGGTTATGCGGATTCACTTTACACATTTAACTACTTGACTTAGATTGGGATTATGAGTAGGATCTTGTGATGTTTTGATGAAATGGACTCTAAAACATGAAATGTTGATTATGTCTTTATTATGATATTTCTGTTGAACACGCATATGAATATGTCTTCATGTTTTTGTGATATGGACTTGTATATGTTCTTGGAATGAGCATAAAGAATTTTAAATTGAACTTAGCATGTTTATAATAAAATATCACCTTTTGTATGTTTTATATTGTTTTACTTGCATATATTCATACTTAGTACTTGTGGTTTGTACTGACCCATATATCTTCTATTTTTTACACAAAGTGTAGGTTCGTCCATTGAACAGATTCTACTCATTTCTTGAAGAACATGGGTAACTACCCCAATTTGGTGAGTCCTCAAGTCTAAGGATGAAGATGAATAACTCTAGCTTCATATTTCCTTATTCAAAGACTTTATTGTAATTCATGTTATAAGACATATTGTAATGATGTAAGGTCTAAGTCTCGAATCTTGTAATCTTATGTTTAGATGGTCAGCTGAGACAATTATATATTCTTCTTTTGATATATGCAACTTGAAGTCGAAATTAGAAGAAAACTTTTTAAATTTTCCGCTATTTATTTTACCTATGATGCTGTATGTATGTTAAGGGTTTATCTAAGGCCTCTTCGAGGACAAAAATGTCGATTACATCTACGGGGTACTCTCTGTTCATAACATCCATAGTGTTGGATTCGTTCACCCACACATCAATCATGAGTTTCTTTTGAGAATCTATCAACAAATATTGAGCAATTTAATTTCATGATGAGTGCTTGATAAGTGTTATTGAGCTTTCGTTATTAAACCTTTTGTGTAAGAGTTTACATGGTTTAACTTCAAATGAAAATATCTCTTGGAATATAAAGAGTTATGTAGGACATAATTTACCAAATTAAAGGTATTCGATTCTACTTTCCAATGCCACCAATTTTGCGTCAATCCCATTTCGAAGTAAAAAGTTGTGACTATTTTAGTAACATGATATAGTGTTGTCACGAATTAGCTGATGGGAAAAATTTAAAAAAGGGCCGTTATTGTTTCTTTACCTCCAAGAAATCAAAAATGAATTTCCTAACTAATAAAAGGCTCAAAACAATCAGATTTTCATCTTTAAATCCATCATTTTCTTCTCTCTCAAACTTTAAATCTTTTTCAATATTCTTTTTCAAGGTAAGTGATACACCCATATTAAACCTCCCAAAATAAGTATAAGAGCTTATTGTCAAATAAATGACCCAACTTGTAGGTTAGGGTCATTCCCACGAGGAATATGGTTCAGACTTAAGTTTAACTAACTATATCATGTTGGTCAGACTATTTCCGAGAAAAGTAAATAGGGGATTTTTTATCTAATTTAACTGATTGTAGATTAAGTAACAAGCAAACAAGATAAAAACTTTTAGTTATCAATATGAGATGGAAACTGGTATATGGGTTCCCTACAAGCTCTTTACGCACTAATCCTACTAATAGTAATCATTTCCTAGTATTAGACATGCAAAGTTGGTAAGTTCGGTATCCTTAAGTGATTGGTCCTCAAAGTAGGGAATTTAACCACGCAACTTGGTATGTCTACGGGTGCATACTTTACTAACCCATACCTTTACCCCAGATTAGTCGTCATATCAATGTAGTTTATCTTTCACCCTCGCATCAATTGAAATCGTACTATTAGATAGCATCACTAATTTTCTGTTGTTTAATTTTTTTTTTCATTCATTACCTCCTTGGTCCGTCAAGTAGGAACAAGGCGAGTTCAGGCATTGTGCACCTCTAGAAAGACTTCTAAACGAAAGGATGAACAATACATGCACTATTCAAGAATTACTTATTACTATTCCATACATTTTCAATTGCTCATGGTTCCCACAACCCTAGTTATGGAATAGATACCCATGCTTGAGTATTCAGAATTCATAATTAAATTGAAAGAATTCATGAATTTACAGTTAGAATAGATGAAACCCAAAATCTTGAATTGAAATTGAAAGAGAAAATTGTATTGAACAAATTTTTTAAATTAGATTGTTATAAATAGTTTGCAAAATAATTTCCAAAGACCAAACACTAGAACTGAGCAATAATGTCAACCCCAAAAATGAGAATTAGAACTACTATTTATAAAATAAAAAACACTGCAAACTAAGTTATTAACAAAATAAGGAAATAATTGTTTCAGATGTGGTTTATGTCAGCAGTACTACCTATGGACCATGGGTCAACCTACCGTCCGTGTTTGCTTTCCGTGGATAAGCACTTGGGAAATATTCTATGGCCTTCAAATACCGGTTGGAACTACATTACGGGGCCTAGTCTACAACCCATCACTTGACTCTGTGGTTCAAATACTGGGACATCAACATTCTAATCACCAATGATTGATGTGTAGGATGACCCGTGGGTTGACCTTTTGTCCATTGATGCTTCTGTAGTTCAAAACTTGGTCAGAATTACTTGATCCTTCATTTACTTTGCAGCACCTACGGCCCGTTCACTGGACCTATGGTCCATGGTTGGGTCCGTCACTGGCCACTTTTGCAAATTTTCATCTCTTATTTCCACCAACCGCATCTAAACTTATTTCATGTAAGAAAACATAAAACCATTATTTCTAACAACAAAATATACCAAGAAACAAACAAACTCTAAGTGAAACGCATCAAAAATATCATAAATTCACGGTAAATCACTAAGTCTTTCTCCAAGAATTCCATTTTTTCAACTCAATTTCTCCATACAATTATGAATCACTAATGAAAATAATAATTATTTGCCATAGATATTTCAAGAAACTTATTCAAGAGTTTCATTCTTGATCATTTACCTTCAAGCTAGGGTTTTTTAAGGCTTCTAATCAAGTTCTTCTTCAAGGACTTTGTTCTTCAAGGTATGTAAGGCTATCATAGTGTTGGACTAATTCTTCCTCACGCCCTACATATACTTTCAAATTAGTAAAAGATAAATCTAGGATTCTACCCTATATTTGAGTATTATTGAGATAAGTTGGTTTGACTTTATGGTTATTTAAAAAACGTTATTACTAGTTATGGAATTTCTATATTTTTATTGTGATATTTGAGCTGATTTTTTCATGTCTATAATTCAGCATGAAACCTATTTTGAGTTATAAATCTTGAGCAGTTTTTCATAGCTAACACATGAGTTTTAGAATGAGCTTTGAGGAAGTAAGTATGAGAATAACAAGATTCTCATGCATAAGTTCCATATTGTTATTTAGACCCTTGAGTCGAGTTGTTCATGCCCACAACTTTTGCATGAACTCCATCAGTTCAATATCTTTGAGAGGGTAGTATCTTTAAATTTTAAGTCTTGAAAATTGAGTTCCTAATCATTTTGGTATTATATTTTGTAATCATGGGGCTACTATATTTTACCCATGAAGGTCCTTGAGTTAAGTAGTTCATTCCCATAATTCTTCATGAACCCTGTTAATCAAGTAGTCTTGAGATGAGAGGTATCATTAAGTCCTTGAGTTGAGTAGTTCATGCCCATTATTATGCATTAACCGTCTGATTTTAGCATTCTTGAGATGAGTAGTATCATTAACTCCATGATCTTTAGAGTTTGGGAATCCCAAGTATTGAGTTCTATGCATGGTTTTTAAAACCTTGAATTGAGTTGTTCACGTCCATAATTCGGCATGATTCCTATTTTAAGAATTCTTTCTTACAAATTATCTTAAAACTAGTTTTAAAGACTTGAGCACTCAGTTGAGGAAGAGTGGATTTGGTTCATTTCCTTCAAAATGATACATGAGAATTAAGTATTCTCAAGATTAATTTATTTTACATTTCACATGAGAGGAAATTGAGATTTCCAAAAGATTTTTGACCAGTTTGAGTACCGTATATTTTAAGAGAATGATTGAGTAACAATCTCAAACCACGTAAAGAGTTATGTTTTTAAACATATGAGTTGAGTATAGTAGTTTTTTAATTAGTATTGAGCATTGATATAAAGACAAGTTCAAATAACACAAGTCTCCATAAACCATATAGTCAATGTGGGTCGAGAGGGTCATGCTTTTTAGATTATTTTTATTTCTTTTTAAGCTAAATTTAGTGGATCCACTTAGTAGTAGTTTCTATACTCGGCAAAGTATAGGATAGCTCTGATAGCGTGGGTGATACGATGTATTATCACAAAGCTCATAGTGATGGTTGTCGGATAGAGAATCTCCCAAAGAGTTATATTGTACTTTTTATAAACAAACTGAGTAATTATTGTATTCTTCAACACATTGAGTTTCTATCTACTATTTTAAAAGTCTTTCATATGTTGCATCTTTTTTTGTTTTATCGTTCAGTATCTTGAGTTGAGCATCTATCATCGTTAAGTTCCTAATCTTTGAGTTTAGTATCTTATTGTTCAGCTAAGTTTAATTGAGTGAGTCTAAAAGAGGTAAGTATGTTTCCTTTTTATCAAGTTCAAGCCTATATTTATGCTTTATAATTCTCCTTACATGCTCGTACATTCCATGTACTAAGTCATTTGACATGCATCGTTCCATGATGCAACTACAGGCCTTCAGAATGATCAACAAACATTTCATTGAGGTCATGTGATTTTCCAGTCACCTTTGGTGAGCCTTTTCATATTCCGAAGGAATTCACCTTTATCTTACAGATATTAATTTTGAGATTTCATGGGTCTTTTTCCTATATTCTTCTGTAATAGTAGAGGCTTCATAGATAGACAAACTCTTTGTTTATCTATTCAGTCATTCTCATATCTTTTTAAGTATTGAATATTTGAGTTATTGAACTCAATTTAGTTTTGAAGCTTTTGTATGTTTGAGTTAGTTTTCCACTTGTAGTCATCCAGGATGAGGGTTCGCTTGGAGACCAGCAATAGGTCCCGAGTGTCGGCCACATCCAACCTGTAGACTCAGGTCGTGACAAACGTTTCACTATTTTATTTGATACACTAATAGTAAATTTAACTAATTTAAAGAAAACCATATACCCACCTAAAAAAGTCCGATCCTTTTTTAAGACAAATCTTTTAACCCAACCTTCATCCCACCCGTGTTACTATTTTTTAAAAAGGTGACTACACTTTCTAACAACATGAATACAGTCAAATGGAGTTAACTCATTGTCAAGAAAATTATGAGTAGTTTTCATGGCGTATTTGGTTTCCATATATATTGATAATTTTTTCATATTGATTTTATTTTTTTTCTTCTGCAGTTGAGTGGTTGTGTGGTTTTGATGAATTGTTCATCTCACTTGACTGATACTTTAGGGTTTTGAAGTGTTTCCTTACTTTTTGTACTTCTTATGGATTTGTTACTGGGCGTGACTCAAGGTATCATTTGTTGCTGTAGTTTCCTTGATTTTTTGACATACTTATCTTCTAAATATCTCTTCCATTAAGGTTGATATCTAGTTAGATTGATATCTTGTTTATTAATTGTTTTCTATGATCCTTCTTCTTATATGGTTATAAAGAGCGTATGTTATTTTTAAATTATATGCTTTGGGGATGAAAGTTTAATTCAAAGATTTTGGTTAAAATGGGTGGGGCTTTTTTGGTGGGCATATGGGTTTTTTAATTAGTTAAATTAATTATGAGGGTATCCAATAAAATAGTGAAACATCATTAATGATTTGGGTTGTCAAATATGACGATAAAATAAAGCCAAAAGGTTGACGTTAAGGGCATTCTAGTCCCGAAGGTAGAAGAAGGGTAATTTTGTACCAACTCGTATAGTTGAAGGGTATTTGAGGCCCAATTCTGAAAAATAAATAAAAAACTAAATTTGAAATACCAAGTATCTAAAAATTGTTAGTTATGCATAAGTCGTGAATTTTGGGTCAACTTCATACAACCATAACTTTCAGTACATAATGAATTAGGTGACCCATAATATGTCAAATGAAAACTCCTGAATTCCTCTTTTGAACGCCACTGAGTTCGTTAGTTTTCGAGCTATTATGAGAAAAATATATTTGTTTGAATTCAGGTTGTCCAATTAAAGAACGTTACCCGAAAATACGAGAGGTATTTTGTTCTTTTCATTACCCTTTCAAATTTAAGCAGATTTTTTAAATAATTAGGGGTCTAAACTAATTTGGTTCAAGTTTTCCCAATCAATTTCCACTTAGGGTTTTGATAGGAGTTCAAGAACAGCATAAAGGGAGAAAAATTCAAGGCGTTCGTCAAGATTCTTGAGTTTCATTGTCGATTTGACCAAGGGTTTGATCCCTAAAAGGTATGTGACTTCTTATATGGTTCATTCACCCACATGCCAATCAAGTTATTTTCAGCACTATTTCGTTCATGATGTTGAAGTATTTAAGCTCTTGATTAGTGCTGTTGAAGTTTTGCACGTTCTTGAATTAAGATGGGATTGATGACTTATTGAGGTAACAGTATTGAGTTTAAGATTTTATTTTAAGTAGATTCTCATCTAATTGGATTGGGTAATTGAATCTAGAGAGTATTTGAGAAAAGAAATCGATTCTAGATGGATTAGGGTCAGAAAATGAGAAGAAAAATTTGTCAGAATGTTGTGGGAAGGGTGGCGCGGCGTTCCCAAGATGCACTCAAGGGTCTGGTGTGGCATGCCAGCAATGTGCCGAAAGGAATTTATGAACTTTAGGTGCGCCAGCGTCGTCGTGTGCCTCTGCCGTTTATCCATCGTTTATCTTGTTTGAGTCCTTTTAAAGTATACATTCACTCCCTTTTGACTCTAACAACTCTAAACTACTTCTAAGAATTTATAAAATAATTCATAACATAAATCATAACCTTGAATCCATAAATTTAAATTCAAGGTAGAGCTAAGAGTCAAGTCTTGAGAGTTCTTCCAGTCATTTTAAGAAGTCTTTTTACAATCTTCAAAACTTGTTTTAAGACTTGAGAATTTGAGTTTGAAAAATAGTACAGTGGAGTTCATTTTCTTTAAAATGATATATGGGACTTAAGTATTACCAAGAGTAATGTTTTAGCATTTAAGAAAAGTGGAAATACTGATTTCTAAAAGAGTGAATGAGCAATTTAAAGTACAAGAAATGAAGGTGCACTAATTGTGAGATTGGTGGTGTTTGAGGAGCCCTTCTTGAGGATTATCTTTCCCCGTGAACTGAGAGAGTCCAAGGTAAGGGAATTTGTAAATCTTAAACAAAAACCTATAAGCGTACATGAGTACGACTTTAAGTTAACCTAGATATCCCGTTATGCCCAGAGATAGTTGTTTACATAAGGAGAAGATGAGTTTGTTTGTTTTTGGGTTTTCTCTTTTGTCAAGAAAAAAAGGTAAGGCATCTATGTTGATAGGAGATATGGAAATATCCATACTTATGATCCATATGCAGTAGGTTGAGGAATATAAGTTGATAGATAGAGAAGAGTTCTGAAATAAGAAAGATAAGACAACTGGGAGAAAGTCTAGGCAGCAGAAGAGTAATGTAAACCAAACATATTTTAAACACAAGCCAAATGGACCTGCTCCAACATCTACAGCTGCACCAAGGACCAGATGTGAACTAAAGAATCAAAATTCATAGAACTTTAGGGCTAAACCTGCTTTGTCTCAAGGTAGTGCAGCACAATGAGGTAATGGGACTCCTGCATGTGCTAAATATTGTAGGAACCACTTAGGAATGTGTCATTATGGCTCCCTTCGTAGTTTCAAGTGTCATCAGAATTGTCACTTCATGAGAGAGTTCCCTAAAAGTAGGCAAGGAAGTCGTAATGGGGCAAATAGAGCCCACTCTTCTTTAGTTGCTCTGCCTGACAAAGTTGCACCTAGATAAGTTACTTCAAGGACAGGCCGAGGAACATGTTTGTATGCTATCACTAGTTGCCAAGAGCAAGAGAATTTTCTAGATGTTGTTATTGCATGATCAAAGTCTTTTCTTTTCACGTTTATGCTTTTCTAGATCCATGCGCAAATCTATACTTTGTGACTTCTTATGTTGCTAAGAATTTTAATATCGTCCCTAAGAAACTTCTTGAGCCCTTAGTGTTTCTACACCTTGTGGTGAGCCTATTTTAGCTGAGAGAGTTTATTGTGATTGTGTCATTTTTGTCAATTACAAGGACTCAATGGCTGAACTAATCTAGTTAGACATGGTATATTTTGATGTTATTCTAGGTATGGATTGACTTCATGTCAGTTATACCTCAATTGTTTGTAGAACTCGAATAATTAAGTTCTAGTTTCCTAATAAGCCAGTTAGGGCTACAAGTGTTGCTGAAAAATGCTAGACAAATATGGATGTGCTAGGTAATATTTAACGACACGGATTTTCTTTCGAATATCCTTTCGGTCTTATTTCAAGGATATTTGACAACTAGAAATGAATCACAATTTTTCTATTGAGAAAATCATAGAAATCAAACTTAAATTCCATGCATCAAGTTATTTACCCACTTCAATTGATCTCTGTCGTGCTTTAACCGAAGATGTAGATTAGGATTAAGTTTACAGCCTTAACCCATGAGTTAACGCCATGATAAATAAATAACCTAAATCCATAGATAAACAACAGTAAAATAAAGAATAACACAAAACTTACTACATTAAATCAACATTCAACCCCATAATCACAACCCTAGAATTGAGGTCTTAGCCAAACATCATAAAAACTAAAGAAATTATACCTATGAGGCTACCAGCCCTTAATGTGTTGAAATTAGGCAATAATCTTCACACCCACTTTGATTTCAGCCCTTAATTGTCAATCACAAGAGTGTTTGGAAAAAAAACCCAAAACTAAGCATAAAGTATTTCTCAATATCAAAAATCTAACTATGAAATTTGGGGGGAAATTGTGTTTCAAATCCACACGTTCTACATCCAACTTCCTTCTATTTTTTTCTTTTTTGGGCTATTTGTATTTTTCCAAAATTTGCCCTTATATTTCATACACAGCTCACTTGGTGATGTTATTCGATCTCTCTTAAATCATTCAGCAGATTATCATTTGCTCTTTAACTCATCCTCCTTTTGCTTTAGGCTTTAGGTGTGTAAACTCATTTTGTTAACTCATAGGAGTCAGCCTTACACATTTAGCGGATCACTAATTATCATCTTATTTACCCTTTCAGTTTTCATTTTTACTAAACAATTTTTCACCTTTAGTGTTGGAACTTTAGCTCGCCCAATCTACTTCAGTGAAAACGTCATTTCAACTCTAGTTCGGCGATGTACCTTGAATATTTTCAATGTTAACTTAGCGAGGTCAAGCCAATTAGACAATCTGTCTTTTTTGTTAGGAAACAACCACTTGGAGTGAGTACTCCTTTCAATGTTTTGACCAATTTTTCCATGTATTCATCCTTTTCTTATTCTTTAGCCTTCATATCTGCAAAACATCAAAATATTATCAAAATAGGATTTAAATAAGCATATAGGACTCTAAGAGTTGAAATTTAAAAAAAAAAGACTCAAATGAGTGAAAATCTACCCCTCATCAACAGATATCAGGAAAATCCTCACACTTGCAGGGTTGCTCATCAACGAGTCACACTTTCATGGTTGAAACTACTCTAATGAAGATTAGACAATAGCCACGGCAAAAAACCTTCACACTTCTGGCAAGCTGGCATGTGAAGTGTCGGGTGAACCTCAATAGATCATCTTTTTTATTTTAAATTTCAAAATTCCTAGAACAATAAGTAGTATTTTGAGGGTTCATTTCAGTATCTTGTTTTTAGCAAAGAATAAAGTACACTTGAACATGTTTGAACGAGAGTTTTTAATTGGTTTTTGAAATTGAAGTGTGATTGTATCTACCTTTTATAATACAGTCTTATTTAATGAATGCATTTATCTTCTTTGTTTCAACTATCTTAAATGGATAAACATCACAGCTAAGGGTTGTTTAATCCATGACGATTTGAATTTAAAATAGTACTTTTACAAAATAAATCGCATATTGTGATTTTATATCTTATTATATCTCTTTAATAAATTGTTATAAAATTGTGGAGAGCATCAAAATATACCCTATGTTTCTTGTTTGAGTAAAAAGCAAAAAACTTGAGAAAAAAGTTAATAACAAAGATTCGATAATCTGAAATGGTGTGACGGTTAATGTTGTAACAACATTTGAAAAAAATTTGCATAATTATATTGTGTAACGAGTGAAACACTTTTAGTTTGAAAGAGTAAAAGTGATGTTCATTTAGTTCAGTTAAGAAAAGATTAAATTAGCATGAGTTTTATAAATTGTCCTACTAGCAATGCAAGGTGAAAATTTGTATTAGCTCGAAAATAGACAAACAATCTTGGTGAACACAATGTTGATTAACTATATACATGAACTTTTAGTTAATCATATCGTCGATTATTACATGTTACATACTAACCAAAAAGAAATTCCATATGTTCCCATTTGTTATGAAAATAAGTATTAATGATAAATAACCACATATTGCTTAGTTCTCTTCTTATTCCCTATGAGATTTGATCCCAACCTAGTTGGGTTCTATAGTTGACAAACTGTGTTATACCTCTTTAAGGAGGTATAATGTAGGCGTATCAACAATCTAGAACTTGCCCCTTCTCTTTATGCCTCTCCATCTTTGTGACCAAGTAAATAAGATTTTTCTAGCACACATTATTTACTCACAAAATATTTCCTATAGAAGCAGCTACTAATCCCCTCACTTTTTATACATAAAATTAAGTTAGTTAAAATTTGTATGGATCCTAGCGTGGACATTGAAATTTTGTGGGATTCTACAAGATGCGTTTACTACGAGTTGGGACTCTAAAAATTGTGTTCAACTCATATTAGGATTTTTTGATGCTATTCAACCCTAAAACCTAGTTTATGCCTATATAAAGGTAATAAATTCCCTTAAAAGTCATCTCAGAAATTCAGTAAAGAGATCAAGGCCTCGAATACTCCACAAATCGATGGATTCTTCATATAGAGAAGTTAAATCTAAATCATCATAGTTCGATAAATACGCCACTAACTTCTCTCGAATCATGAATAAATCTTAGGAGAGGAGAATCAAGAGATGAATAGATTTGTACTCACAATTTTAATTAATAAAATCATCTTTCTTCATATTTTATTTGTATGATTTATTTATTTATTTTCCATATGTTTAAATTTGTTGTAAAGAAATTGGCACGCCCAGTGGGATCAAATTTTCCCTTGAAAATCTGAAGCTGAAAAGGTGGAAGAATAAGTACTTTAAGCCTCGTCTTTAAGTTTAATTAAATGTACACTTTGTCGAGCCTTGAAGCATGGAGAATTTTTAGACATTGAAATTTTGTGGGACTCTACAAGATGCGTTCAATTTGAGTTGGGACTCTACAAATTGTGTTTAACTTAGTTTAGGATTCTTGGAGGCTACTCAACCCTAAAATCTAGTTTATGCTTATATAAAGGGTATTAAAATCCCTTAAAAGGCATCTCATAAATTCCATAAAGATATCAAGATCTCGAATATCTACAAATTGATGGATTATTCATATAGATAGATCAAATCTAAATCATCATAGTTCAATAAATACGCCACTAACGACCTCGTATCATGAATAAATCTTAGGAGAGGAGAATCAAGAGAGGAACAAATTTGTACTCACAATCTTGATTAATAAAATCATGTTTCTTCATATTTTATTTGTGTGGTTTATTTGTTTTCCATATCTTTAAAATTTATTGCAAACACCTAGATTTAGTACCGAAGTGGATCCTCATTGATCTGGTTTAAAACTGTTGTTTTAATTTCTTTTATATTTACCCTTTTCTTTAATTATGTTTGATATTATGTAAGAAATAACTTGTACTACTTATAAAATTATATTTATGATTTCACAAAGGACAATAATAAAAAATATAATTTTGAATTATAATCCTGAAATATTTTTCTTAATGATTGTACATTGCTTCACAAGTTTAATTGATATGGAAGAGAGGGAATATTTGTAATCCTTAAATTGTTGTTTTGTATTTTTAAATTAAATTCTCTTTGACTATTCTATAGGAGATGGATTTTGATATTTGGGTTTCTTTAGGCTCTGAGACATATCTTGTTATAATTGAGGATTGTAGGTTGAACTGTTGCATGGTTTACTACAGAGATATTATGATGTTCTTGTTATAGGGAAAAATCTGCCAAAATAATTATTGATATTTGATACTCCCTCTATTTTATATTAATTGAAATTTCAGGAAAAATTATTATTTAAAATAATGAAATTATTCAAATTTCAAAATGGATGTTTGAAACATTGTTTTATATTTATCCTTTTCTTCAATAAAGTTTAATATTGTTAGGAGATAAACTACACTAGTTGCAAAATTACATTTATGATTTCACAAAGAACGACAATAAAAAGTATGATTTAAATTATGTACTTGAATGTATTTCTTAGGGAAAATGCAGAAGTACCGCCAGATGTTTTGGACGTTTTGTTCTTAAATCTCTTAAATGACCTATATTCATTAAAAATAGACTTATAAGTAGTGTTTAGAATTTATGACTCCTAGGTTAGGCTCTACAATGAGTCTTGGATTTTTTTTCAAGGTGTTACACCTACATGACACTATCTTGTGGGCGCTACGCTGTTTGACTTATTTTTTCAAGACCCTGCCATGTAGGAGAAAAAGGGGTATAAAATTACTTATAAAACAAGTTCAGGAGGTTAATAGGACCTTAGTATAGTATAAGTGTGTTTCTGGGATTTCGGGCATAGGTTGAGGGGAACTTGGTTCAAAGGGATGATAGTGTTCCTTAGTCAACTTGACGAAGTTTTAGGAGTCGGAATTGTGCGAATGTTGGTGTAAAGGTAACTAATGGGTCTTTGAGTTGTTCCATGGTTAAAACGTCTAGGTACGATTCCCCAAGGACCAACCAAGGGCCCTTGAGGAGGACCCCTGCAGTTTGATGCAGCACTGCCTGGTAATGTGCACGACAGGAGAGATGACGGCCATGTGTGGATCGACGGGGCGTCGCTACCACCGTCATCGGACACTTAGGTTGGTGGAGAAGTTCCCTTCACCTGCACAGTTTCTGGAATCATCGACGGAGTACTGAAGTGCATGTTATGGTCCGTGTGTGGATCGACGGGGCGTCGATGCCACCGTCGTCCCACACTTATAAAATTGGAGAAAAGCCTCGCATGCAAAAGTATCTAATCAAACTTCTGGATGTGCAGCACGGACCGTCGGTTGACCAACGTTCCATCGATCGAGGTCTCGTCGATGGGGTCTACAAATTCCTACATGTTTAAAATTAAGTTCATTTAATTAATTAAGTGCTTTAGGGGTTAGTTGGGGATTAAAGAGAGAATAATTAAGTTAAATAAGTCCTATTATAAATACCCTCAACCCTCATTAATCAAAACACAACTCTCAAATAAACCCTCTTCCTTCTCTCTTTTTTCTCTCTCTAATTGGAAGACTCCATAGAAGCTTAGCTTGGAAGGTGAATTGAGGGCTGGAAAACGGTGGAGTGTTCATTATATTGTTGAGAAACATTAAGGTATGCGTTCTATTCACCTTTGAGATCCTTTCCTCAAAGGGTTCCTTCAAAATACATTTCAAAAATTTAAGTTTTCTTATGGGTTTCATTCAGTTACGAAATTGAAGTTATGGATTATGAAATTCCTCCTATTGAGTCGGTCCCTGTAGTGAGTGAATTTCCGGAAGTTTTTCCCAATGACCTTCCTGGTATTCTTCCCAAATGGGAAATTCATTTTGGTATCGATTTGCTACCGAAAATAAATCCCATTTCAATCCCTCCATATTTGATGGCTCCGGCCGAATTGGAAGAGTTGAAGGCTCAACTCAAGGATTTACTAGATAAGTGTTTTAGAAGTCCTAGTATATATCCATGGGGTGCTCCGGTGTTATTTATCAAAAAGAAAGGTGGGTTTTTGAGAATATGTATACACTATTGTCAATTCCACAAAGTTACTATCAACAATAAGTATCCTCTTCGTCTAATTGATGAGTTGTTTGATAAACTCCAAGGATCGAGTTGCTTTTCAAAGATAGATTTGTGTTTGGGGTATCACCAACTTAGGGTGAGAGGTGAAGATGTCCCGAATACGGCCTTTCGGACTAGGTATGGGCACTATGAGCTCTTGGTAATGTCTTTTGGTCTCACTAATTTTGCGGTGGCGTTTATGGTCCTAATGAATATGGTGTTTCAAAATTACCTAGATTCATTTGTCATTGTGTTTATTTATGATATCTTGGTATATTCAAAGAATGAGGATGATCATATGGGTTATTTGAGGGTAGTGTTTCATACCCTTAAAGAACATCAATTGTATGCCAAATATGGTAAGTGTGAGTTTAGGTTGAGGTCGGTTACTTTTCTTGGGCACGTCATCTCTATTGAGAGAGTTGATGTAGACCCAAGGAAAACAGAGCGGTGAAAAAGTGGCCTAGACCATTGACTCTGACGGAAAATAGAAACTTCTTAGGTTATGAGGGTTACTATCGGAGGTTTCGTGGATGGGTTCGTGTCCATTGCGTCTCCTTTGACTATTTTGACCCAAAAGAGTATAAATTTTTAGTGGTCAGAGGCATGTGAGAATATCTTTCCAATTGTTGAAAGATAGGCTTACTTGCACTCAATTGTAGACTTTACAGAGGGTACAAAGGGTTTTGTGGTGTATTGTGACGCATCCCGAATGGGTTTGGGGTGTGTGTTTATGCAACACGGGAAGGTGGTAGCTTATGCCTCTAGGAGACTAAAGGTACATGAGAGAAACTACCCCACTCATGACCTTGAGTTAGCGGTTGTGGTGTTTGTTTTGAAATTTGGAGGCATTACTTGTATGGGGTTCATGTAGATGTTTTTACCGATCATAAGAATCTCCAATATGTATTTACCCAAAAGGTGTTAAATCTCTAACAAAGAAGGTGGATTGGGTTGTTGAAAGATTATGATATTAATTTCCTTTATCACCCCGGCAAGGCTAACGTAGTAGCGGATGCCCTAAGTCGAATGGCTATGGGTAGTGTATTCCATCTTTACAAATCCAAAAAGGACCTAGCTAGGGAAGTACATAGGTTGGCTAGGTTGGGGTGACGTTGAAGAGTTATCCGGATGGGGGAGCCATAGTTTATCATAACTCCGAGTCATCTTTAGTGGGTGAGGAGAATTCCAAACAACACCTTGATTTAGCCTTAACGGAGTTGAAAGAATCGGTTCTCGACAAATTGAATGAATCATTCTCCTTAAGGGGGAATAGTGTGTTAAGGTAACAAGGGAGGTTATGTGTTCCCGATGTAGATGGTTTGAGGCGTCAAATCCTAGAAGAAGCACATGGGTCCTGCTACTCAATTCATCTAGGGTCGACAAAAATGTACCATGACCTAAGAGAGATATATTGGTGGGAAGGTCTAAAAAGGCACATAGTGGAGTTTGTCGCTAAGTGTCGAAATTGCCAACAAGTAAAGGCCGAACACCTAAAGCCGGTTGGCTTACTACAAGAGATACAAATTCCTACTTGGAAGCGGGAAGATATAAATATGAACTTTGTAGTAGGTTTACCTCGGACCGAAAAGTCCTATGATTCCATATGGGTGGTTGTGGATCGATTGACTAAGTCCGCTCACATTATTCCAGTCCAGTCTTCGTATTCGGCGGAGGATTATGTAATAATCTTCCTAGATGAGAATGTGTGCCGCCATGGCATTCCGTTATCCATCATATCGGATCAGGACACACAGTTCACATCTAGATTTTGGAGGTTGTTATAAAAAGGGTTAGGTACAACTGTAAAGTTGAGCACTGCTTTTCATCCCCAAATGGATGGTCAAGCGGATCATACGATACAAACCCTTGAAGATATGCTTAGGGCGTGCATCATTTATTTTAAATGGAGTTAGAATAGACACTTACCTCTGGTGGAGTTTGCCTACAATAATTGTTTCCATTCATCCATTTCTATTGCTCCCTACGGAGCCTTGTATGGTAGGAGGTGTAGGTCTCCTATTGGATGGTTTGAAGTGGGTGAGCCATCAGTTCTTGGTCCCGATTTGATTTATAGACTTCGGAAAAGATCCATCATATAAGGAACCGGTTCCAAATGGCTTAGAGTCGGCAAAAGTCTTATGCCGATCATAGGAAAAGGGATTTGGAGTTTGAAAATGGTGATAAGGTGTATTTGAAAATTTCATCAATGAAAGGAGTGGTTAGATTTGGCAAGAAAGGAAAATTGAGTCCCCTTTATGTGGGTCTTTATGAAATCTTGCAAAGGGTTGGGAAGGCTGCCTATGAATTGAAACTTCATAGTGAATTGGCTTCGGTTCATCCACTTTTCAATGTTTCTATGTTGAAAAAGTGTATTGGTGATCCCGAATCCATTCTTCCTATTGAGGGTCTTGGTGTAAAAGATAACCTCTCTTATGAGGAAGGTCCGGTTCAAATTCTTGATAGGCAAGTCAAGAAGTTGAGGAATAAAAAAGTAATTTTCGTAAAGGTGTTATGGAAAAATCATCTAGTTAAGGGTTCAACATGGGAGGACAAGGCCGATATGAAGTCCCGTTACCCTCATCTTTTTGAGAACTAAGGTTAGCCACTCTTTTTAATAATATAAATATGACTAGAAATTGAAGTTTCTTGATTTTTAGGTGAAGCTTTGCACATTATGCATTTATGAAAGAACTTACAATGAAGTTGTTGTAGTATTGCTATTAAAAACTTGAAAACTTGCTTTTTTCTTGTTTTGAGTTATGTTGTGCATTTGATATGGTGAGTCTTCATGAAATGATAAGTAGCATGTTGTTAAATTGAACTTTGTGCTAATCGACTCATGTATTGTATGTTGATCTCATAAGTATTGTGAGAAGGAAATGCCTCATGATAGAGTGTTTTAAGCCTTATGTGTGGTAATATGAGTTTTGATATTTTCCTTGTTGAAATGACATGTTTTATGTTGATTTGGTATTGTTGATTGGTTGGGCTGCTAGTCTTGGGTCTATTCTTTCCTTTAAAAGAATTTTTTTGTCATTCGGGGACGAATATTTCTAAGGGAGGATAATGTTACACCTTGAAAAAAAATCCAAGACTCATTGTATAGCCTACATAGGAGTCATAACGTCTAAACACTATTTCTAAGTCTATTTTTAATGGATATAGGTCATTTAGGAGATTAAAGAACCAAAATGTCCAAAACATACGGGAAGTTGGTTCAAAGGGATGATAGTTTGCCTTAGCCTACTTAAATATGTTTGAGGAGTATTGTGCGAACGTTGGTGGAAATATAACTAATGGGTGTTTGAGGTTTACCATGGTTAAAACCTCCGGGTACAACTCAAAAAGGACCAAGCAAGGGCCCTTGAGGAAGATCCCTGCTGTTTGATGCAGCACTACCTAGGAACGTGCACCAAGGAGATAGACGACGGACCTTGTGTGGATCGATGGTGCATCAATGCCACCGTCAACTCACACTTAGGCTAGTGGAGAAGGTCTCTTCACCTGCAAAGTTTTTGGAATCATCGACAGAGTACGGAGGTGCAGGCTAAGGTCCGTATGTAGATCGTCATGGCGTCGATGCCACCGTCATCCCAAACATAGAAAATTGGATAAAAGCCTCGCCTACACCAGTCTTTTATTGAACTTACGGATGTGCAGCATGCACCGTTGATGGACCAACGGTTTGTCGATTGAGGTCTCGTCGATGGGTTCTGCAAATTCCTACGTTTTTTAAATTAAGTTCATTTAATGAATTAAGTGGTTTAGGGGTTAGTTGGGAATTAAATAGATACTAATTAAGTTGATTAAGTCCTACTATAAATACCCTCAACCCTCATTAACCAAAATACAACTCTCCAATAAAACCTCTTCCTTCTCTCTTTTTTCACTCTCTAATTGGAAGACTCCATAGAAGCTTAGCTTGAAAGGTGAATTGGAGGCTGGAATAGGGTGGATTCTTCTTCAAATTGTTGAGAAATATTAAGGTATGGGTTCTATTGATCTTTCAGATCCTTTTCTCAAAGGGTTCCTTCAAAATAGATTTCAAAAATTTGAGTTTTCTTATGGGTTTCATTCAATTACGAAATTGAAGTTATAGATTGAGTTGTTAATGAATTCTTAGGATTATATTGAGTATATTAATATGTAATTCAGCCTATTTATGGTAATTGTTGATGGTTTGGTCTAAATTGAAGAGTATGATTCTATATCCCTAACCTTAGATAGTTATCTTGACCTTTATTGTATTATGATCATTCAATTGAGTTGGTTGTTGATTAGATTTATATCCTATGGTTTTATTATGATAAAATTAAAATGATTTATAAGCCTATCATTCTAGTTCTTGAGACGTGATTTAGGGTTATAAATTAGAATGTGAAATTACCCTATGTATCTTGTCTCAAGTTGTTATCTAAAGATGAATTGTATTATAGAGATGCAATTGGCCTTGATATCTTATTGGTTATAATTGTGTGATGATGTTACTCCCCAAGTTGGGTTGAGTTATGGGTTGATGGTAAGACCTTGCTGATAGACTATGAGAAAACTTGGTAAGTCTTAGAATCTCTATCTTTACTTCTAATTGTGATTAATTGTTGTTAATCCATGATATTACATTGGAATATGCCTTATACTAGGATAATAGGGTTGTATGATGTTGAATTGAAATGTCTTGACTATGTTGTAAGGTTGATTAAGGTGTATGTGATATAAGGATGGTGAAAACTATCAATGAGCCTTAATATGTTATGAAATGCTAAAGTGGTAACCTCAATTATATTAATTGTGATGAAAGGACATATACTCATACAATTAATATTGAGGTATTTGTGTGATGATGATTATACAAGGGGTAGACCCTATGGTTAAATTAAGTTGTGATTGATAATTAAAGGCATATATAATTTTTAAAAAAGGGACTCTACCTTACCACCTAGTGAACTATATAGAGAAGTGTCCTTTCCCACATAGGGAAAGTAGGAACACTACATTACTCTTGAGATTGGAGACTATCATGAATGACTCATAAAGAGGGTCCCAGCTAAGTCTCCTAGTTCTTGAATTGTGTTGCCCCTATAGAAATACTAGCTAGTGGATCCACGTAGTTGCTATGTTTCATGTTTTGGTACTACCTTGGCAAGTAGTTCGCCTTATTTCAGTGTAGGGTTTTATGTCATCAGATTCCACACTAGCTCATGTGGTCTATGTCGGTTAGGGAAAGATGTTCCCAATAAGGTAAAATGAATTAAAGGATTTGAACCCTAACTTGGATAACCTAAGGGGTATAGCTTAGTCTAGGTAGAGGTATGGGACTCTACCCAGACATTATACTAGTTAGCCTTGAGGGAAGTCTTAGTAGGAAGTTCTTATATGTTTATGTTATGATAATATATGATGTATATATGATGACCATGGCACATTGTTAATATTATAGGTTGATTAGTTCAATTACGAATATGCCTTGGATTAAAATGATAATATACGATGAAATGCCAGCCTAAGTGCCATAATATGTAAAGTTGGACATTGTTCATGTTTTCTTGTTAAGGATATTTGATTGAGTAAGGTTATGGAGTTTTGCTTGGTTATTTCACTTTTTGACTTGATAAGGACTTGTGAGTAGTTGTCTTGCTTATTATGATATGTTTGACTCTTTTTTACTCTTGTGATATTACTCTTTGATGTTAGGGTTGTAATAAATCATGGTTTCAAGTATGTTTGGATAAATATTACTTGTTGAAATAAAAAGCATGTTTGGTTGGTTGATATGACTTACTTGGTTTTGCATTAGGCCCTTAAAGAGATAATTGGGCATGTTTTAATAAAAAGTCCCTTTTAGCATGTTTTGTTTGTGTATGTGCATAAGATCTCATACTTTATACATGTGAAGTACTAAACCCACTTTCTTCCCTTTTTCCCAAACATTTTAGGTTCTGATCATTGAGGAGTTTTGGGAGGTGACATTACTGAAGGCTTGGATTCTTCCTTTCATCCAAGTGGGGTAGGTCCTCAACTTTCGAGGGCAATGCCATCTTCTAGCTTTGGATTTTTTTATGAGCTTATTGAGTCTATAATTTCTTTCCTTGTTAGTTGAATATTGTACTTTAGTATGACCTATACAAGATCTTGTTGAATTGGTGTATGGGTTATACCCATATTGTGATATCCATTTAGATGTTATGATTAGACAATCATTGAGACTATTTCTATATTCTTATATATGTATGTGCAATAAAATTAGAAGGCTATGGAACCTTCCTATATGAAGGGTCTATGTATGCTCAATATAAATATATATTATGTGTATGTAGAGGTCTATGTAAACCTCCAAGTAGGGATAATGAATGTTTTAAATTTTTCCGCATTTTTTCAACCTATGAATGTAATGACATGAAACTAAGAGGCTAGTCTTAGTCCTTCAAAATGACGACGACAATGGTCATATCAAGCCCCAGTAAACCCTCCACCTGTGATGGAGGCGGAGATGAGGGATATTCTTGCTTAAATGGATCAAGCCACGACTACTCAAGCATAAGACGAGGCGGTTAAAGCCCAAGCCATAACAGCTGAAGCAAATCGAGATGTTCCTCCCCGTCCTCTTTAACAAGTCACTACTATGGCTTCCCATCTAAGGGACTTCACTATGATGAACCCTTCTATTTTCTATGGGTCTAAGGTTGATGAAGACCCCCAAAAATTCCTCATTGAGGTCTACAAGGTGCTATGTTCTATGGGGGTGTCTTCAAGTGAGAAGGCCAAGTTGTCCGCATATCAACTCAAGGATGTGGATCAAACTTGGTATGTAAAATGGATGGACAATAGGTCATTGTGGGGTGGTTCGATGACTTGGGAGATCTTTAAGGCGGATTTTCTAGATCATCTCTTCCCTAGAGAGATGAGGGAGGAGAAAGTGACGGAGTTCATCGATCTTTGTTAAGAAGGGAAGAGTGTCCATGAGTACTCTTTGGAATTCATTAAGTTGTCTAAATATGTTCTTTCTTTGGTCTCCGATCCTAGAGATCAAATGAGCCATTTTGTGATGGGGGTGTCAGAGGACTACAAGAGGAGTGCTAATCGGTCATGCTACATGACAACATGAACATTTCCTGTCTTATGGTTTACGCATGAAGGGTTGAGAAGGAAAGATCTAAGCAAAAAAATAGAGATGTTAAGAGGCCAAAGTCATTTGATGGAGGTTCCTCAAAGAATACGCTTGACATACAAGACAAGCCTAAATTTAAGAAGCGGGTTACAAATCAAGTCCCTTCCAAATTCCCAAGAGTTAGTGGTGATAGGGTGTCTAACCCTAAATTCATGTGGGGAAAAGGTACTAATTCATCAAATGAGAAGTCAACCTGTGGAAAATGTGGAAAAAAAGCAATGGGGTGATTGCCTTAAGGGGACGGATTATTGCTTTAGTTGTGGTAAGAGTGGTCACAAGATGATATATTTTCCAAACTTTAAGAGTCAAGACAAGGGCAGTGGCCAAGATCAATCAAGTGGTTCTAGTGATAATCCAAAGATGAACCGCTTTTATGCTCTCCGCTCTTGGGTGAGCAAGAGAAGTCCCCTGATGTGGTGACCGGTATGTTGAAAGTTTTCTCTCTTGATGTATATGCCTTACTTGATCCGGCGCTAATTTATCATTTGTTACACCCCTAATATCTAAAAGGTTTGAAATTTTACCCGAAATTTTGCATGAGCCTTTTCTAGTGTCTACTCCGGTGGGAGAGTCGGTTGTTGCTAAAGGAATCTACCTAAATTTTCCTATTTCATTGCCCAATAGAGTTTTTAATGATGATCTAGTTGAACTAGATATGCTTGATTTTGATATCATTTTGGGTATGGATTGTTTATATGATAGTTTTGCTACTATTGATTCTAGGACAAGAGTTGTAAGGTTTAATTTCCTAACTGAACCCATTGTTGATTGGAAGGGTGGAAATTCTATTCCTAGAGGTCGCATCACATCTTGTCTAAAAGCATGTAAAATGATCTCAAAGGGTTGTCTTCATCACATAGTAAGAGTCCAAGATTTGGATTCTAAAATTCCTTCTATTGAGTCGGTCCCCGTAGTGAGTGATTTTCCGATAGTTTTTCCCAATGACCATCTCGGTATTCCTCCCGAATGGGAAATTGATTTTGGTATCCATTTTCTAGTAGAAATAAATACTATTTCAATCCCTCCATATTGGATTGCTCCGGGCGAATTGAAAGAGTTGAAGGCTCAAGTTAAGGATTTACTATATAAGGGTTTTATAAGGCCTAGTATATCTCCATGGGGTGCTCCGATTTTATTTGTCGAAAAGAAAGATGGGTCTTTTAGAATGTGTATAGACTATCGTCAACTCAACAAAGTTACTATCAAGAATAAGTATCCTCTTCCTCAAATTGATGACTTGTTTGATAAACTCCATGGAGCGAGTTTCTTTTCAAAGATAGATTTGAGGTTGGGGTATCACCAACTTAGGGTGAGAGGTGAGGATGTCCCAAATACGGCCTTTCAGGCTAGGTATGGGCACTATGTGTTCTTGGTAATGTATTTTGGTCTCATTAGTGCTCCGGTGGCATTTATGGGCCTAATGAATAGGGTGTTTCAAAATTACCTAGATTCATTCGTCATTGTGTTTGTTGATGATATATTGGTCTATTCGAAAAATGAGGATGATCATATGGGTCATTTGAGGGTAGTTTTGCAAACCCTTAAAGAAAATCAATTGTATTCCAAATATGGTAAGAGTGAGTTTTGGTTGAGGTCGGTTATTTTTCTTGGGCACAGCATCTCTAGTGAGGGAGTTGAGGTAGATCCAAGGAAAACAGAAGTGGTGAAAAATTGTCCTAGACCATTGAATCCGACGGACATTAGGAGTTTCTTGGGTTTAGCGTGTTACTATCGGAGGTTCACGGATGGTTTCGCATCCATTGTGTCTCCTTTGACTACTTTGACCCGAAAGAGTATAAAGTTAGAGTGGTCGGAGGCAAGTCAGAAGATATTCCAATTATTGAATGATAGGCTTACTTCCGCTCTGGCATTGACTTTACCGGAGGGTACAAAGGTTTTTGTGGTGTATTGTGACGCATTCCAAGTGGGATTGGGGTGTGTTCTTATGCAACACGGGAAGGTGATATCTTATGCCTCTAGGAAACTAAAGGTACATGAGAAAAACTACCCCACTCATGACCTTGAGTTAGCGGCCGCGCTGTTTGCTTTGAAAATTTGGAGGCATTACTTGTATGGGGTTTAAATAGATGTTTTTACCGATCATTAGATTCTCCAATATGTGTTTACCCAAAAGGATATAAATCTCTAAAAAAGAATGTGGCTTGTGCTGTTGAAAGATTATGATATGAATGTCCTTTATCACCCCGGCAAGGCTAACGTAGTCGTGGATGCCCTAAGTCGAATGACTATGAGTAGTGAATTCCATCTTGACGAAGCCAAAAAGGACCTAGCAAGGGAAGTACATAGGTTGTCTAGGTTGGGGTTGAGGTTGGAGAGTTCTCCAGATGAGGATGCCATAGTTCATCAAAACTCCCAGTCATATTTAGTGGATGAGGTATAGTCCAAACAACACCTTGATTTAGCCTTAACGGAGTTGAAGAAATTGGTTCTCGGCAAGTTGAATGAATCGTTCTCCATAAGGGGGGATGGTTTGTTAAGGTACCAAGGGAGATTCTGTGTTCCCGGTGTAGATGGGTTGAGGGATCGAATCCTAGAAGAAGCACATGGGTCCCGCTACTCAATTCATCAAGATTAGACAAAAATGTACCATGACCTAAGGGAGATGTATTGGTGGGAAGATAAAAAAAGGGACATAGCAGAGTTTGTCACTAAGTTTCCAAATCGCCAACAAGTAAAGGCCGAACACCTAAAGTTGGGTAACTTACTACAAGAGATGCAAATTCAAACTTGGAAGTGGGAAGACATCAAGGGACTTTGTAATAGGTTTAACTCGGACCCAAAAGTCCTATGATTCCAAATGGGTGGTTGTGGATCGATTGACTAAGTCCGCTCGCTTTATTCCCATCAACTCTTCATTTTTTATGGAGTATTATGCAAGAATCTTCCTAGATGATATTGTGTTCTGCCATGGCATTCCATTATCCATCATATCAGATCGAGGCACACAATTCACATCTAGATTTTGGAGGTCGTTCCAAAAAGGGTTAGGTACTACAGTAAAGTTGAGCACTGCTTTTCATCCCCTAATGGATGGTCAAGCGGAGCGTACGATGCAAACCCTTAAAAATATGCTTAGGGTGTGCATCATTAATTTTAAATGGAGTTGGGATATACACTTACCTTTGGTGGAGTTTGCCTACAACAATAGTTTTAATTCAACCATTACAATGGCTCCCTACGAAGCCTTCTATAATAGGAGGTGTAGGTCTCCTATTGGATGGTTTCAAATGGGAGAGTGTCAGACCCCAAAGATGACCTAGGTTAAATAGATCCTTACATGTTGGTATTGATTTTCTAAGGTTCTAAATCTGTCTAATATATGTTATAGAGGCAGTATCTAAAGAATTAGAGGTGTTGGAAGTCAAACGTCAAGAGACGACTAAGACGTTCGACGACTAAGTCACCTAAATGTCTAAAATGTGTTTCTATGTGTTTATGCTTGTTTCATGGTGTTTTAAGGTGTTTAATAGAGTAAATATAGCATGTATAGGCAGTGTTAAAAGTTTCATAAAGTTTGGAGGTCAAACGACCAAGAACGTCCAAGGAGTTCGAAAGATATGCCTTGAGTCAACCTTGTACGTCTAGGCTAGTTTCGTCGAGTTTTACGTGTTCGTTTTGGATGAAATTCATATGAAAGGTGTTCGTTTTGGATGAAATTCATATGAAAGGTATAAAAATTATATAAGATTATATTTGGGTTGGAAACATCTGGGAAATTATCCCCATGGACCACCAAAGGGTGTTTGATGAAAGGACCCAAAATCAGTGTGCAGGTTGTCTCAGGCAGACCATGGAGACGGAGCAGTCGACGGTCAGTCGTGGATGTGGCGCACCGTCAAATTCTCCCGTAGTGAGGCAAATAGACAAGGGTTAAGAGAGGAAGCTTGTCCGGCTACTGTGGCAACCGACGGAGGCTTGTGACGGCCCGTCGAGTTGGTGATGCCCCGTCAATGACAGGTGTCGCGCAACCTGTTCCCCTTCACAAGTCTGCTGCCAATTAAGGAGTGAATTGGTCAATTCACCCCACTTCTAAAATAATTCATGTACTTCTTATTAAGGGTCTTTTCGGGATTTTAATTAAATATATAAAGGGTAAACACCTTAAAGACTTCATTCTTCCAAATTGAAAACCCAAAACACTTAGAAAATATCCCAAAGCCTCCATTGAAATCCAACTGGAAGAGGAAACTTGGTGAGGGGTTTTTGGGTCAAAATTATTCATTAAAGTTAATAATTATCATCCTTGAGGTATGGCTTTTGATTCTTGAAACTCGTTTCATCTAGGAGCCCAGCTCTCAGGATGTTTTTCAAAGTTTTCTAAAGTAAATTGTCCAATTTCATGATTCTACCATGGGTTCTTGCATAAATGATTTCTAAACATTGAATTATGATATAATTGATATTAAATTTATTATTTCAAACTAAATTACCTATAAACCCATGTAAAATGATGAACACTAGTTTTTAACTATAATGTGGGTTACTTGATATTCAGCTAATATTGATGAATTGTTATGTAGTTTCTTTATGCAATATTTTGAGCATGGCATTATTGGAAACTACTTGAACTTAAAAAACTATTTTTATAGTTGATTTGATGATGTGTGATCATATCCACCTATATGTGAAAGTATGTGTTAGACTATTGATACATTTTAGTTAATAATGTTGTGTTATGGCTATGTGTTAAGTGTGTTGTCTTAGAGTTGATACATGGTTGATCATAAATAGGCTAGATGAGTCTAAAATGGTTAGGTTGATAATTTTAAGGTAATGAATAGGATGACTAAATAAGGTTAAGGTTCACTCCTATGAGTCTAAAGGAAGATAGGCAATTTGTGTTAATAGGAAGTATGTTGTGTCTTCTTTAGGTAGACTTTGGTCCCTTACTTGATGCTTATGTGAATATGTTATGTCTTGACTTAGGAACGTAAAGGGTCTTAATCTTGAATAAATCAATATAGGTGAGACCTTGCATGATGATACGAAGGTCATTTATGTGGAAATTTGACTTAAGGGTAAGGTTAAGATTGTAGAAGTGTAAATCGTAATGGTATCCTTCAAAGTAAAGGGTGATGTACTTAAGGTTGATTGGATAGAACGACATCAAATCATACCTTAGGAAAGTCGCGATGAGCTTCTTGTCACCATAGTGAGATATGTCCTAGTGGACCTTGCTTTGGTTGGCTGAATATAATTAGGTCATGAACTAGATATGGGACCCATTTATATGATTATTAATGAGAGTTAATTTATGAGAGCGAAGGCTAGCACCAAGTGAGTATGGTAAGGGAAGTAGTTCTAGTTAAGTATGAGACTATAATACAAAGAAGTCTTTCACATTCCTTAACCATGTGCCTACATGGGATGTGTCCCAATTCTACCATTGGAAAGTAGAACAACCTCATCGGAGTAGGATAGAACTCTTAATTACATGTCTAGCTATCATTGCCTATGTCGGTTATTGACTATTTTCATCATATTGAATACCTACTAGCATTTGAGGAGTTTATGGAGTCTAGGTGGTGGTATGGGACAAAATCTAGACATTGCACAATAGACTTTGAAGTTGTTATCTGGAGTTCTTTGGTCTTGTCTAAGACCATTATTTGAATTTCATTATGTGATGTATGAGTCTTAATGAACTAATGACATATGTTAAGGAGTATGTGAATAAATTAGTACCTAATCTAAAGTGACTTCAGTATTCCTTAGCTAAAGTGTGGAAAGGGCATAAGGATGATCTCTTCATGTCTTATCATTGGAAGTCTTGAGGATGACTCTAGTTAGGGAAGTTTGTTGATTTTGTGGACATGATCTAAGCCTTAGGTAGTCTTAAGGACTATCTAGGTAATCTTGAAGAGGTCACTATAGACGTTATCTTCTTGATTTACTTAAGTAGGTCTTTTGATATCCTTTGGGAAGAGAATGTCATATCACCTATGTGTTGATGTATTATGTGAGCATGAGTCTATCTTAGGGAGTCTATAGAATCTCTTAAGTGTGTGTATAATGGATTGTATGGAAGTTCGCTTCACAACTCACTCAAGTGAGACTTAGAGTTCACCTTTGGTAGAATAATTGTACCTTGATGTTTATGATTGCTTGTAAGTATGTATGTGACTCATTATAGGTAATCTTAAGGGTCGTTTAAGCACATCTAGAGAGGGTGTACGAGCGGTCTCTCTTTGTGTGACTTAAGTGAATTTTAGGATGACTTTAAATGAGGAAATTACATGCTAGAAGTATCTTATGTGTTTCTAAATTGATTTATGATGTTATTATGATTAAAATATGATTTTTAAATGAAGAGATGCATATTTCCAATAAATTCTGTTTCATGATTTTTATGCATAAAGACATACTTAGTACATGTGGTTGTACTAATTCCATACTTCTATCTATATAGTTCTTTGAAGGTGTGAAGCTTTGAGAAGTGAAGACTTGGACTTAGAAGATCGTTCAAGAGAAGTAGAAGTATGTCCGCACTTCACTCGAGGGCATATATGTATCTTTTATGTTTACATTCAAGTATTTTAATAGACTAAGTATTTCTATATTCTTATTTTGAAGTATGGGCCGTGTCCCAAGTATTATTGTGTATTAAGGTGATGAGATTTAGACTTAGTATTTCCTATTACTTTTATATGAAAGAGATGACTATATTATGTTTTGTGAAAAGTTTTAATTCTGTACTACTTTTCACTATGTATATGCAATGAATGATATGAAGGAGGCTTGTCTAAGAACTCCAAGAGTTCGACGACGCGGGTTACAATCAAAGATTGTACCCTAACTTTTACGGTATGGTTTTAGGATGTGACAAGCTTGGTATCAGAGCATAGGTTGGTGAAAATAGTATTAGGAATCAAGAAGTATCATCAAGTCACGGCTACTAGAGTCTCGACCATCTGTGTGAGTCATGACACATCTATGGGCGAGAGGCTATAGGACGATAGAGTTTCCGTTCTTTTCTACTCCTATGTCGTGCGGTAGAGTAAATGTTATGATTATCCTTCTTAAGATTTTTCTTGTGTTTTCTTGGAGATAATACTAGAAGGATGGCCGCTAGAAGGTTGGAAGAGGAGAGGGTGAATGAGGAAGTTACCCCTCAAGTTGAGCAAGTTCCTCAAGGTGACCAAGGAGTTCAAGGTGCTCAAGATGCCCAAGTGCCTCCCCAAGGTGATGGTATTCCTAATATGGAAGGAAGTATGGAAGTTCCAGAGATGTCTAATAGGGAGATTAGATATGTTTTAATTGCTATAGCCCGAGCCGTGACTATGCAAGCTAATTTTAATATGATGCCTAGGGTTGTGGAGAGAACTATAACATCTAGGTTGAGAGATTTTGTGAAGATGAATCCTCTTATCGTTATTGGATATAAGGTAAATGAGGATCCCCAAGAGTTTCTTAATGGAATGTACAAATTTTTGAGTGCTATAGGGGTTACATCTAGGGAGAAGGCGGAGTTGGATTCATACCAATTGAGGGATGTTTCTCAAATGTGGTACACTCAATGGAAGGATAATAGGCCGGAAGGATCGGGTCCTATTGAATGGGAAGAACTCAAGGAAGCTTTACTTGGTATGTACTTTCCCCGAGAGAGGAGAGAAATTAAGGTGGAGGAGTTTTTCAATCTCAAGCAAGGCAATATAAGTGTTGCGGAGTACTCTTTGAAATTCTCAACTTTGTCTAGGTATGCCCCTTTTCTTGTGTCCAATCCAAGAGATGAAATGAGTCATTTAGTGACGGTGGTAGCCGACTTAGTGGTGGAAGAATATCGTACCGCTATGTTGCATGATGATATGACCCCAGCTAGACTCGTGGTGTATGCGCAATCAATTGAAGAGTCAAAACTTAGGAGGATGGATAGAAGTTTGAAAAGGAGTGGTGTTAGTGATCAAGATCAAACAAGGTTTAAGAAGAAGGTTCAATCTCAAGGAGAATCTAGGACTGCAAAGGTCAAGGTTGAGAAAGGAGGTGGTTCCAAGGATGGCAAGCCTACTTGTGCAAACTGTGGCAAGAAATATTATGGTGAGTTTCTATTGGGTACCCGGAGTTTCTTTGGTTGTAAAAAGATGGGCACAAAGTGAGAGATTGTCCTATGATTGCTTCTAGAGGTAAAGAGGGTAAGCAAGTTGCTCCTAATGTTCCAAAAGATGATGCTTCAACAAAGAGGCGTTTCTATGCACTCCGTTCTAGAGTGGAGAAGACGTATGAGAAGGAGAGTGATGATGATGTTGGTAATTTCTCTTTATTTTGTTAAGACATGAGTTCCTTCTAAGTGGGGAGTATGGTTTGTAGGTAGGATAGAAGTTCTTGAATTTGTTGCTTGTGCATGATGTTTAGGAGTTCGGCTGAAATTGAATTTCATTAACTTCTTGAATTGTGTGTATTATGAATCCATGATTATGTTGTAAGATCTATGCATATTAGCATGTTTATATCATGAATTGCTTAAAATGTGGATA
Source organism: Solanum arcanum (assembly GCA_027789145.1). NCBI lineage: Eukaryota > Viridiplantae > Streptophyta > Magnoliopsida > Solanales > Solanaceae > Solanum > Solanum arcanum. The sequence continues at coordinate 52,006,753 of CM050941.1, read as the reverse complement.
TTTGAAAAATTGCTTTAAAACCACTATTACTTTAAGACTGCATGCTGCCATATTTTTGAGAAAATGACTAATTGATTTGTTTGCCTAAAAATGTTGTAATTTGATTAGAAATAATGTATATGAGTGGGGTATTGAGTAAAAATGAGTTTTTACTATTTGGAATGAAGAATGTGAGTTTCGTAGCATAATGAGTTATAGAATTGTTTTCTAGTTTCTTGTTGTGTTGTGAATATCTTGACTATGTTAAATTGATGTTTTTTTCTTGTGATTATGTGTTGTATGGCATGTTTATTAGCTTCTAAATGAGTTTCTAATCTTTTAAGTGTTCGGAGAGTGGCAAGTTTCACTCGAGGATGAATGATGTTCAAGTGGGGGAGATTGTAAGACCCCGAAGATGACCTCGGTTAACTAGAGCCTAACATGTTGATATTGATATTATAAGGTCCTAAATATGTCTAATATATGGTATAGAGGTATTAGCTAAAGTATTAGAGGTGTTGGAAGTCAAACGTCAAGGGACGACTAAGACGTTCGACGACTAAGTCACCTAAATGTCTACAATGTGGTTCTATGTGTTTATGCGTGTTTCATGGTGTTTAAAGGTTCTTAACAGATTTAATATAGCATGTATAGGCAGTGTTTAAATTTTTGTGAAGTTTGGAGGTCAAACAACCAAGAACGTCCAAGGCGTTCGAAAGATATGCGTTGAGTCGACCTTGTACGTCTAGGAAGGTTTCATCAAGTTTTACGTGTTCATAATTCATGTGATATGTGTTAAACTTATAGAAGAACATGTTTGGGTCAGCCACGTCCAGGAAATTATCCCCAAGGACAACCAAAGGGTCCTTGAGGAAAGACCCAAAATCAGTGTGCAGGTTGTCCCAGGCAGACCCTGGTGACGGAGCATTCGACGGCCAGTAGTGGTTGTGACGTCCCATCAAAGGGTCCCCTCGTCAGGGAATTATCCAAGGGTGAATATAGGAAGCTTGTCCGGCTACGGTTGCCACCAACGGAGACCTATGACGGCCCATCAAGGTGGTGACTCCCCATCAAGGGCAGGCGTCGCGACCTGTTCTCCTGCGCAGGTCTACTGCCAATTAAGGGGTGAATTGGTAAATTCACTTCACTTCTAAAATAAGTCACAGAAAGTTTATTAAGGGTCTTTTGGGTGTTTTAATTAAGTATATAGAGGGTAAACACCTTAAAGACTTCATTCTTCCAAATTGAAAACCCAAAACACTTAGAAAATATCACAAAACCGCCATTGTAGTCCAACTTGAGGAGGCAGATTGGTGAGGGGTTTTTGAGTCTAAATTCTTTATCAGAGTGAAGAATTATCATCCTTGAGGTATTGCTTTTGATCCTTGAAACTCGTTTCATCAAGGAGCCCAGCTCTCAAGATGTTCTTCAAATTTTTCTAAAGTGAATTGTCCAATTTCACGATTCTACCATGGGTTCTTTTATAAATGATTTCTAAACATTTAATTATGATCTAATTGGTATTGTATTGATGATTTCAAACTAAATTACATTTTGAACTCATGTAAATTTATGAACCCTAGTTTTTAACTATAATGTGGGTTACTTGATATTAAGCTAATATTGATGAATTGTTATGTAGTTTCTTATGGTCTTTCTAATGATATAAGAATTATATTCAATTGTTATCCAATTGATCCTAGATTGTTAAACCTAGATTGAATTGATACAGATTTCATCGGATTTTATGATTATTTCTTGAATTGTTGGTGATGGCCTTGGGTAAGGGCCTTGTGATGTTGAATTGGACGATTTAGCATTGAATTGAAGTGTGAATAAGGGAATGAAGGTATGCTGCCCGGATTTCCTTAATTTGATATTATTTATACTTCGATTCTATTGTGATTTGTATGGTCCACTTATGGTGACGGTGTTATATGTTTTACTAGCAATTGGTGTGGCCTTGTCAGCGTTACTTTATGCAATATCATTAGCATAGCCTTATTGGCAACTACTTGAACTTATATGGCTATTTGTGTAGTTAATTTGATGATGTGTGATCATATCTACCTATATGTGAAAGTATGTGTTAGACTATTACTATTTAGTTAATAATGTTATGTTACGGCTATGTGTCAAGTGTGCAGTCTTAGAGTTGATACATGGTTGATCCTAAATTGGCTAGATGAGTGTAAAATGGTTAGGTTGATAAAGTTAAGGTAATGAATAGAATGACTAAATAAGGTTAAGAGTCATTCCTAAGAGTCTAAATGGAAGATAGGGAATTTGTGTTAAATGGAAGTATGTTGTGTCTTATTTAAGTAGACTTGGGTCCTTACTTGATGCTTATGTGAATATGTGATGTCTTGACTTAGGAACCTAAAGGGTCTTAGTCTTGAATAAATGAATATAGGTTAGACGTTGCATGATGATATGAAGGTCATTTATAGGGAACCTTGAATTAAGCGTAAGGTTAAGATTGTTGAAGTGTAAGTTATAATGGTATCCTTCAAAGTAAAGGGTGATAGACTTAAGGTTGATTAGCTGGAACGGCATGGTATCATACCTTAGGAAAGTTGTGATGAGCTTCTTGTCGCCATTGTGAGATATGTCCTAGTGGACCTTGCTTTGGTTGGTTGAAGATAATTGGGCCATGAACTAGATATGGGACCCATTTATATGAACCTTAATGAGAATTGATCTATGAGAACGAAGGCTAGCACCGAGTGAGTATGGTAAGGGAAATAGTTCTAGTTAAGTATGAGACAATAATAAAAAGAAGCCCTTCATATTCCTTAACTACGTGCCTACATGGGATGTCTCTAAGTTCTACTATTGGGAAGTAGAACAAACTCATCGGAGTAGGATAGAACTCCGGATTCCATGTTTAGCTTTCATGGTCTATGTCGGTTATTGCCTATTCTCATTATATGGAATACCGATTAGCATTTGAGGAGTTTAAGGAGTCTATGTGGTGGTATGGGACGCTATTTAGACATTGTACAATAGACTTTATAGATGTTATGTGGAGTTCTTAGGTCTTGTCCAAGACCATTATTTGAATGTCCTTTATGTGATGTATGAGTCTTAATGAACTAATGACTTATGTTAAGGAGTATGTGAATAAATTAGTACCTCATCTAAAGTGACTTAAGGATTCCTTAGCTAAAGTATGGAGAGGTCATAAGGGATGATCTCTTCATGTCTTATCTTTGGAAGTCTTGAGGATGACTCTACTTAGGGAAGTTTGTTGATTTTGTGGGCATGATCTAAGCCTTAGGTAGTCTTAAGGACTATCTAGGTAATCTTGAAGAGGTAACTATGGACGTTATCTTCTTGATTTACTTAAGTAGTTTTTTTGATAGCCTTTGGGAAAAGAATGTCATATCACCTATGTATTGATGTATTATGTGAGCATGATTCTATCTTAGGGAGTCTATAGGATCTCTTAAGTGTGCGTGTAATGGATTGTATGGGCGGTCACTTCACAACTCACTCAAGTGAGACTTAGAGTTCACCTTTAGTAGAATAATCTTACCTTGATGTTTATGATTGCTTCTAAGTAAGTATGTGACTCATTATAGGTAATCTTAAGGTTCGTTTAGGCACATCTAGAGAGGGTGTATGGGAGGTCTCTCTTTGGGTGACTTAAGTGAATTTTAGGATGACTTTAAGTAATGAATTACATGCAAGAAGTATCTTATATGTTTTTATATTGATTTATGACGTTATTATGATTAAAATATAATTTTTAAATGAAGAAATGCTTATTTCCTATAAAGTCCATTTTCATGATTTTTGTGCATAAAGTCATACTTAGTACATGTGGTTGTACTAATTCCATACTTCTATCTATATAGTTTTTGGTAGGTGAGGAGCTTTGAGAAGTGAAGACTTGGACTTAGAAGATCATTCAAGAGAAGTGGAAGTATGTCCTCACTTGACTCGGTGGCATATATGTGTCTTTTATGTTTTCATTCAAAGTATTGTAATAGACTAAGTAATTTTATATTCGTATTTTGAAGTATGGGCCGTGTCCCAAGTATTCTTGTGTCTTAAGATGATGGGATTGAGACTTAGTATTTCCTATTACTTTTATATGAAAGAGATTTTCAAGACTATATTATGTTTTGTGAAAAATTTTAATTCCGCTCCACTTTTCACTATGTATATAGAATGAATGATATGAAAGAGGCTTGTTTAAGAATTCGGAGAGTTCAAAAACTCCGATTACAATCCAAGATTGTACCCTAACTTCTAGGGTATGGTTTCGAGATATGACAGTGAGCTATCGCTTCTTGGTCCCGAGTTGATTTTTAAGATTTTGAAAAAGGTCCATATCATAAGGAACCGGTTGCAAATGCCCTGTAGTTGGAAAAAGTCTTATGCCGATCAGAGGAGAAGGGATTTGGAGTTTGAAGAAGGTGATAAGGTGTATTTAAAAATTTCACCAAAGAAGGGAGTGGCTATATTTGTCAAGAAAGGGAAATTGAGACCTCGTTATGTGGGTCCCAATGAAATCTTGCAAAGGGTTGGTAAGGTTACCTATGAATTGAAACTTCCTAGTGAATTGGCTTCGATTCATCCGGTTTTCCATGTTTGTATGTTGAAAAAGTGTATCGGTGATCTTTAGTCCATTTTTCCTATTGAGGGTCTTGGTGTCAAGGATAACCTCTCTTATGAGGGAGTTTCGGTTCAAATTCTTGATAGGCAAGTCAAGAAGTTGAGGAACAAAGAAGTGATTTCCGTAAAGGTGTTATGGAATAATCATCTAGTTGAGGGAACAACATGGGAGGCCGAGGCCGACATGAAGTCCCGTTACCCTCATCTTTTTGAGAATTACGGTTAGCCATTCTTTTTAATAATATAAATATGACTAGAAATTGAAGTTTATTGATTTTGAGGTGAAGCTTTGCACATTATGCATTTATGAAAGAACTTACAGTGAAGTTACTATAGTATTGCTATTAAAAACTTGAAATATTGTTTTTTTCTTGTTTTGAGTTATATTGCGCATTTTGATATAGTGAGTCCTCATTAAATGATAAGTAACATGTTGTTAAATTGAACTTTTCGCTAATCAACTCATGTATTGTATGTTGAGTTCATAAGTGTTGTGAGAAGGAAATGCCTCATGATAAAGTGTTTTGAGACTTATGTTTGGTAATATGAGTTTTAATATTTGCCTTGTTGAAATGACATGTTTTATGCTAATTTGATTTTGTTGATTGGTACGGCAGCTAGTCTTGGGTCTATTCTTTCCTTCAAAAGAATTTTTGTGTCATTCGGGGACGAATGTTTCTAGGGGGGGGGGATAATGTAACACCTTAAAAAAACTAAATCAAATACTCATTGTAAAGCCTAACATATGATTTATTAAGTCTAAACATTGTTTTAAGTCTATTTTTAATGGATATAGGTCATTTAGGAGATTTAAGAACTAAAACGTCCAAAACGTCCTGGAAGTTGGTTCAAAGGGATGATAGTGTGCCTTAGCCTACTTCACTATGTTTTAGGAATCGGAATTGTGAAAACGTTGGTGGAAAGGTAACTAATGTTTGTTTGAGTTGTTCCACGGTTAAAACGTCCGGGTATGACTCCCCAAGGACCAACCAAGGGCCCTTGAGATGGAATCGTGCAGTTTGATGCAGCACTGCCTGGCAGTGTGCACCGACGGGATAGACGACGGCCCGTGTGTAGATCTACGGGGCGTCGATGCCACTGTTGCCCCACACTTAGGCTGGTGGAGAAGGTCCCTTCACCTACATAGTTTTTGAAATCATCGACAAAGTGCAGAGGTGCAGTCTAGGTCCATGTGTGGATCGATAGGGCATCGATGCCACCGTCGTCCCACACTTAAAAAATTGGAGAAAATCCTCGCTTGCACCAGTCTCAGACCAAACTTAAGGATGTGCAGCATGGATCGTCGGTGGAACAAAGGTCCGTCGATCGAGGTTTTGTCGATGGGGTCTGTAAATTCCTGCACGTTTTAAATTAAGATCATTTAATTAATTAAATGATTTAGGGGTTAGTTGGGGATTAAATAGAGAATAATTAAGCTGATTAAGTCCTACTATAAATACCCTCAACCCTCATTAATCAAAATAAAACTCTCAAATCGACCCTCTTCGTTCTCCCTCTTTCTCTTTCTAATTGGAAGACTCCGTAGAATCTTAGCTTGGAAGATGAACTGGGGTCTGGAAAAGGGTGGATTCTTCATTAAATTGTTAAGAAACATTAATGTATGGGTTCTATTCACCTTTCAGATCCTTTTATCAAATGGTTCCTTCAAAATAGATATCAAAAAGTTTAGTTTTCTTATGGGTTTGATTCAACTATGAAATTGAAGTTATGGATTGAGTTGTTAAAGAATTATTAAGGTTATATTGAGTAGATTGACATGTAATTCAACTTGTTTATGGTAATTGTTGATGGTTTGGTCTAAATTGAAGAGTTTGATTCATTATCCCTAACCCTAGGTAGTGATCTTGTCCTATATTGTATTATGATCATTCAATTGAGTTTGTTGTTGATTAGATTAATATCCTATGGTTTTATTATGATTAAATTAAAATGAGTTATAGGCCTATCATGTTATTTCTTGAGATGTGATTTAGGGTTATGAATTATAATGTGAAATTAGCCTATGTACCTTGTCTCAAGTTGTGATCTAAAGATTAATTGTGTTATAAAGATACAATTGGCCTTGATATCTTATTGGTTATCATTGTGTGATGATGTTACTCCCCAAGTTGGGTTGAGTTATGGGTTGATGGTAAGACCTTGATGATAGACTATGAGGAAGACTTTGTAATTCTTAGAATCTCTATCTTTACTTCCAATTGTGACTAATTATTGCTAAGCCATGATATTAAATAGAAGTATGCCTTATACTAGGATTATAGGGTGGTATGATGTTGAATTGAAATGTATTGACTATGTTGTGAGGTTGATTAAGGTGTATGTGCTATAAGGATGGTGAAAACTATCAAAGAGCCTTAATATGTTATGAAATGCTTGAGTGTTAACGTCACTTATATGAATTGTGATGAAAGGACTTATACTCATACAATTCTTATTGAGTTATTGACGATGATGATTATACAAGGGGTAGACCCTATGGCCTAAATTAAGTTATGATTGATAATTAATGGTTTAAAGACATTTCAAAAAAGGATTCTAGCTTAGCACCCAGTGAACTTGATAGAGAAGTGTCCTTTCCTAAATAGGGAAGGTAAGAACACTACATTACTCTTGAGATTGGAGACTATAATGCATATGACGCATAAAGAGGGTCCCAACTAAGTCTCCTAGTTCTTGAACTATATTGCCCCCGTAGGAATACTAGCTAGTGGATCCACATAGTTTCTATTTTCATGTTTTGGTACTACCTTGGCATGTAGTTCGCCTTCTTTCGGTGTAGGGTTTTATGACACCGGATTTAATACTAGTTCATTTGGTCTATGTCGGTTAGGACAAGATGTTCCCAAAAAGGTAAAATGAATTAACGGATTTGAACCCTAACTTGGATAACCTAAGGGGTCTAGCTTAGTCTAGGTAGGGGTAGGGGACTCTACCTAGACATTGCACTAGTTAGCCTTCAGGGGAGTCTTCGGAGAAGGTTCTTATATATTTATGTTATGATAATTGACCATGGCACATTGTTGATACTATAAGTTGATTATTTCATTTATGAATATGCCTTGGATTATAATGATAATATACGATGAAATGCAAGCCTAAATGCCATGATATGTAAAGTTGGACATTGGTCGTGTTTTCTTGTTAAGGATACTTGATTGAGTAAGGGATTTGCTTGGTCATTGCACTTGTTGACTTGATAAGGACTTGTGAGTAGTTGTCTTGCTTATAATGATATGTTTGACTCTTATTCATTCTTGTAATATTATTCCTTGATATTAGGGTTGGAGTAAATCATGGTTTCAAGTATGTTGGGATAAGTATTACTTGTTGAGATAGTAAGCATGTTTGGTTGGTTGATATGACTTACTTGACTTTGCATTAGGCCCCTAAAGGGATAATTGGGCATGTTTTAATAAAAAGTTTCTTTTAGCATGTTTTGCTTGTGTATGTACATAAGTTCTCATACTTAGTACATGTGAAGTACTAACCCATTTTCTTCCCTTTTTCCAAACATTTAGGTTCTGATCGTTGAGGAGTTTTGAGAAGCCACATTATTGAAGGCTTGGATTCTTCTTTTCATCCAAGTGGGGTAGGTCCTCAATTTTTGAGGGCAATGCCATCTTCTAGCTTTGGACTTTGTTATGAGCTTATTGATTCTATCATTTCTTTCCTTGTTAGTTGAATATTGTACTTTCGTATTGTTGAAATGATGTAAGGGTTATGCCCATATTGTGATATCTGTTTAGATGGTATGAGATGAGACAATCATTGAGACTATTTCTATATTATTATACATGTATGTGCAATAAAAGTAGAAGGCTATGTAACCTTCCTATATGAAGGGTCTATGTGTACACGATATGAATATATATTATGTGTATGTAGAGGTCTATTTATACCTCCAAGTAGGGATAATGAAAGTTTTAAATTTTTCCGCATTTTTTCAACCTATGAATGTAATGACATGAAACTAAGAGGTAGTCTTAGTCCTTCAAAACGACGACAACAGCGGTTACATTTAGGGGGTAAACCCGGATGTGACAATAGGCCGAAAAAGGGTAGAAAATTATTAATAAAATAAGTTCAGGGGGTAATAGGACCTTAGTATAGTATAAGTGTATCTCTGAGATTTTGGCCATAGGTTGAGGGGGTACTTGTGCATTATTTCTATTTCTTAATAATATATATTACCTCGTAGATTCAATTAATATAAAATTGAGTAAGTATTGTAATATTTTTACTAGTTTGATGGACATTAGATACATTGTTACTGGGAAGCCAGTAAAAGAAAAAACACTTTTGCTATAAAATTATGTGTTTGACAAGTCACTAAAAGGGCTTGTAAATAGCAGCATAAGCAGTTGTTCTATTGTTGAGAAGAAGCTAAAAAATTGTGCTTCTTAAAAGAAGTAGAAACAAAAAAAGAATTTCTCAAGACTAAATGCTCTTTGATATATACATATTTATCAATATATCTATTATTAATTAATGGAAAAATGCACAAGTACCCCCTCAACCTATGCCCGAAATTTCAGAGACACACTTATACTATACTAAGTTCCTATTACCCCCTGAACTTATTTTATAAGTAATTTTATACCCTTTTCGGCCTACATGGCACTAGCTTGAAAAAAAAAAGTCAGTCGGCGTTGGGCCCACAAGATAGTGCCACGTAGGCCAAAAAGGGTAGAAAATTATTAATAAAATAAATTCAGGAGGTAATAGGACCTTAGTATAGTATAAGTGTGTCTCTGAGATTTCGCACATAGGTTGAGGGGGTACTTGTGCATTATCCCTTAACTAATTAATATATATCTCATAAGTTTGATTAAATTTCATCTTCTTATTTTTTACATCATAAATTTTATATTTTATTTTACGTTTATATATTATTATGTTATATTTTACGTATTATTTTACATATAATTTTAGAGAATTAAAAAAGAAGGTAAAAACAATATTTTATGTTAGGTTAGAAAAAAAAACAAACAAAAAATAACAATTGAAGGCTTCAACCCACCAAAAAGGTATAATGTTTATTGAAAATTTTAATATGTAAAATTTGATTTAATAAAAATAGAAGTTGAATTAATCTTTTATATAGATATCTAAAATAATTTCTGCCTATAAAATAGTCTTAATAGTAAATTACATTAATAATTATTTTTTTTTCGTAATTTAACTCTCAAAAGCACATTTTAAAAAAGAATCAGCCAAATGTAATTCCTTTATAAAAGCACTTTTCAAATGAATTAGTAAAGCACAAATTACGTTTTTTCAAAAGCATTTTTTTGAATATATCATTTTTTTAAAAGTTGCTTCTAAAATGAGTCATTTTTTGACCTTCATGCCAAACAAGCTCTCAGTGTCAATACCGGCGCTTGAATTTTGATGGTGACATCGTCTAGCAAGCTTTGCTGGAGTTAAATTGGGCAACACCACTTTTGCCTAAATAGGCTGAGAATATAATTGCCACTGCACATCCTTATTCCTAGACTCGAGCTTCCAATCACTGAACATTTAAGGCTAAAATGAAAAGAAGAAAAAGATCCAAGCCCTACTTGAAGCAAAATAGTACCTTCATCCCTGCTACAGACCAGCAAAATCAGAGCAAGGAATAGGTCCACTTTACTAGCTTCAGGCAAGTACAATATGTTCAACTTCTTTTGGCACGCATTTCACCGACGACGATACGAAAATAACTTTATCATATCGAGACTTAGACAAATGGAAAGAAACAACCAAATGGTTTTTATCTATTCAGGACTCTCTAAGGTCTTCTTCAACCATTTCGTTGCCATTAGGCTACACCCGTGCATGCCAAAATGCTCTTGCACATGACACCGCACTGATGGTAACTGACAAGGATTTTTACAATTAAAAAGCAAGAGTATAAAGGATTCTGTTTCAATTAACAGTACAAAAGGTTTAACTAAGACATCTGAATAATTTACAGGCCTATGTTACTATTTTCCAAAGAAAAATGGAAAGAAAGGGGAAAAGGCTAAACAAGCTATCGGACATTTGGAAAGACAATTTTTCTTGATTCCAATTCTTTCACACTTTTAACTATGCCATTAATGTTCTTTGACAGTTGATCTGAGTGATCCTCCATATCTTTCAAAAGCATATCTAGCTGCTCCTGTAAAGCTGCAGATCTTTTACGCTCCTTCTGTAACTCTGCTGTTAATTCCCGGATCTTGACATCTTTATCATCCTGAAATTGGTCAACCGAATATCAAGAACAGTAGAGACATGATACAATCAAACAATATTGTTCCTAAAGAAGATGATCTTGACTAATACTAGGAGCAGAGGGGAACACGGGAAATTCAATAATAAAGCAACAATGTAAATCTTAGAAGAATTTCACAACTAACTTCAAGATTGTAACTGCAGTTATGAATTAATTGAGCGTCCCTGACTGCACATATTTTTTGGTTTAATTTACTATTTTTGCTAACTGAATGTATAACAAACGAATGTGTCATTTACATAACCGACAAAACCCCTCTGGCACGACTAGACCATACGCATTCATTACTGAAAAGAAAGCAGTTGCCGCATATAGAAAACCATACATGCAAATGCGCAGACATCAGTAGGAAACCATTCTGGCCTTGTGACTTTCACAGTATTAAATGAACAAGACCGTGTGATCATATGAAATCAAGTCTTTAACCTACCAGCTCAAAAGGGCCAGCAATTTTTCTTCGAAATTCTGTTTTTAAGCACATGAAGTGGGATACTGTTATATACCAGCATTTTCAAAAAGCTATAGAAAAAATTAAAATCACTGCGAACAAGGACAGAACAAAGTACAATATAAGCAAAAGAGCCATGTTGCTGACCGCCACTAGCTGAGATTAAGACTTAGCATTGTCGTTACACTTACATTATACGATCTTTGCCTGCAGTCTTTTTAGTTGGTTTAGAGATATGAATACTAGTGCAACGATGTAAGTTAAAAATACTCAAGCCAAGGGGATATACCATATTTGAAGAAAATCTTATTGCTCTTTGAAGAAATATAAGGTCACAAAAAATTTATGCTAAGAGCCAGATTTTTCTGATGAACAAGGTGTTCAACATTAAAGAGCTGGAGAATTCACTCAAATTCAATGTGGGCAAATTACCAGCTTAATTACTAATTATATAGAAAACAATATTTTGTAACGGGTGAATGAATAGTGTAAAATGAGACTAGCAAATTAGAAAAGACAATACTTATCCTTAAGGGAAGGTCGGTTCTAATTAATGGTGTTCTAGATGCACTTCCGACTTATACTATGTGACTCTTTCCCAAAAAGTTAAAACAATTGATGAACTAAGGAGTGATTTTTTTGTGGAAAGGAAACAACAAGAAAAAGTCTCCTAATCTGGTTAAGTAAAAAGCCGTAATGCCAGCTTGGAAGTGAAAACTCTTAAGGGGTCGTCTGGTGATGGATAAAGAAAAATAATCTTGGGATAAGTTTTTAGTACCCCTCAATTCTTTGTTTGGTTACGAAGTGTGGGATAACTTATCCCAGGATTAAAAATTACGACTAGGATAAGTTATCCCTACTTGAGGGCGGAATAATACTACTCCCGGGATAAAAATATAAAATAACAAAAGTATCCCTTAAACCCTCTTTGATAAACAAATAACTTATTTATAGAGGGACATTTTGTACACAAACAACTTATTCTTAGAAATTATGCCATGCATATTTGACAAACCAAACAATAACAAAAAATAATCTCAACATAACTAATCCCAGCATAACTTATCCCAAACATAATTTATCCCATCATAACTAATCCAAACATAACTTGTCTTGAAACCAACGACCCCTAAAGGTACTCAACAAAAGTCTTCTAATGAAGTGGTTCTGAAGATTTTACGATGACGATTAAGTAGGAGGCGCTTTATAGGCAAATTGTTAGAAAGAAGTATAAGATGGAAAATTCTTGGATCATGGTAACACAGAAGCTCCCGTATGGAGTTGAAAATTGGAAATATATTAGATTCTTATGGAATACATTCGCATAATACATAATCAAAGTAAAGGATGGTAGGAGAAATTTATTTTGGAAAGAAAGAGGTTAGTGCATACAATTGATCATGATAAAGATTTCAAATCATTTAAACAATCTAGTAGATTAGCTAATCTAGATGATTGTGTATTGCTAGAATAGGAATGGATAGGAATAGTATATAGTATATACTTCCTCTGTCACAATTTACGCGACTTACTTTTCTTTTTAGTCAGTCCAAAAAGAATGACACACTTCTATATTAAGTAACAATTTAACTCTAAAATATCTATTTTACCCTTAATGAAATGATTTATAGTAACACAAAATTTCTATCATTCATTTTGGACCACAAGTTTTAAAAGTCTTCCTTACTTACTTAAAGATCGTGCCGAGTCAAACTACCTCCATAAATTGGGACAGAGAGTATTTTTTTGACAAAAAAGTTCATAAAATTAAAATATCCTACTTAGAATAGTAGTAGTACATAGAGTTCTTTGTGTAATAATGTAGATACACAATCAAAAATATTATTCTTCAATATTTCTCACATGTTATCAGAGTGATTATGAGAATTATTGTCAAGTATCATTCCAGCGAAATTAGCCTTTATTTCATATTTATCCCCATTTCTTATCTCAATTTTGTATGAGAATTCTAATTTTACAATATGTTGTTCGCAATTGATATCTTTGGCTCCAAAAATATAAGAGATTCAAGCCCTATGATCACTTCAGAACCAACAATGGGAAGCTCAAACCATTTAGCTTGAACTTCCCTGGTTGAGTTGTAGTACAAGCGTTAAGGAGTCCAAGACCACTTAACAAGAAATGCTTGGGTGGTAGATGAAAAGGCAAAGGCTAGTGAGCAAGATGCAACGGCCAAAGCACATGGGAGAAGTTTGATGCTCAATAATGTAGTCTCATATGGCGATCTATTAATTCAAAGTTGATGCCCTTGTTTCGCCCATCCTAAACATGTTATTCAGTCTCGAAGAGGCTCGTGCTTGATACACTAATGACATATCTTAATTCTATAATGTGATATCTTGAATGACCAACTTAAAGACACAAGAATCAAATGTCTACTTCCTTAGGACAGGGCAGTCATGGATGAATTCGAAACTTTGATACCAATTACTATGAACTTTGGAAAACAACAAGAGCACAGGCCGATGTTGTTTCTAGTTCTTAGACTTGTTGCACTTCCTACTGAACATGATTCAATGCGCGATCAAATTTTAGTCAGTCTTGCAATTCCTTCAATTGATGAACTATACTTGCGTCTACTTCTCATGTCGTGTCTCTTAGTAACAAAGTAGTTCCATCGCCCACCATTGACTCATCTATTCTCGCATCTCAAACTACAGAAAAACAAATACATCAATCAATGGAGAATCCAAGAGGAGGAAGTCGTTTTGGAAAACCTCAATCTAAGTTATAAGCTTGGACACACTCATGACATATGTTATATTTTGCATGGTCCACCACCCAATTTTGATCCTATTGCTCTAAAGAAATATAATGAGCTCATAGACATCTCCACAAGTAGCATCAGTTGCTCAACTTGATTGACCATCCAATAATGCTAATATTGCTCACACAGAATATGATGAGTTCCATCAGTATCAAGCAAGAAAGCAAACTTCTCCACAAGTAGCCTCGGTTGTTCAACCTAATGTTTGTAATGCAGAAAATTCTTTTACTTGTGTTTCTTAGTCTAGTACTCGCAGATCATGGGTCATCTAAGCTCCTCTGATCATATTTGTGGTAACAGAACACTTTTGTCTGATATTATGTATTCACAATATCTTCCTGCTATTACTTTAGTCAATAGGGTCCAAACAAAACCAAAAAGGGTTGGAAAAGCTAATCTTCAGTCACCATAGATTTTTAATCATTATGTCCTTGGTTCTACTTTTAACCAGGCATCTTTTAGTCATTTGATGCATGCCTTACATTGTGGCATAACATTTATTGATGACTTTTTTCTCATGTTGGACCGCAGTACGAGACAAATGATTAGCACAGGACATGAATCACAAGGCTTTTACTATCTTACCTCTATGCTCCATTAAAGATCCTCTAGACCTAATTCACAAACGTTTGGGACACCTAAGTCTATCCAAGTTGCAGAATATGGTGTCTAGTTTGTCTAGTTTATCCACATTAGATTGTGAGTCATGTCAACTTGGAAAACACACTGCTGCCACATTTTCTTGTACCGAGGGCCGTTCAAAGTCTTTTTTTATTAGTTCATACTGATATTTGGGGTCCTAGTAGAATCAATTCACCCTTAGGATTTCATCACTTTCATTAATGATTATTCAAGATGCACTTGAGTTTTGTTAATGAAAGATCGTTCTAAGTAATTTTCTATATTCAAAAGTTTCTTTGTTGAAATTCAAAATAAGTTTGGTATTTCTGTTCATACTTTTCCTAATGATAATACCTTAGAATACTTATCCTCTCAATTTCAGAAGTTTATGACTTACCAAGGAATTATTCACTAGACATCTTCTCCATACACCTCTTAGAGAACGTTGTAGCATAAAGGAAGAATAGGCATCTCCTTGAAACTGCTTGCACTCTACTCATTGAATCCCATGTTACACAACATTTTTGGAGAGATGCAGTTCGTGCATCTTGTTATTTAACTAATAGAATGTCCTCATATTCTATTCAAAATTAGGCTCCACATTCCATATATTCCTTTGTCACATCTTTACTTGGGAGCCCATGTTTTGTGCATAACTTAGGTCCTATAAAAGATAAATTAGTCACTCTTGCTCTCAAATTGTCTTTGTTGGTTATGCTCTGGTTCATAAAGGGTATCATTGTTACTCATCTAATCTCCATCGATACCACATGTTTGTTGATGTTACATTCTTTGAATCTCAACCTTGTGCCTCATGTCTTACATGTACCAATTTTTGATAAAATCTATGATTGCTTCTACATCTCTAATTATCTCTAATTATCTCTAATTGTACTGCCACTAGGATTGACTTTATCATCATCATTCATATCCAGCACAGGCCCAAATGATTCAGGTAATGTGTCGAACCTTGATCGCACTGCGCATTAGCCTCCTCCTAGACAATTGATTGCACTTCAAAAACGTATACAATCCACTCAAAATGCTAGCCCACATTATACTTTCTTGAATTATCATCGTCTCTTGTCACGCATTATGCTTTTGTATCAACTTTGTTCTTTATTTCCACTCCTAAGACTACACGTGAAGTTGTAACACCCTATGTTGTGCAGACTCTTCATATTTGCAGGTTAACCCGTCTCGATGTGACACTGGTGCGGGTGGGAATGCGGGTGCATGTCGAATTCGGTAAATTCGATCCGGACACTTTGATTGAGGCCGAGAAGATTTGGGGAAGAAATAGTTCCCGATGACGTAAAGAGGACATCTTGAAAAAGTACAAAGAAGAGAAAATCAGTATTGTTGTTTTGTATATAGTATTCGCTCACCTAAAATGAATCTAAGAGTAAAAGTGATCATGGATGGTGATGGATGGTGATGAGTGCTCACGCATGATCCAATAAGCTTTCATAATGAACTAAGACATGCTTAAAGAAGTATCTAGTAGTGTTCAAAGGCTAAAGAGCCATCATAAATAGATCATGGATGGTGATACTTGATAGTTGCTCACGCATGGTCTAAAGAGTTAAACTAATGATATACCTTGAATCGGTAGGCCAAGGACACCCTTTCACGAGTAATGGGCATGTATGAACTATGTTAGCTTGAAGTAGTAATGAGATATCCCTTCATGAATAGCTTGACTTGGTAAGACAAGACCAAGCATGGTAGCTTGAGATAGTAGAACTCATGGATTGCTTTGGATTGAGAGATCGTACCCTTCCAATTGTAGCTTGAACTAGCATAGAGGATGCTTGCATGATAGCTTGACTTGGTGAGGCGACAGTAAACCACTTCATGATAGCTTGGATTGAGCAATAGTACCCTTCCTTCGGTAGCTTGGACTTGCATGAGAGTATGTTTTCCATGATAGCTTGGTCTTGCATGATGAGTTGTTTTTCCTTGATAGCCTTGAATTGGTAAATCGTAACCATTCATGAGTGACGATATGTCTTGGACTAGCAAAGAAGTACGCTTCCGTGATTAGTAAGAATGACTAAAGAGGGACAAGTCCCTAATCAAAGTAGCATGTTTATGATAAAACAAGATTACTTCAAGGAAATACTGTAAGTATGTTTTGATATGAGGTTTACTTGTATGACATTAGATTAGCTTGGATTGTTGCTTGAGTTGCCTTCCTTGATATGTATGACTACAGGTGATGACCCAAGTCTTGAGTAAGAATAAGTTGAGGTTAATGGAGAAGTGTTCCTCTTATGATATGATGACTTATGTGCATTGAATATGCTTATGACTTATGTTGTTGTCTCTTATATTTATAGATTATGTCTTATGTTAACTAATGCCTATGATATGCTTATGTCGCTGATTTATGCTAGCCATCATATTAGTACATGTTTGTACTACCGCAAACACTTGCCTACATTCTTATCAAATGTAAGGTCTGTCGATATAGACTTCCATCCCCACGGGCCACGGCTAGAATCTTAGTAGAGCAAGCAAGTGAAGATATGGCGAGTCCTCATTACATCAAGGATTTGACCACCTTTCTTTACGTCTTTCTTTTCTGTCTTAGAACTATTGTATGGGTTGTGTCCCAAGAATATTCAAGTATTAGATGGTTTAAGACAAGTGTTAAAGACTTCTGGTTCGTTTTATGAAAACTTTGATTGTATTGGAAAATATTTTAAATTTTCGCACCCTTTTTTATTATTTTATGTTATGATATGCTAAGTGGCTTGTATGAGGCGTCTCAGGGTCTTATACGCCTTGTTACATCTAAGGGGTACCCCTGGGTCGTGACACAAGTACTCCTTTTGAATGGAGGCAAGGCTATATTGATGATAGGTCTGTTTTACATACAAGTTGTACTTGTGTCTCCCTTACTACTACGGGTAAATCTAATGTTTGTTGTGGTCAGGTTGATCAGCTTAAGGCTCGCCTTGTTGCCAAAGGGTATACACAGATAGTTGGGCTTGAATATAGTTATACTCTCACTCCCATGGCAAAAATAGCATTTGTCCGTCTTTTCTATTTGTGGTTGTCATCGTTATTGGACCTTCATTAGTTGGATTAAGAATGATTTTCATCATTGTGATCTTAAGGAAGAGGTTTATATGGAGCAGCCACGTGGTTTTGAGCTTTGTTGGTCAAGGGAGTCTAGTAGCCATGTATGTTGATGGCGTAAGTCACTCTATGGTCTGAAACACCCTCGTCGAGCCTAATTTGGGAAGTTTAGCACAACAATTCAAGAGTTTGGCATGACTAGTAGTGGAGCTGATCACTCCGTGTTTTATAGGCATTATGCACCTAATCTATGTATTTATTTGGTTGTTTAAATTACTGATATTGTTATCACCCGCAATGATCAAGATGGTATCGTTAATTTGAGGCAACCTCTCTTTCAACATCTCCTAACTTAAAGACTAAAGAAATTTCTAGGTATTGAGGTTGCTCAGACTAGATCACGTATGGTTATTTCTCAAAAACAAACATGCCTTAGACATTCTTGAGAAGACGGGAATTATGGGATGTAAACACATTGACACTCCTATTGTTTAGAATGTTAAACTCATTCCAAGACAAAAGGAGCCACTCAGTAATCCAGGTATAGACAGTCGGTTGAAAAGTTGAATTATCTCACAATGACTAGACCTGACATCTCTTTTCTTGTGATTGGTGTAAGTCAGGTTTTGAATTTTCCTTGTGATAATCATTAGGATGTAGTTATTTGTATACCGCAATATATGACGCCAGCCCTCTGTAAAATACTACACTTCGAGGATCAAGGTCATGAGCATATCATCGATATACATTGATTGGGTAGAATCACCATCTGATAGACGTTCTATATCTGGATATTGTGTTTTAGTAGGAGGTTACTTGGTGTCGTGGAAGAGTAAGAAACAGCGTGTGGTTGCTTGATATAATGCAAAAGTAGAATAGCAAATAATGGCTTTAGCAACTTGTGAGCTAGTTTAGATCAAACAATTGTTGAGAGACCAATTGTTTGGAAAAATCGATCATATGGAACTTGTGTGTTACAATCAAGCGCCCTCCATATCGCAAATCAATGTTTCGGGATAACACTAAGCACATTAAGATTGATTGTCACATTTTCAGAGAAAAGATACTCTCAAGAGATATTGTCACCAAATTGGTTAAGTCAAGTGATCAACTCACGTCCTCGTACAATTACATAGTTAGGTACATTTGATTTTTATGCATCAGCTGAAAGAGGGGGGGGGGGGGGGGTTCAGAATAAGAATAGGAATAGATATACACAACCCTACTTAGAATAGGAACAACAATTGTATATAGTATCCGACTTGGTAAAGGATTGTATTATAGTGTCTATAAATAGGGTTCTCTGTGCACTAATGTAGATACACATTCAATAATATTTTCTTCAACATTTCTCACATATATGACAAGGGGCAAATAACTTAAAGATATCCATCAAGTAAGCTTATAATTTGAAAATGGATTACTTCGCACCAATGATTCATACACTCCCCCAAAACCTCAAATGTAGACACATATCATATCTCAGATAAAGAAACAATTTGTAGTAGATCTTCGATGAATTGGATTCATACCATAACACTTTTACCATCATTGTGTCCAAGGTCCAACCAATTGTTATCTGGGCTATATCAAGTGCAAGACTAGATATTGCTAAAAGCATGGTTTTAACATATATTGATAAATTCCAGTGAGGATCCAGGTGGGACATTGTGTTGATTTAAAGACTATTTATAAACATGTGTTAAATGGGTCATAATACTTGTGGCAGAAGTTTGACAGACACATATGTCATCCTCCACTGATCTACATAATGTTTACCTAGTCTAGCAGACATGTAACACCAGTTAAGTAGATCACCCTTTGTTTGACTACCAAATCTGCAACTGTAATACCCTAATTAAGGAGGCTAATGATTGTGGCTGCCAAGAAGTTGAGACAGGAAAATGTTCTCTTGTGTGAAATCCACCCTAAGATTGAGGTGAACTGCACTTTATCATTTCCTGCTGATACATGATTTATCATTTGATTTCTTTCTTGAGTTCTTCATAGGGACCAAGTACTGGTCTCCTGCTTGGATGTGGAGAATTAAAAGCAGGTTTGGAGAGATTAGCCCAATGCACATGAGAAACATGTACTAATGGGTCAGGGACAACAGATTTGTTTGCTACATCAAAAAAGTAGAGAGTAGTGGATCAGATTGCTACCTCTCTTCAAATGATAGCACCTAATTTAATTGATCTGAGCAGAGAAAGGAGATAGATAAGTCATATTATGTGCAAGGCTTGTTTAAGAGAGAGACTTGAGTTACGTAAAAATAGTGAAAATTTTGAAAGTTGGTTTAATGATATCATTATAATAAATAAAACAAACTTGGCACTGCCATGAAATATAACTAACTTGGCGCTGCAAGCTAGTGACTTGCACATGATGCTACGATGAATCAATAGGAGAAGGTTAAACTTGTTGCTCAGAAAAATATGAGGGACAATTGAACTTAAAAATAAACACGTTACCAGCTTGACTAGATTGCTGACAAAGAATTATGATACATGCTGCTGGTTCAGCAAAGATAGAATGCTGACTAGACAAGTGAGTTGATGAGAACTACTGGCTGGAGAAAAATTGATTGTTGATTTGACATATCAACTATGATATATGGCTAACTTTATAAGTAGCACATGTAAATCAATGATAGACAAAACGGATTGACTTGAAATATCTGCTGACATGGACTGATATCGGTCCTTGACGGGACAGACAAACAATTGGAGCAGAGATGCTTTTCCAGGAATATAAATAGGAGCTGAGACTTCAAGCCTGATGTGTGAAGGACTTCGAGGGTGATCTTTACAGTTGTGCTCATCTTAAAGACCAATAATCAGAATTGAGAGGAATGAGGAAAGAAACAAAGATGGACACTAAAGAGATATGGTTTTACACTAAGTCTCCAATGGCAGACAAGAATAGAAGACTATTTGGAAAAGAAAAAAAAAAACCTCAACTGCAAGACTAAGGTGGTCAGAAAACCGGGATATCATGTGCTGATATCATATGTAAACAAGTGAAGAGAGAAAACTCTTACCAGAGTGGTAATTAACATAACATTATAGGGCTTTTTGTACAATAGATTTGAAGAAAATTTCCTAATTCTTGTGATTCTCACCAAGTATGGAGAGAAATTTGATCTTAACTTTTGAACCAAGATCCAGAGCCAAAGGAAGAAAATATTGAAGTTCATGTTCACCTAAAAACTTTCTAACAAAGTATGTGAAGTTTGTGTTTGCCACCTCAAGATCAATGCAGATTCCACAGTCTAATCAGTCATCGATCCTAAGAAATTGAGTGTCCCATACATTCTTCATGTGTTGTCTCTGGTTCTTGATTCAGAAGCCTTGGATCACCTGATCAGTAACAGACATCTATTCTGTTTGACTTTAAACAATAATGAAATTCCGTTCCTCCTGTAGTTTAGCCTTTTCACATATGATAAGATGTCATTGCAATCGAGCTATATCTCCTTCATTGACAACACTTCATGCTTGATTACAAAGAAGCCAAGTTGCAGGACGTATATTTTGGACTAGAAGTTTCTTCAAATTCCTAATGCTATAAATATTTAATGACAAAGACAATCCCACAAATCGTTCTTTGAATAACTTTAATAATTTGGAGCAAATATGAATATCTAGTAAGGAAGAGGTAACAATCAATGCATTTCAAGGAGCTTATTTTCCATGGAGAAGGTCATGCCACACTAACAGGCATCCCTAAATCATAGTGAACTAATATTTATAAATGAGGATCATTAAATGCATTAGCTAAGAACTCAAAGATGAAAGACTTGGAAGAGGCAGTTATGGTTTTAGCAACAAAGCAGAAGAACAAAAAAGAAGTTGTCCACTTACGTCTCAATCAGTACAGCAAACTGTTGATTTTTGTTCTAATTAATGTCAGAAAAAGGAAGGAAGGATGACAATAAGAAGAAATGCATTTGATACAAACCAGCCCACAACCTGATTTCAAATATCAACAATTAATTTGAAGTACTTACCAGTGTTTGACATAAGATTGCACCTTTAGGGGTATTAACAGGTTTGACAACCAGTTCATGATTGTGTTCCTTCACTAATTTGGCAACAAGCCATTTTCCAGATTGTTCTTTCTTCACAATTATCATTGCCTTACATCCTTCCCTAATTGCTCTGCACTTTTTTTTCCCATTCTGACTTTGTCTACTTTTACTAAAACCCTCTTTATTACAGACAAGTCGACGCCACACCAACTCCCCATTACGCATAGATCGTCGAAATGCATCTACTCGCATGATAAAGCCTAAATGTGTGGCATACGTGCTATAGTATGCTTTAGCAGCTTCTTCTGATTCAAATTCCATACCCACATAAGGTTCCATATTTGAGAGTCCTTCAACTTCAAGACCATTTGGAGTAAACTCCTTCTCAGTTGAAGTCTCTACAATCCCCACATCATCTGTTGCATTATCTGCTATGAGAAAGAGCAGAATCAGTTTGTGTAACAAATATCCAGTCCAAAGCTACCAACAATATGACAAGCTTAACAAAAAGTAGTAGTGTATTTTGCAAGGTAGTAAAGAAAGAAACTTTTTTTCTGTAAATCCCATACCGACATTAAAACAACCTTGATTTGTGGTGAACTCCTTTGCACTTGAAGTCTGTACCATCTCATCATCATGATTATTGCTTTCATCCACTGCCATGGCACGAGGGTAAAGCTAAATATGAGATAGCACAAGTAGTATGGGTAGAGAAAGGGGGATAAAGTGTTAGTTTTACGGCAAATTAGATTAAGGGGTTTGAAAAACTGGAACTGCAAGCTCTATTCAACAAATTGGCAAGACTAGTAGTTTCAACCTCCACAATATGTACAGAGAAATGCGGCTACTTACTTACTTACTTAGTATTATATACACATCCAAATCCCCAATTGTCAATAACAATTATGTTGCTTCTGGTTCCACACACCGGCAGTTTGTCTGCCCTGCCGAAAAGGAGGACGTGTTTGCTCCGATTTTTGGCCAAACGCCTTCTGATCTCACACAATTCAACTATCCAAAACGCTCTCCTAGAAAATGGTTTTAAAATAATTTATCAATTTATTAGATTAAAATTGCCAGCCCGTAAATATTACTATATCAAAAGTATAGATCATTTTTTTCATATTATTATTTATATGAATATAAAAGACTTCTTAGTTCAAATTCAATTAAATAGATAAAAATTTGGATTCATCTTATTATTCACATTTAAATAATTTATAACAAATAAAATAATATACTATTACATGTAGGAAGAAAATAACACCTTTTTAATTCTCGTTAAATAAAAATTGTTTAATGTCATATAACCAGTTTAAAAATAAATAAAGCTCATTAAAAAAAATTATATGAGAAAAAGAGAAGAACATGATCCATCCATAACAAAGTGATAATAACTATATTTATATGCCCAAAATTATGACGTATACAGATTTAAAAAATAGAATGTAAAAAAAAAATAAAAAACAAAGCTGATCATTTTGTGTAATTCAGACACTACATATGTATTATTAGCTTAATTATATATAGTATATGTAATATTGTGAAACATCATAGATTGAAGATAGAGAATTGATTTTAAATTATATACTTTTTTAATTTTTTTCTTCACTTATGCTTGAAAAAAATACTTAATAACATAGAGTTTATAATGTGAAAATGATAATAAAAAAAGACTAAATCAACCAGTAATTATATTATAATTGAAATAGGTTGTATAATTTGTATAGAAATAATTTGATAAAATATAGAAATTGTAATGTCTCAAACGTAATAAGCATTCGTAAACTATATTAAATTTAAATTGCTAAGTTGGATGCTATGATTATGAAAGCTTAAAAGTGATAGATTCTGAAAGCTTAAAACTGATAGAATTTATTATATCATCAAAGATTGAAGTTTAATAGATTTATGGAGGTAAAATTTAATAATTAAAAGAAAAATGAAAACACACAAATAAAGTAGATAAAAGAAATACATTTATAATATATAAAGATATAAATTTTTTGAATCGAATAAATAAAAAATAAAAGTGAAAAAAAGCAAAGAAAGGAAAATACTAAATAAATTGAAAAAGCAAAGACCTTTGATTGTTGATCCTTGCTGCGTATATCAGTTTGTCGTTGACTTAGAACAAGCGGAAAAAATCCGAAAAGGAAAGATTCAAGTGCCTTAGGGGATTCAAGCTTGGATTCGAGGTAGGTGATGGTTGTGATTCTATGATTGTGCGATATATACTTGTTCTCTGTTCACTGTATACATGTATATGTATGCATGTTGTAATATTGATCATAGATGTTCAAATTGATATCATGACTTAAATGTGTGCTCTTGATGTGTTATTGTGATGTGTGATTGAGATTAGGTTGCCACATTTAGGCATGCTAACTGGATCGGTTGCCACATTCTGGCATTAAAATTGAATCGAATTGCCACGTTTTAGCATGCTAAATAAGATGGATTGTCACGTTGTGGCATGCAAAATGGGATCGGTTTCCATGTTTCGACATAAAAATTGGATCGAATTGCCACGTTCCGGCATGCTAACAGTTTGATTTTGGGTTCCATGAGAGGATCAACTATGTGATGAAAACATGTGAATTGTGATGATGATTCTTATGATAGTATTGAATATGTTGATATTTATGTATGTGTTATAATGATTTATTGACTTGTCTATGTTACATTAATGGGATAGCCCCGTGATCTTACCTATACACGCATGTTGTGTACTGATTCGACACTCGCTCTTATTTTGTTGAGTATAGGGCATCTTCATGCGACTGTTGATAGACCTCGCTTAGGAGATCGACAATCATTCGAATTCAAGGTTGAGTTAGTTCTTCCGAGCTTTCTTGAGTTCTTTTTTTTTTTACAATCCCATATATTCGAACTTAGACTAGTTCTTTAGATGATTTTCTGTTAGACTTATGAACCTTGTAAGAGTTTTGGTACAATAACTTTTAGCTTTAGGCATATTTTTTGCATTCTTTTAGCTTATTTTAACTTGCTTCTATAGCTTAGATACCTTAGTTTTAGATTATTTCATTTGTTGGATGGTAGTAATGGGTCTCCCACCGGAGGGTTAGGGTGGGTGCCAATCACGACGATTTCAATCGTGACAAGTTGGTATTAGAGCCTAGGTTAGTGTCTTACAGAATGGTACGTTGACGTCCATACTTATCTTCAAGAGGCTATACGTAGAAAAAAATCAGTTCTTTCTACTCCTTCATGATATGACTTGAATCCAATTGGCATCTGGGTGATATAAATTAGTATCCTTCCTCCTTCACTCTATGGTTCAAACTAGAGCAACAAAAGTGGTATTACCGTCACTAGCAAGAGAGAATGTGTATATACTACTGATAGTTGAATAGGGTTACCATTCAGCACAAGTAGCCATTACCTCGGATAGATGACATTTTGATCATTGACAAGGTGCATAGGTTTTCTCTAGGATTGATTTAAAATCTGGTTACTATCATTTAAAGAATTAGGCGGCTAAGTATTGGGTTTGGAAAAATTATGTGATTGAAATTAACAGTTTTATGGGGCTTGCTGGCTAATATTGTCCCATGTGATATGAGTTGAGTTCAATTGGTATCACCCGATTCCAATTGGTATCTCAACGAAGTGAACTAGATGGAACACAACCAAGATAATTGAAACTGAGAAGGTTCCAATTTGTATCTGTCCTTGGGGATCATATAACGCATAAATCATTAGTAACAATCATCTATGGAGAAAAATAACTATTAATGATTTGGACTTATTAGCGAATTGTATCTTGGAACGGTAAATAAGTGCTTCTAGTTGTCTCAAATTATATATAAATGAAAGGGTGTATTACTTGAATGCTTTTTATGATTAGGTGTCCAGTATTGCTTGACTAAATGTAATATTTGCAATGTGTTGGCCTAAATGTTGAAAGTGCGCTAGTTGTAACCACTTAAGTATCGTGGGACTGGTTGTAAAAGGAAAATCATCATGATATTAGGCGCAAGGGTCTAGATAAATTATGATGTGATTTGTAAGAGAGAAATATTGATTGTGTGTTAGATCAAATGATAATCATGAGAATGTCTGGGTGTATCTTGGGAGCGAGTGAATTTTAGTGTTGAATGTAACGTAAGAGAAATTGTGGAACCTGTGTCGTTAAGATTTACTAGAAGTAACTAATGATTTTCCTAGATATAGGTATTATTCTAAAGGTATTAAGTAAAGCTGGGACATTGGTGGAAATTAGAAAAGATAAAAAGCCCAGAAAATTAGTTGGCTTGGGTTCTGTTTTCATTATGGTTGGTGGGGCGGGATTCTTCCTGCCAGAGCAGGGTCGTTGGAGCGAGATTTTTCCCGCTAGAGTGGGACAGGCCGAAACAAAATCTCATATTTGTCTCCTCTATTTTTCTAGTCATAATTATGAACCCCGAATTGTACATTTGTATTCAACAGTCGATTATAAGTTATAAGGTGTGTCAAAATTGTGGAGATTCTGGGCATATGGGGGTCGGATTAAGTGGTCACAAGTGCTAAAATTGTTGTTGATTCGGATTCTACTTATCCGTACGTGTCAGTGCAATTTCTTGGTTATTTCATGTGGGTTGTGATATAGTTGATGCCCCCATCCATGTTTTTACCCTTGTCGAGGAGTCAGTCATAGTCACCCATGTATATCGTGTTGTTCTGTTGTGTGGTAGATTCATAGATTTGGGTGAATTTAGTTATGCTGGATACTATTGACTCGATATAATCATAGGCATGACTTGGTTGTTCCCCTATTATACCGGGCTTAATTATTGGTGTCAAGACAGTAACTTTAGAGATCTCTGATAAGGAAAGATCAGAACGGGAAGGGGTGTACAAGCCTAAGCTAGCTAAGATCATATCCTTCATTCGGGCTAGAAAACTGGTACGACAAGATTGCTTGGTGTAATTGACTCATATTCGGGAGGTTGAGATCAAATCCCTTTCTATTAAGTATATTTATTTGGTATTAGAATTGAGAGAGCTTAAAGCTTAAATCCAAGGGCTTCTTGATAAAGGTTTCATCCGTCCTAGTGTTATTCTATGGGGTGCTCTTGTCTTGTTTGTTAATAAAAGGAGGGTAGTATGAGGACTGGTGATTTTACATGAACCCATAAGGGAGTGGATTAATACTGGAATGGAAATCTTATGGATAAAGGAAATTCTATTGAGTATACTTGGGTGAAGGAAATTGATGATTCTAATTAGAAAGTGCATACCAAGATTGGGTTAGTCTTTTGAATTTGATGACACGAGTTTGAGGTGTTATGTCGATGAAAATGCTGACCTGTAGATATAGTGAGGGACGACTAAGCTCAATGATAATAAGACTTTGTAGTATATTAAGACGAGATGCACCTATATAATAAAATTGTGGCTAAGCGAATTTGGTGTAATAATTACGACTTGCAAATAATTAAGGTTGTATATTTCTATTATGTGGTGAGTAACGTGGTTGTATGTGAAGTTTTAAGAGTTGGTGGGACACCACTCATATAGAGTTTTAAAGAAATAAGTATAGTGGGATGTAGTACAACCTTTAAAGAGAAGCGAGGGCAAAAATATTGTATTGATTGGAAAGGCTAAAAAGTTATCTTTAAAGGTGTTCATAATTGGGTGTAGAGATGCATAATTTTCTTACCGTTGTTGTGATTATGGTAATAGTATCACAAGTCAATCAGAGAAGTTATAAACTATTGAAAATGACTCGAGAAAGGAGTGTACAGACACTAGCTCTAGAGTGATGATAAGTGCCTTGTTTTGTTTTGAATTGAATAAATAGATCTCCGGGAATCGATCTTACAGTTAGGGGTATTTTCTGAGTGTAGAAAGTTAAGAGTGTTGTTAAAAGAAGAGAACTATTTTTTAAATCTCACTGCTCGATTCAGCCGCTGCAGCGAAGCCGCTACAGTAAGATGGGTGTCGTTGTAGCAAATGAGGCAGGGATTGAAATTATAAGATTTTTGGGAATTTTTAGACGAGAGGTCACTGGTTCAAAAAGTGTCGCTACAGCGGGATAGGTGACGTTGTGGCAGGTCCAAAGCGACTGAAGGTAGTTAAATAAACATATAAGCTAATGTTGATAGATAAGGGGTTTATGTTAGACGATTGAATTAAATTCAGATTTTTCATTGTACATCTACATTAGTGGCAATATATTTTTCCAAGCTATGAATTTGCAAGGTGTGGAAATGGTCACTCTTATCAAGTATTGAGCATTTGAAAAGACTTACACTTATGTGACCATGTGTTTCATTTGTACATGATTGGAAGCGTTATTAACTAGTTATGGTCACACGTGTTTTTATTTTGTGGGTGGATGTCTAGTGGTGGATCTAGTGTATTGAAACTGCGATGTTCTTTTGAATGAGTGGGATAATTGGGAAGAATTTGGTTATTCATATGAATTATGTGGTGTTGTTCAGGAGTTGTTAAATTATTTCAGAGGTTGCACATGTAGCATCTTGATTAGAAGAATTTATAGAAGTGCTACCTTGCATAATAATAGTTGTCCGACAATCTTGATATTCTTCTCGCTAAGTTCATGTATCAATTATGTGTTGTTGAATGTGGGGATCATTAAATTCAGTTATGTTGTTCTTAAGAGGTAATCTGCAAATACCAAATCTAGCATTTTGATAGTGTTGTTGGAGGGTTGGTATGCTTGGACTTCTCCCTCGAGGAATATGTGATTTTTATTGAAACTTTTGTAACTTAAGCTTATGAAAATTTATGTTGTGTGATGGAAATGTTGATGAGAACTATGATTGTTTGGGTATATGAGCGTGTGTTGTTTGGTTTAGGTTCACCACTAATTGTCGCGAGTTTTAATTTTAGAATTTTATCATAGTTATGTGAGGAAGGATTAGTCCTTAAATTGTGCCAAGATCCTCGATAACATATGGTAGACGTGTGTACGATCAACATTATATATCACTCGAGTGTTGAGATTACTTCATTGAGGCATGATAATGGAGGATGTGTATGTATTAAATTGCTTGGTTTGAGGTTGGAGATGTGAAACCCTTAGGAGGTAAACGAGACTTGATAAGAAAGGCATGCGAGACAAGTACCCCTGGTAATTCAACGTTTCATACACTACTTTACCTTTATTTTACCCAAGTCATTCCTCGTTGATCACTCGGGGAAGATTGATGGGTAAATTGGTATCTACTGTAACAGCCTGATTCAGTCGTTATGAAAAAGTTAATGAAGAAAGAATTGGGGCCAGAAAACTCATTCGTAGTAACTTGGAATTACCCAACCTGGTCCAGATTTAGAAGAAATCAGATTCATTAAGTTGTAGGGAATATCTAATAATGAATAAGATATCTAATTGAGAATTTTATTATATGAGTGGATAACTAAAATGATAAGGAACCCGTAGCACTTTATGAAATCGAATTTGGACGAGTAGAACTCCCAGAATTGATCTTTTCGTGAATAGGTATATTCTGTCTGCACTGAAGCCGCTGTAGCGGGATTTAGGCCGGTGGTGCGGCGCCGCTGCAGAGGATTCATGGTTCCACTGGAGCGGGAATGGCACGTTTCAAAGTCTCTTATAAACCCAAAGATGAACCTATTTGATATTTTCATCTTTTAGGACTAAGGAGGTGACCCTAGACGAGTTATTAAAACTTCTTCTCCATATTTGAGGTTAAAGGTAAGGTTTTAACTCCCTGAATCCACTTTTTGATCTGTAAAACCTATTTGCTTTGGTTATTATCATTCGGAAGGATTTTGATCTAAGAAATATTATGTAATAAGCCCTAATTTGGGTATTATGATCTTTGGTTTGGTCTAGGGTTATTGAGTTTGTTATTATCCAATTTATTAGATCTTTGATTGTTGATCCTTGCATATATCAATTTGTTGTAGACCTAGAATAAGCGGAAAGAATCCCGAAAAGGGAAGATTTAAGTGTCTTGGGGGAGTCAAGCTTGGATTCGAGGTAGGTGGTGGTTATGATTCTATGATTATGTGATATATACTTGTTCTCCCTTCAGTGTGATACTTGTATATTTATGAATGTTGCAATATTGATCATAGATTTTTAAACTGAAATTATGACTTAAATGTGCGATCTTGATGTGTTATTGTGATGTGTGATTGAGATTGGACTTCCACGTTTTGGCATGCTAACTGGGATTGGTTGCCACGTTCGACATAAAAATTGAATTGGATTGCCACATTCCTGCATGCTAACTGGGATCGATTGCCACGTTTTTATATAAAAATTGGATCGAATTGTCACGTTTTGGTATGCTAACAGTTTGATTTTTGGCTCCATGAGAGGACCAACTATGTGATGAAGCATGTGAATTATGATGTTGATTCTGATGATAGTATTGAATATGTTGATATTATGTATGTATTATAATGATGAATTAACTTGTCTATGTTACACTAGTTGGATAATCGCGTGATTCTATTAGTACATGGTGATTGTGTACTGATTCTGCACTAGTTCTTAATTTGTTGAGTACGAGACATCTTCATGCAACTTTTGAAAGACCTCACTTAGAAGTTCGGTGATCATTCAAATTCAAGGGTGAGCTAATTCACTCGAGCATCCTTGAGTTCTCTTTTGGTACAGTCCCTTCTATATATATATATATATATATATATATATATATATATATATATATAAGGTTCTTTAGAAAGAAAAATAGAGAAAGACAATTTTTTAAGTTGAAAGACACTATTGGTTGAGAATTTATATTCGAACCTTCAAGCATAGCTCAAAGTTATTTCCTAGATAACAAAAATACAAGTTTTCCATTGATCTTTACCACTTGCACCCCCAAACAAGAAGTTATATCCCCAATAGCCATCATTGGCAGTATAATAATTTCGTTCATAGTAACACCTGAATCTTGAGATACAATCTTAAAACCAACTAACACTACTTGTTTTTTTTTTGTCCGTCTACTTCTATTTCATGCAATACTTGAATGAAATACAATTAAAGGAATTGAAAACCATGTTCCTCCTTGGATGCTTATTTAAGGGGATTATTTCGTAAAGAGGATTATCTTTCCACGAAAAAATGCTTTCAATCAATAAAATGAGGCCAATGTTGCATTTGAAGCTCAACATAAAGAAATAATTAGGAATACGACTAGAACTCAATGCTACAATATAGTCATATTTTTAGAAATTAAGTTATATAACTATTTAAAATACCATGGAAACTTTATCAAGGAGTTCCTCAAACATTATAAAAACGTAGGGTCAATACTTTTCAAGATTTTATACATGCGAAACAAATTGTGTTTCCTTCTTTTATTTCATCTAAATGTTTTGTTTTTTTGCTTCTACAATGTCTGTTTTTCTATTAATGTGGTGTCTTTTGTGATTCCAAGGTCATTTGTCATTGGAAATGTTTTTTTTTAATTAAAGAGAGTGTTTTAAGTAGATTGATTGTTGGATGCTTTGGTATCTTTCTTGAGATTTTTTATAGCTAGACTAATGGATCTGTTGGAATCCGACTTTCTTATGCACAATCATCATTCATGAGCTTAAATTGAACCGTCCTATCATTCTCGGGCTATCAAAAAGTAAGGTAATATACATTTTGTACTTATATTAGGAAAGACGTTCCTCATCACTTGAAATTGATATACGTTCATACTTATTTTATACTAATAATTCTAATCATAAAGAGGAATGTATACAACCGACTCAAGTTCAAATAACTGGACAATTCATCAATTTTTTCACAAAAAGTTACTAAAGTTCATAATGTTTTGAGATAAGTATGTACCTCGGCTCAAAAGCTACAAGACAACTTTGTACTCGTTGCAATCTTATTAATTCCCTGAATGATGGGATCTTTAGTTGATTAATCATGTTTAACAATGAAAAAAATTCTACCAAGGATTGACAAATGTTATGACGATGTGGGAACTTTGTATATTAAAATGATAAACCATGAATTGTGATCACCTTTTAAAATCAAGGTAGAATTAGTGTTAAACATGCATAACGTGTGTTGTACATGCATATCATGCATTATACGTGCATCTTGTGGTTTGCATGTTCATCTATGTTGTATGTGCATCTTGTTGGTCAACAAGAAAGTTTCTGTATTAATATTATTTTGATGAGAAATGTTTGATAGATAGAGCTTATGCCTCGTCCATTTTGATATTAAAAAGTTATTATTATTATTATGACCTCAGAAAGTTTATTTTTACAATAGTGTTGAAAATTAAATTGTGAAAAAGTGCAAGTATCAATGTACTTTTAATATTAAGATTATTTTATAAAGAGAAACTATTTTTAAATATTTTTTTATAAAAAAATTAATATAATATTAATTTTTATTAAATTAAAATGTAAATATTTATATTTTTATCAATGTTATATATTTTTATGTGAGGCTTAAAATCTTTGATTGTAACACCTTGAATCTTGAGATATAATCTGTCACGATCCACAATGTGGTGATTGGAACCCACACTAATCCTCCGATGGAAGAACCAATACTACAACCCAACTAAACAACTTAACCAAAAACTTAGACATTTAAAGATACAAAAGCGGGTTTAAATGATAATAAAAATGGAGTCCCCATAAACTCCAAACTAGTGTAGAAGTCTTAACCCGTTGAACCTAAAAGTCATTGTACCAAACTCTAAAATTCACAAGTCTAAGATATAGGGATACAATCACGAAGGCTAAAACATAACAATATCTAAATAACTCGTATAAGTCCGAATGCAGTGGTCTTAAACAAGAGAGATACATGGCAGGCTGAAATAATTGACTCACTCTTAAATCTAATCACGGTCAATAGTCATCTAATAGAGGTTTGTCAGTAGCGGCCTAAGGATGTCCTGTACTCAACAAAGAAAGAGCAAGTGCAGTATCAATACACAACTACAGTGTACTGCTAGGATCACATGGCTATCCTAGTACAACATATATCAGAATCACAACAAGATAAACATGACATGTACAAAATATGTATGTACATTGTTATCTTTTGAGAGCAACATATGTATGTCTAATATCAATCATCATCAAATATGAAAGTAATCATTACAAGTAAATACACAACACAATTCAATGGTCCTCTCACGAAACCCAATTCAATGGTCCTCTCATGGAAACCAATTCAATGCCCCTCTCATAGAGCTCATACCCAAACTGTTAGTATATTTGAACGTGGTACCCGCTCTCAATTAATATGTCACAATGTGACACCCGATCCAAGTTAGTATATCAAAACGTGACACCAGATTCAATATTTGCGCCAAAATGTGCCACTGAATCTAAGTTAGTGTGTTGAACGTGACACCCGACCCAACCATCGTACCACAATCACAATCACAATGTACATTCTCATAATTATACAATCACGTGCCGATTCATGGCAGACGATTGTTCATTCATACTTATTTACATTAGGTTTATCAATAGGCTTCAGTCACATGCATCCATGCATTACAATGAAGCAATTACTAACATACATCACAAAACATGAAATTAGACTATTTCCTACCTCGAATTCAACCTTGAATCTCATAAAGAATTTGAATCGTCCCTTTCCGGATTCTTTCCACTTGTTCTAAGTCTACAAACTATTAATATACGTAAGGATAAATAATCAAATGTTTAATTAATCGGATTATAGCCAACCCAATAACCAAGATCCAAATTAGGATCCTAAGGTGCAGCTAGGGTTTTTCCCCACCATCCAATTTAATCCAAAACCCTCCCCCAATAATACATGATCAAGATTCCACTTTCAACGGATCAAGAAATAAATTTGGAGAGTCAAAATATTACTTTTAGCATCGAAAATGGTGGGAAAAAAAATGAAGAAAACACATGGAATCATCTCCTAGCTTTCAAGAATCAAACTGGCAGAAAATAATATTTTTAGGGTTTATTTCTGACATTAGTCGCAATTGTCCCATTATGGCGGCCCCCATCCCGCCACAACGGCCCTTCCGTGGCGAGAATAATCCTTCCCTTGAAGCTTGCACAAAAACAGTGAGTCAAATTAAGAGTTTCAAACTCCCATTCACAACAACATTCAACCCATGACACTTAGAAACTATATTTCATGCTAAGCTTGATTTGGGGAGTTCTACTCGCCAGAATTCAATTGTAAAGTTGTACGAGATTCTTAACGTGTGAGATATTCACTCATGCAATCAAATCATTATTAGATCTCTCATCTTCTACTAGATCTTCCAAGACATCACAAACTTGGATTTTTATCAAAATCTGGACCAGGCTAGGAATTCTCAAGTTGGTACCAAAAAGTTTTCCGATCCAAAAAATTTTCTCCATTATATTTACCATAACAACAAGAACAAGTTTAGTTTACCCATCACTCGTCCCCGAGTGACAAATTAGGAGAAAAAAAATAAAGCAAGGGTAGAGTAGTATCGGAATCATTGAATAACTCGAATAACTCGGGGTACTTTTCCCACGTACCTTTTCTATAGACTCTGGGCTGCTAGAAGCTTAACTTGGATACTTTTAGCCTTATCCTGATCATCTTTAACCAAATAAACTCCCAAAGGTTTCAGATATTCAGCACGAAACCACCATGTGGGTGATCTACACATCTTCCTATACAATGCCTTAATAAAGTCATCTCAATACTCAAGGGATAAATATTGTTGTAAGTCAACTTTACTGACATAATCGATTCCCAACAACCAACACAGTTGATCGTACACATGTCTTCAACAGGTTATCAAGAACTTTGACACAATCATTGGGGCGAAACCCTTTTACACTTAGACATGATAAAATTTTGAATTCATACTCGCTATGGTTAGAACTGAACTTGAACCAACAAAAACACAAGCATGGTATCCAAACAATCACAATTCTTTTCAACATCCCTATTTCACCATATAAATTCCCATAAGCTTAAGTTATAAAAATTTGATCTTTAGACATTAGATACTCATTGAGTGATATGTCCAAGCATACAAACCCACTAACAACACTATAGAAATGATAGATTTAGTATTTGTGATTGTACATTACCCTTAAAAATAGTAGAATTGGACCCAATGGTCCCTACATTCAACCTCACATAATCGATACATGACTTCGACGATAAGATGAATATTAACATTGTCGGATAGTATAAATACGCATGGTAGCTTTTCTATAAATTTTCATAATCAAGTTGGTACATGTAGAAATACTAGAATACTTTAACAACTCCAAGACAACACCAAATATGTCATTTAATTAACAAAAAACTTGTGAATATTCCTACTGAACCAAGATAACATCGCAGGATTGGTACACTTGATCCACCACTTGGGATCCAACCATAAAAATGAAGATACACGTGATCATAGTTAGAGAATCATACTCACATCCATCATAAACACTCTAACCGTTTACCGTATTATAATCCAACAGTTTTAAATGAAACTTTTTTTAGGTACTTTAACAATCAAAAGTAATAAACTTTACTACTCAACCCAGGTGTAAGTCCTTTCAATTGCTTAGCACTTGATACAATTGATCATTCTCACCTTACCAACTCATACCTTGATAATATATATCACCACTAATGTAGACTTGCAATGAAAAATATATTGTAAGTTCAAACGTATAACACAATCTCCTTATCTATTAACATTATCTTGTACCTTGAACATCTTTATAAATTCATGGATCTTCCCTTATCATTAATCGTATCTCCATCGATCTAACGATATCTTTTGCCAAAAATTCACTCGTACTCGTTACTAAACACAAAAACAAAACCAGAACATTTATCATCACGCTCGAGCTAATATCTCAACACTCCTTTCTCAAGTCTTTTCCCATAGTTTTAACCAACTTGATGGATCTTTGAAACTATTACCATAGACACAACAATAAATGTATTCACACATCTCGGAACCCAAATCTCTACCCCTATGAAGCTAACTGTTTAGCCTTTGCAATTAAATACAATAGTCTTGATATTGCCTCTGTCTAAAGGTTGTACTACATTCCACTATTTTTCTTTATTAAGACTCTTTTAAATTCGATTCGCGTGGTGTTCCACAATGTCTTAAATCTTTTCATACAACCACATTATTTATCAATATTAGAAACCCACTACCTTCAATACTTGCAAGTCGTAATCATTATACAAAATTTGCTTAAACAATAATCTTATTATATAGTTTCATCACGAACTCTTATTACTATTATGCTCAGTTAGACCTGACTATCATTACGAGGTCAACCTTTTCTGATCAACACGACACCTCAAACTTAGGTACACTCATTAAATTCTAAGGACTAACCCAATTTTTATATGCATTTTCTAACTAAAATTTTCAATTTCCTTTGCCCAAGTATACTCAATGGAACTTTGTTTATTCATAAGCTTGTCATTCATGTATCAATCCAATCCTTTATGGCTTAAGATAAATCATCAATCCTCTTACTACCATCTTTTTTCTTAATAAACAAGAAATGTTCACCCCCACAAAGAAGCAATAGGATGAAATGTAACTTTTATCAAGATGCTCCTAGATTTGAGTTGTAACCTCTCTCAATTCTGGAGGAGCCATGCAACAAAAAAAGGATGGAATTCCAAGTCAATGCAGAAATCTATTTCTTTAGCCAGAGACATACTAGGAAAATCAGTATGAAACACTTCCTTAAACTCAGACACTACATGAATAGACTCAATAGAGGGAGACCAAACCTCAACATCCCGAACATCAGACAAATAAGCCAAACAACCCTGCCCTACCAGTTTCCTATCCATAATAGAGGATATAATCTTAACTAGCTTAGGCTTGTACACCCATCCCCACTTTAATCTTTCCCTACCGGGAATCTCTAAAAGTCACAAACTTAGCATTACAGTTAATTATACATAATATGGGGACAACCAAGTCATTCCTAAGATTATATCAAAGCCAATCATATCCCAAAATAACCAAATTAGCGCAAGTCTGAAAACCAATAAACAAGACAATCACAATAGGGTAGAAACATGAGTAGGGACATCAAGTACATCACAAACAACACAAAATCTTAAGGTAATTGAACCAACACATAAGAATAACTAGAACCCGGATCAAACAAAATAATAGCCATCTAGGCACAAATAACAACGACACTTGTGACCATTGCATCTGACACCTGAAACTTGATTTTACCCAAAAAAGGATAAAACTGAGCCCTGTCATCTTGATGGGAAACCTCCGTACCTGGGTGCACTATTCCTCTACCTGCATTACCATCCCCTGCCTCAATGGACTTGCAATTTTTCTCCAAATATGCCCAGGTTTCACAATTTTAACTCACTTAATAACTTAACAAAGTAATAATTGCTTCTATTATAGTAGTCGTATCATGACCCTCTTTGATATACACATATAGGAAATCATTGTAGAAATCTAACCTCATTTGTCGCAACATAATTTCATCATTTACTAAGCAATCCATACATGATATGACAACAATATTAAATGCATTTTCCAAGTAATGGTGTTCATTATCAAGCCGTCCCTTACAAAACTTATTGAATGTTGTCACTTATAATCTTTGATTCTGTAAATTTGACCTTATCACTTCACATATCAATCAGTTTGCTCTTTTAGACTGAAGCAAAGTGGAGTACTATATTTGGATAAAACACAAACTTTTGACTTAAAGGCTACAACAATTACCTTATGTTTCTCTATATATTCAGGAACTCATCTCTCCTCCTACCCTTAATGTTCAAGGTATATACTTCGCTATATAGTAAGTTATAAAATATTTCCCAAAGTCATGAGTAGTGCAATTAATAGTGACACTCGACGTAAGACCACCGCCACGATTTGGTGTCTCCCTTGAAATGATATGTCACAACTATCCATATTGTGAAGCAACTCATGACAGTCAATAAGGAATCCTATGAATCATAAGATTCAGTACCCAAGAAAAATGAAGGTTTCAACCTTAAGAACATAATAAAAACCTCATGTTTGTCTCTAGTCCATATCGAGTCATGAAAACATACCTATTTTCAAGGACACATTTTCTATTGTTGTTGTTGTTGTTTCTATCTTTATAACTCCATTACTAACCAAATGTGAAATAGAAGGAAAAAATTCAGAAATCAATTTGTATCACCTAGATACCAATTGGATTCAATTCATAACACGAAAGAAGTAGAAAGAAATGAGTTTTTTTCCTAAAGTCCTATAGTCTCTCGAAGAAAAGTACAAACGTCTTCGTACCGTTCCGCAAGACTCTACTTGAGTCGTTTTGGTACAATGATATCAATTGACGTACGGCTCTAATACCAACTTTGTCATGACCCAGACCGTCGCGATTGGCGCCCACACCAATCCTCCAATGAGAGAATCCTTATTACAACCAAACTAAACAACTTAACCAAAAACTCAGATATTTAAAGATACAAAAGTAGGTTAAATGACCATTAAAATGGAGTCCCCATAATCTCCAAGAGTTTAAACAAATAATTAACAAAACTAATGCGGAAGTCTTAATCCTTAGAAACCTTAAAATCATTGTACCAAAAATTAAAAAATCACAAGTCTAAGATATAGGGATACAATCTCGAAAGCTAAAACACAACAACGTCTAAAGACCTAGTATAAGTCTGAAAAGAGTGGAGTTACACAAAAGAGATCTAGGGCAGCCTGAAATAATTGACTCACTCTTAAATCTAATCACGCAATTGTCATCTAATGGAGCGGCCTAAAGATGTCCTGTACTCAACAAAGAAAGAACACGTACAATATCAATACACAACTACAATGTACTCCTAGGATCACGCGGCTATCCTAGTAACAACATATATCAGAATGACAACAAGATAAACATGACATGTACAAAATATGTATGTACATTGGTTATCTTTTGAGAGAATCATACATACGTCTAATATCAATCATCATCAAATATGAAGTAATCATTACAAGTAAATACATAACACAATTCATTGGTCCACTAACATAACCCAATTCAATGGTCCTCCCATGGAACCTAATTTAATGGCCCTCTCATGGAACTCATACAAAAACTGTTAGTGTATTTGAATGTGGTACCCTATACTAATCAATATGTCAGAATGTGACACCCAATCCAATATATATGCTAGAATTTGGCACCCGATCCAAGTTAATATGTCGGAACGTGACACATGATCAAATATATGCGCTGAAACGTGGTACTTGATCCAAGTTAGTATGTAAGAATGTGACACCCGCTCTAATCATCATACCACAATCACAACCACAATGTACATTCTCATAATCATACAATCAAGTGTTAATTCTTGAAGTAGGATCATTCCTTCATACTTATTTAGATTAGGTTTTATCAATATGCTTCATTCACATACATGCATTACAATGAATCAATTACTAACATACATTACACAAAATATGAAATCATACGATCACCTACCTTGCATCCAAGCTTGAATCCCCTAAGACACCTTGATCTTTCATTTTCGGATTCTTTTCGTTTGTTCTAGGTCTACAAATAGTTAATGTACACAAGGATCGACAAACAAAGGTCAAGTTAACCGGATTATTGCAAACCTAATAACCCAAGACCCAAATTAGGATCCTAGTATGCAACTAGAGCTTTTTCCCACTATCTAATTCAATTCAAAATCCTCCCTAACAATATATAGTCAACATTCCACTTTCCACAAAATGGAAAACGTATTTGCGGAGTAAAAATCTTACCTTTAGAACCAAAAATCTTGGGAAACTATCAAGAAACCACCTAGGGTTGTCTCTGAGCTATCAAGAACAAAACTTGCAAAAATAACATTTTTAGGATTTATTTTCGACTTAAGTCGCGACTGTCCCAACATGCCGACCCCATCCCGCCACGGCGGCCCGCCCTGGCGAGAATGATCCCGCCCTTATGGCCTACATTGATACAGTGAGTCAAATTAAGAGTTTCAAACTCCAATTTCACAATACACATGCAATCCATCATACTGAGAAACTACCTATTCACGTTAAGATCGATTTTGGGAGTCCTACTCGCCCAAATTCAATTATGTAAAGTTTGTACATGTTTCTTATCGTATTAGTTATCCAATCATATGATAAAATTCATTATTAGATCTCTCATTCGCTACCAGATCTTTCTATACCTCAGTAACTCCGATTTAGCCCAAATTTGGACTAGACTAGGTATTTTCATGTTACTACCATAAAAATATTTTGCCCTAATTTTGTTCTAATTGGATTTCATAACGACTGGAACTGTTCTTTACATAATATTAGAATCATCTAGCACTACTCGTGTTTTCTGTCCATCTATTTCTATTTCTATTTCATACAATACTTTGTGCATATAACAAGATAATTGCCAATATCCTCCTGTAAGTTGACCATTTCCCACTACAAATGTAATGACCTGGGAGGTTAATTTCGGAATTTTGAACTATATGTTTTACGTGAGTTAAT
The DNA here is from genome assembly GCA_027789145.1 of Solanum arcanum. Lineage (NCBI taxonomy): Eukaryota > Viridiplantae > Streptophyta > Magnoliopsida > Solanales > Solanaceae > Solanum > Solanum arcanum. The sequence continues at coordinate 51,966,436 of CM050941.1, read as the reverse complement.
TAATTCATGGGTAATATTAGAAAAATGACTTAAATTGATAGCTAATGGGCTAAAGTGTTAATTTATTTAAGGTCCTATACTATACAACATATATTACTATTATATAGAAGAGTGGTAAGAGGACGACCAAGGGTATAGTGGTCATTTTACATTAATAACAAATGGACAAATTTCATTTCCAAAAGAAATAAGGGCAAATATGTAATTTTACATTAAAAAGGGACAAATGTCAATTTCAATAGCAAATTTTTGTAGATCCATTTCTCTTCCCTTTGTAGAACATCAGTCTTTCTTCAAACAAAAAAATTAAATTCATCCTTAGCACAAAAGACTTACTCAAACATGATTCTAAAGCATAATTTCTTCCAGCTCTCTTCTTTCAACAACCATTAATCGATTTGCAATTCAAAATTTCAGATACTATTATATAGAAGAGTGGTAAGAGGACGACCAAGGGTATAGTGGTCATTTTACATTAATAACAAATGGACAAATTTCATTTCCAAAAGCAATAAGGGCAAATATGTAATTTTACATTAAAAAGGGACAAATTTCAATTTCAATAGCAAATTTTTGCAGATCCATTTCTCTTCCCTTTGTAGAACATCAGTCTTTCTTCAAACAAAAAAATTAAATTCATCCTTAGCACAAAAGACTTACTCAAACATGATTCTAAAGCATAATTTCTTCCAGCTCTCTTGTTTCAACAACCATTAATCGATTTGCAATTCAAAATATCAGATATGTTTTCTTTCTTTGGTAAAACATGGTCAAAGAAAGGATCAGACGAAATAATAAATAATAATATATATATAATTTAGAAATTTTATATCATAAACTTTGAAAGCAAGTAGAGAATTGACAGAAAATTGAGATTAAAACATGCATAAATTTTATGATCAGTAAATTTTTGTAGGGAGAGTTTTTCTCAAAAATGTATGATGCTGGTGGCGAATTGACAAATGCACTGGAGAAATGTAAGTTCCAAATTCTACTTTTATGAACTATAATATTAATTTCTAGCAGCCCTGCGACTATTTCAAGTGCATGTGTTCTTCAATCTCTAACTTGGTTCCATTCAAATGTTATTAGAGTAAGTCCACAGAATATTTTTCTCTTCATTTCTATAAAGCGAATTTCATTTTTTCAGTTTTTTTGTCTTTGGAAATTATTTCTCTTTTCTTTACAAATTTTCACAAACTACTTGGTTGGATGAATAGGGAAGTTCTCGATCTATGTATCACGTCAAAATTAATTGAACTTCAAAATCGCTAACCAAAAAAATATGAATAATAATTTATAATTATAATTATTATAATAATAAATAAAAAATATGAAACACAGAGATGTATATGTACAAGAAGTGTTTATAATTTTTTTTCTTTCGAGGTTAATAATTAAATTTAAAATAAATTTTTTTAATTTGTGATATGTTCATTCATTTTGTCTGAATCTCAAAAATCTCTAACAAAAAAAATATGAATTATAATTATTATAATAAATAAAAAAAATATGAAACATAGAGATGTATATGTACAAGAAGGTGGAGTGGAGTATGCTCCTGCTTTTTAGGCTTTTAGCAGTGTAGGCTACTGTTCTTCATTTTTTTGCATTTTAGCAAAGATTTTCCCCCCTTTGACCTGAATATCAAAAATCTCTAACCAAAAAAATATGAATAATAATTTATAATTATAATTATTATAATAAATTAAAAAATATGAAACATAGAGATGTATATGTACAAGAAGTGTTTATAATTTATTTTTCTTTCTAGATTAATATTTATTTATTTTTTTTTAAAAAAAGATAGGGGAAGTGGTTATAATACGTGTCTTAAAGAAAATATATATTGCTTTACGCAATAACAAGTGGAGTGGAGTAGGCTCCTGCTTTTTAGGCTTTTAGCAGTGTAGGCTACTGTTTTTCATTTTTTTGCCTTTTAGCAAAGACTTTCCCCCCTTTGACTAACATATTACAGTGCATTCTTTATCACATTGATATGAAAAAAATTGCAATTTATAGTATTATTATATAATTTTTGAATATTAATTTTCTTTTTGCTTAAAATATTAAATTAATGTAATTAAAAGTGGACAGAGACAGTTCGTAATTATATAATGTTTTAATTGTTTATCTCACGATAGGTAGGTCGTATCAATTTTTCGACATCTTGTATCAATTTTTTGACAGCTTGCTAACTTTTATCATAAAATAGTTATCTATCCGAATTAATGTTTCAGATCTTACAGTTGGCTTTGTGAGCTTTCTTATTTGCGATGCCCCCACTAATCAAATGCTTTATAGGAATTAATATAATAAAAAAAATATGAAACATAGAGATTTATATGTACAAGTGTTTATAATTTTTTTTCTCAAGATTAATATTTAAATTTAAAATAAAAAATTTTAATTTCTGATATGTTCATTCATTTTGTCTGAATATCAAAAATCTCTAACCAAAAAAATATGAATAATAATATATAATTATAATTATTATAATAAATAAAAAAATATGAAACATAGCGATGTATATGTACAAGAAGTGTTTATAATTTCTTTTTCTTTGTAGATTAATATTTAAATTTAAAATAAAAAAAGAAAAAATAGGGGAAGTGGTTATAATAATTATATGAGATGTACTACAGCAGTAAAAAAGATACGTGTCTTAAAGAAAATATATATTTCTTTACAAAATAACAAATAGAGTGGTGTAGGCTCCTCCTTTTTAGGTTGTTAGCAGTAGTGTATGTTATTGTTTTCACTTTTTTTTGGCTTTTAGCAAAGACTTTTCCTCCTTTTTATTATATATATATATATATATATATATATATATATATATATATATATATATATATATATATATATATATATATATCATGACCCTATAAAATTGATCTAAACTCTGGAATAGGCTTTGTTCAAACACTACTACTGGTATGTTACTTTTCAAAACTATAGTAATCTGTTGATTCTTTCACATTTTTCATCACATTTTATTTGTACATCATGCTATTTTTTTCTTTCTCTATAAGGGTTAAAATTTGGGTTGTGTTATTCTGTTTCCACCTCTTCATGATTTATCGAAACTTGAGATTTTTAATATCGTCATCATATGTCTATTTACTATCTGCTGATGATCTAATTTGAAACTCTTGAACTGAATTTTTCCAAGACAAGTTTAAATGTAAATATTAAAGATATTTCATAAATTTTTTGTCCAGATTGATTAATCCTTTAACATTAATGTCACCATTATGAATCCATTTCTTTATAAATAATGATCCTTTTGTCTTATACATATAAAATATTTTGAGTTGTATCGTATGGCTTACCAAGATTTTCTTAATCTTGGATGAGGGTTGTCATTTTTACACCTCTTGAGCTTTTTTCAACATTGTTTGGTCATATTGTCACTTTGCTTTCTTGACTTTTTTTGCAATCTTTTAGTATAAACATAATATTAATCTTTAACTAAGATCTCATTTCATACATTTGTAATTGATGCTTTACATTCCAAACATTTGACTTTCTTATTTTCTTCCACTAATTCTCTATTCTATTCCAATACGAAAAAATGTAGTGTTTATGCTATTCTGGTTGACATTATCTTGCTAAATGATCTATTTATGAGAGAGTTTAAAAAAATAACATACTTCTGTTCATATTGGTGTTATTATATAAAATGTCTTATGTCAATCGTGAAATAGGGCTTCAAAGATGAGGCTTAGTTGAAGCTTAATGTTGCCACATTTTTTCCATTTTGTCTTGTATAAGTTATGTGATGTGATTATGTGCTAACGGGTAATTTTTTATCAAAGATGATCCAGAAGATCCAAGCATGAAAGATGTATCTGCTTTGTCTAATTCTATACAGTATGTAAATGTATGTAATTAGTATTTCCACATATTAAAATGTTAAACTATGTAAGTATCTCACTTCGACATTCAGTAGTATGACATTCACATGAAAATATATTATGAACAAATTTGGCAGCTATAATGTGTTCGAATTGCTAATTTTTCTCATTGAAATATTAATTTTGTTTGTTTAATATGCAACTAATTAAATTTAGGTCCCATATAAATACATATAATGCTCCCAACTACAGCATCATCAGCTGAAAGCATGTCTGCAAGCCTAGAGCAATATTATGCATACAAATTTAGCAACTCCTAAATGTTAATTGCTAATTTGTTAACATTCAGCTACTCTTGATGTTCACTTTCTTCATACTTTCAATTTGCTTAATAAACAGTGCATTTATTTTGTGAACAAAATGTTATTTAACCATGTAATGTTGTGAAGTATGCTAATAGTTCAATACAAAATAGTCATCTAATATTGTGAAGTACGCTAATAGTCCAATACAAAACAGCCAAGCAGAGCTGATACCTGCACTTTGATATATATTGTCCTTAATTCAAAGACAAAATTATCATTTTTATATCCTATTGTTTCAAATCAAAATGTACAAGGGAAGTGACCACAATGTTTTATGGCTAACATATATTCGTATGTATGAAAGTAATTCCCATTTGAAGTTTTAGTATTGAAGGGAATTTTCACCGTGGTTAAGAAATCTTGGTGAAATATCTTGTCTTGATACCGTTGGTAAATCAAACAAAAATAAAAGACAAGACTTGACCAATAACGTATTATAAAATAAAACATATATCGTAAAATAAAATTAAAATAAATGTATAAAATATTAAAATATTAAATGTTGGGCCCGTGCTTAGCACGGGCAACACTCATCTAGTTTAATAAAATAAGTGAGTAATGTTTATCACTTTTAATACATAATCAACTTAGAAAATAAAATTAAGAGGAGTAGAAAGAAAACTAGCATGCGCGTGTGTTGAGAGAAGAACGAAAGTGCAGGTATGCTCAATTTTATGGATGAAAAGTTTTTGCTTCTTAATTACACATGAAATAAATATAAAATAATTATATTATTAAGTTCCAATTCTTACAATTAAATTAGTATTGTATGTTGGTATGGAATGAATTGGATTGTCAGCTATATTGCTAGTTTTTCAAATTGATGGATAGGCATTATTTATTGTCTATTGTTGATAAATTTTGTGGAGGTAACTATTATTTAATATTATTAAATTAGTATAATGGTTGTATTAAAGTTAAGGGGGGAAGTGGTGAAGTCATTGTTTCCGGCGGCTTTAGAAATATAGGGGACAAGAAAAATGTTAACATTATTATTATTAATATATATTTTTATATTATTAATTTTGGGTTAAGAGAATGAATTTGTAGGAGTATATATATAATTATTCTCAATACAAGTATGCTCTAAAAAAATCAGGCATATGTTCTATACCTTGTTGTTCACGACCTTACCAATATTATAGTGTTGGAAGTATTAGATAGAATACGGTAAGTTTAAGTTTTGTTCAAATTAAGTGGGGACTAGTTGGTAATGTATATTTTGAGTGTTAATGATGAGTAGTAAGTAATGAGGTACTCATTGGAATATAATATTTTGAAGGAATTAGTTTATGATCTATATATTTCTTGGGAGATTTGAACAATACTAGTTTGATGAGTCCACAAATAGGATTCGTTTAGGGCAATATTTTGATAGAAATAGTGTCCTTAAATGCTTTTTTTTGTCTCAAATACTGATGATCATCTTGAGTTTGAGGCAAGGCATGGACACTACTTAGCAAAAAAGAGAAAAAAGGATGAAAAGAACGAAGAATGAAGGCTTGAGGACCGCCAAGTGCACTTGGAGACTCGCCAATAGATTTGCTATCGCCCTTTCTTCCAATGTGCCTAGACCTGAAAGAAAGGATCAAATCAACGGTGAAAAGGAGCCGTCGTTGCATCGCTGAAAAATGCCGTGAAGCAATACTTTAACGACTATTGATAGAGAACACAAAGATGTTTGGATTAAGTGCAAGACAACAATGACACTACCATAGGGCGAATCACCGAATTGTTCGGTGATTCTGGCTTACTACGCCTAATTAACCTCTACAACACAAATATTTGAAAACTATAAATACGTGGGAGTGTTTTAGATAAGTATCAAATATTCTAAGATTCTTAGTACTTTTTAGATTATTTTCTATCAATTTTGGAGCTCTAAGTTTGAGAGGGTTTTTGGAGAAGAATTTGAAGACCAAAATGGTTTCATCTCCAAGGATTTGGAGTTGGTTCTCATGGATTTCATCATTCTTGGACTGTAACAAGATGTAAATTTTCATACCATTTGAATGTAAGATATTTTAGGTATAAATTTTTATATCTTGACTTATGGCTAAAACCCCCAATTCTTGGGGTGTGATTTAGCGAATATGGGTTAAGATTGTTGTTGAGTCTTGCTAGCTGATAGATTAATTGTAGTTTACTTATGATTTCGTTTAGAAGTTGTGGATGAATCTGATGAATTTGTAGTTTCAAATAAAAGTTTATTTATGTGTTTTCGCTTTTCGAGAGACATAAATCGTGAAACTAAGACTACTAAATTGATGCCCGATGGGAGTGGGTCAACATGAGGCTTTTCTTCAGAGAATGACCCTAGTCTCATTTCCGCACACTCTGCTCGAGAGAGTGAGTAGGTAAGGCATAGGTTAGTCTCTATGTGGCAAGTGGGTGTCTAAGAGGAGCCCATTTGAAATGGGGTAAGTTGCTTGAGAGAGATCTTATCTCCCTTAAAACTTAGTCTATTCACAATTATTCTATAAATCTCCTATCGAAAGCATGTACCAACAATTTAGCTTAACCCATATTCCCAATCACAACCCAAGAATTCTCCTCTCTTGATTTAGATTCTCTTGTTAATTTCATTGTTTTGACTACAAGTGACAAAAACTCCCATTGATATTTGATGCTTGCATCACCCCATCATTGATTTATAATGCTTTTATTCGATAATGTATTTAATTACGACTGTTAGAATGTGATTTTACTTTTCTATTACTTCTCACCACCACTCCCTGTGGAAATGACCCCAACCTTGGTTGGGTTACTATACTACGGTACGATCGTCAACACTTCAATTGTAAGTTGTGTCTTTGATGATGTCACCGATCAAAATTACGCTGCTGCTGGGGAGTGGTGTTACGTGAAAATTTGTAGTCATGATAGATTTCCGTTCTTGCTTAGTTTTAGTTTTACTAACCTAATTTTTAGTTTTGTTTCATTTGATTGGTTGACTGTTCCAGAAAGCATGAGTTTTAATGGAGGTAATGGGAGCCCGGTGGGCCACCAAGATTACATCACTAATCTCAAGGTTGTCCAAGATCCCAACATGAATGACCACCATCTTATGGGAGGTGTTGGAGCCATCCTTTACCCCATCCGAGAGAAATATAGTGTTCCACGTAACGAGAACCATATTGCAACTTTTACAACTAAAGGGACTCTTCAGTGGATTGGCTTATAAAGATCCTCATGAACATCTTTGAAACTTCATCGATATATACAAACCATTTTCATTTAACAATATCTCTCAAGAGTTAGTCCAGTTAAGGCTATTCCCTTTCTCGCTAATGGGAGAAGCTTGCAAATGGCTAGCAGAGCTGCCACGAGAATCCATCACATCGTGGAAAGAGTTGGTGACCGTATTTGAATTGTGATTTTCCACCCTTCAAAGATGATGTCACTTTGGGATAACATTCAGAGCTTTAATCATCTAAAAGATGAGCCTTTTTACGAAACTTGGCTGCGGTTCAAAAAGTTGGTGCTAGAACGCCCGACCCATGGTCTGCCTGATAATGTGCTTCTTCAATACTTCTACTGAAATTTGGATTTGGTAAACAAAAGTGTCACCAACCAGATCTTGCCGGGAGGCTTAATGCAACAACCATATGCCGTAGCAACATAACTTTTGGACGATATGTCAACTATCAACAGAATGTGGTACACTCATGAAGATCAAGTCTCTCCTCTCAGCTTCACGCTATCTAAGGAGCAAATTGTAAAAGACAATGAGAGAGACCAAAACAATGGCCAAGATTATGACATAACTTGATATTCTATCCAAAAAAGTCATGGGGGTTTTTGCCGGAGGTGCCAATGCCGTAGGGGTTCAGTCTGAAAATCCTGAGGAGATGAAGTTCAAAACCTTGTAAAACGAGGAGGTAAACTTTCTAGCCAACCAGTGCGGTGGTTATTGTCTAAAATACCCAAGGCAGGGTGGTAACTAAGGTTGGTCTAGAGATGACGCTTGGATGGATCAAGATTGTTAATGGAGGGACCGTAATCCAAATTGGAAATATGGGGTGAAGGATGTATATATGTGCCTTCCCATGAGCATCAGAAGCCCAAATTTATAAAGGTGGCAGGTATGAGGATATCCTCTCGCGTATTCTCAACAAAGTTAAAGGGTCGAACAAAATGTAATAAGACATGAAAGAAGATGTGTCCACCCTTAGTCAGACACTCACCTCCCATTCAGTTTTGATCAAGCAGTTAGAACCTAAATGGGCCATATGTCGTCTCACCTAAATCCGAGATAGCAAGGGGGTTTGCCTAGAGATACATAAACTTGTGTCGTGCCATGACATTAACTAAGGTGTTGTTTGGAAGGCAACCCTAAACCCTTTTTTTAACTTTTATTTGTGTGTTGATAAAATAAGAGTGTGTTGGTTGTGCAAGATGAAGTGGGCCAATGCTAGGAAAGACGGAGTTCTACAAGCAAAAATATCATTTGGCGGGTCACCAAATATGTCGGCGACCACGATTCAGTCCGCCGTTAGACTCAAGGAAATGTTGAGCTAGAGCTGTAAAATATGGCTAGCCTAAGAAATATGGGCGAGTCGCTAATGTTTCGGCAATTTTAACTTGTACATCTATTTGGATTTTCAATATTGACTGTGAATTTTGTAAAACTTGGCTAGGGAAGCAATGATTCGGTGTGTCGCCGAAGGGTTGAGCGACCACGACTAACGTCGATGAATGGGCAAGAATCGGATGGTATTTTCGATTTCAAGTTTAAGCTTCTTAAACTCCTAAAGGTGCCATCTCTTTTAATTCTTAAAACTCACATATTCACATCTATCTTTTAAATTTCTGCACCCATATTTTATTCTGGTTGATCAGTTTGTGATTGGATTTGAATTGCATTGTCGCCTAGCATCTCAAATAATCCTACTCAGCACGAAAGGTTGATTTTTAAAACTAAGTTCTTTTTATTGAATTTAGTTCTCGAATGTAGTATCATTATCTTGTGATGTGTGCTAAATCTGCCTAGTAGGAGTAATATTGTTGTCTATCTATTTTGGGTTTGGTGATTTTCTACCGCAATAAGTTAAGTGCTTGATTCATGAACATTGTTTCTTAAAATAGATAAAAAATCATGGGTCGTGCATAATTATTACTAGGTCTAAACTTTATTTGAGTTGCACATGCCTTAATTAAGCTTTCGAGGGTTGCGGCGTTGAATTCAAGAAGTTGGGTTGAAAATGGGCACGTTGGGATGTTTGGCGAGCTGGGTCGTGCTCACCAAATCGCTTTGTGGTTTGCCTTATGTATCCATCTCTCCCTTAGTTACAAGATAAATAAATAGTTATTTCTGTAACTTTCGACGAAAAGTCTAAAGCCGTAAAGTGCATTCGCCACCTCGCGAAATTACTCTTGTTCGCCTCTTGTCTGCACCCATGTATCCTTTGAGCACCGTATTTGGCGAATCGCCTCAAAGTTCATGTACCTTGCCTACTGATTCAGCAGAGTAATTATGCATTTGAATTTTCATTGCTCATGATTGAATACTTTCTAACTTTTTATCAAAGCTTTGCAGATATGGCTAGACCAAAGGTAAAAGGGAGAAACATGCCACCCAGGCACATAAGGGCAGCAAATTTCAGGAAAAGCGTACGGAAGGCCAAAACTTTGAAGAAGGAAGGAACTTCCAGGAGGAGATCCCCCGTTGATCCTAATATCCCCTTGTGGGCTCGAGGGTTTTGTTATTGCAATCTATGCCTTTAAGGCACAATGTTGACAAGATGGTTGAAGAAAATATAGTTGCTGAAGTAGCGGCCAAAGCAGCCAAAGCCGCTGAAACCCAAAAGCAGGAGGGTGCAGATCTGAGCACTAGTACCTAGATCCAAATTTATGCACCAAGCACGAAGGCCCCGATAGAAGGAGAGTCTGCGTAGACAAGATCCCTCTTTATCTTCTCTATCTATCTCTTATATCTCCTTTAAGATAGTTTTATGTTCATTTGAGGACAATTTTTTTAATTATGGTGGGTGAGTCCCACAACCTTTTTTGCGATTACTAATTTATTTTGCGTTTTGTGTTTATGGGTTGTCAATTTTTAAATTGTGTTTAATCTGCTTTTTTGTGGATGATTGAGCTTATGGCTCCCTTTTTTGTTATAATTGCAAAATAATTTTGACCCTTTCAAAAAATTTTATTTTTTTCATAAATTTTCACGACCTCATGTATATAATTGAAAACATGCCTATTCTTAGGCAAATTTAATTCTAGGTTTTGGTCAATGTTGATGACTTGAATAGTGCTCGCAATCAAAAAACATGAATGTACCGCTACAACAAGGCCAAATGAAGTTGCATAGGCAATATGTGAACTCTTTGCATATCATTGTGACTAGCCTATTTTCAAATTGATTCTCTTGTAATGACCATTTCACACTAGCAAAAGTGTGGAGTCTTGTTTGACTTTAGTGTCGATGTCTTGTGTGATAAGCTTAACTTGAACCATGCATGACAACACCTAGAATTTTTCCCATTAGTTTTATTCACTAAGTAAGGCTTTCTCTTGATATGATCTTCTAGGCAATTTATAAGAGTGTAAGCCAATTTGAAATATACCTCTTTTGTGAACTACCTTTTGAGTGCGTGAATCTCTCTTGAACACCCCTTTAGCCTTACTTGTATTTGGAAGAAACTTGACAACTACATAACCTTTCTTGACTCTTTACCATATTCGTCTAGATTTGTGCTTAAGAGCATAGCTAACTTAGGCCAAAAGCCTAAGGTGGGGTTCAGTGAAAAGAGAAAGCAAGTCAAGAAAATCCCAGAAAGATTCCTTCTACCCATTGTGTTGAGAATAATGGAACCCCGCTATATATAAAAAATAAAAGAGAAAAGAGAAAAAAAAGAAAAGAATGAAAAAGAGAAGTTGTGAAATAAACTAGAAAGTTACAAAAAGAAAAAGAGGGTTTCCAACACATTATGGGAAAGCGAATACAGGGATAACTTGTAAACACTAATTAATGTAATGGGAGGAAAGGAAGAGAAGTGTTGTGAGCACCACATTTTATGAGGATCATACTCACTGAGCAAAAATGGTCATATCTTTGCATTCAGCGCTTACAAGACTTAGAAAGACCTTTTTGATCTTGAGAAAGTTGAAACAACGTTAATAGGAAAATATGGGAAAACCTATGGTGAAAGCATGCATTATGTTTCTCTTTTTGAGAGTGAGTTTTGTATTTGATTTCCGAACCTTGAATAATTAACATCATGTGTGTGATACTGGAATCATCGTTTGTGTTAGGGAATTTGAATGCTTTTGAGCTTGAACTTGCATTTGAAGCAAGTACTGCGAGCTTGAGAATCTTTGGTAATGGTGTGTCTTAACTTGAATCTATGGGTACACAATTGATCCTTGCATATTGTGTTTTGTTGTGTATATTCATGATTGTATCTTTGTAGCATTGTATGAGACATCCATTTTGAACTACTGAGCTTGAATTTTGCTTGAACACATCCAAAAGTTTAAGTTGGGGATGTTGATGAGTTCACAAATTGGACTCATTTTTGGTATATTTTTATTGAAATAATGTCCTTAAATGCTTGTATTGTCTCAATTACTGAAGAATAACCTTGCATTTTAGGTATTTTGAGTTTAAGGCATGGACACTACTTAGAAAAAGGGAGCAAAAATGATAAACGAAAAAAAGAAATGAAGGTTTGAGAACAGTCAAGTGCACTTGGCAACTAGCCGATAGGTCTGACTATCGACCTTTGTTCAAGTGTGATGAGCCAAAGGAAAGGATAAAATCAGTGGAGAAAATGAGAAGTCGCTGCATTACCAAGAAGTTCCACACAACAATACCTTATTGCGCATTGATGTAAAACACTAAGATTCTTTAATTAAGAACAAGACATCGATGACACTACTAGATGGTGAATCACCAAATTATTACTTTGTTGATTTATCCATTACAGCACATACCTGTGAAAACTATAAATATTTTTCTAGTGTTTAGCTTAGTGTCAAAGAATCTAAGACTTTTGGTACTTTTTAGATTATTTTCTTTCAGTTTTTGAGCTCTAAGTTTGAGAGGGTTTTTGGAGAAGAACTTGAAGACCGAAAGGGTTTCATCTCCACAAATTTGGACTTAGGTCTCTTGGATTCTTCATTCTTGGCCTGTAACAAGACTTAAATCTTCATACCCATTTTAATGCAAGATAGTTTAGGTATAAATTTCTATTTCTTGATGTGTAGATAAAAACCCTTATTCTTGGGGTGTGATTTAGCGAATATGGGTTAAGATTGTTGTTGGGTGTTGCTAGCTAATAGATTTATTGTAGTTTATTTGTGATCTCGTTTAGTCATTGAGGATGAATCTAATGAATTTTTAGTTTCAAATACAAGGTATTTATGTGTATTCACCTTGCTCAAGATTGAAGTCGTGAAACTTAGACGATTAAATTGATGACAGTGGGAGTGGGTCGACATGAGGCTCTGCTTGAGAGAGTGTGACCTAATCCCATTCACACACATTCATCTGGAGAGTGTGAGTGGGTTAAGTTGTAGGTGGGTTGACAAGCGACAAATGGGTGTCCAAGAGGAACCCATTTGAAATGGGTAAGTTGCTCGAGAGAGAGCTTATCTCTGTTAAAGCTTAGCCTAGTCACAATTATTCTATAAATCTCATATCAAAAACATATACCCAATGATTTATCTTAACCCATATTCCTGATCACATCCCAATAATTCCCCCTCTCCTGACTTAGATTCTATTGTTAATTTTGTTGTTTTTACTACAAGTGAGAAACCTCATTGACATAAGACACTTTTGTCAGCCCATCGTTGATTTATAATGCTTTTATTGGATAATGTCTATATCTATGACTACATAGAATGTAATTTTACTTTTATATTAATTTTCACCACCATTCCCTGTGGAAACGACCCCAACTCTTGGTCTATACTATGGTACGATCGTCGACACTTGCATTGGAAGTTGTCTTTGATGACGTCAGCGATCATGAATCTGTGTTATTATTTGGAAAGTAATGATTCATTATTAAAGATCACTGATTAGGCCAAAAACTTTGATTTAAGATATTTCGTATAGTTATCACATTATGATTCAATTTTGATATATTGAGATATGAAATCAATTATTCGGTGTATCTTACAGAAACTATTAGAGTTGATATTGAAAAATTGAGACTTAACCTTAGGTTTGAAACTTAAAACTTGATTATTTGATTTGAATGATTTTTAGGGTCTAGGCTAAACCAATAGTAATATGGATGTTGATTAGTTTCAAAATCTTATTGTGAATATGTACTTAAATAGATTGTATTCATTTGGAAGCTCAGCGAAAAGGGAAGGCTCATGTCTCGGAGTGATTGTTCAGTTATTTGAGGCAACTGGATTTCTAAACCCTTGTCAAGTGTATGAAATGTGTGTATTTCCTAGTGGTATATGTTTGGAAGTATGAAAATTGGTAATGGGTTGAATTGACCATGTTGAATAATTTTAAGGATGCAAAAAGGATAATAAAAATGTGATATGATTAATTGTTTGTGTGTGATATTTAAGAATGATTTGAAAGGGTTATTATTTAATTGTTGATGTTGTGAATTGTGCAATGATATTAAAATGGTCATTTCCTCATTATTTGTGTGAACATGTCATTTGCATTAGTTTTGAGACATGATTGTTATAAGTGTGATGTGATAAGAGGATGTACCATTTCAAGGGATGTATCACGCGTCACGATGGAGACTATATTTTGAGGGACATATCCCATATTGCGATGGATACTATATATCAAGGGACGTATCGCACATCGCAATAGATACATGGACACATGTGTCCCCCATGGGTCCCTATTTGAGAGACAACGAGTGTGTATTGTTAGGTCTGACATGCATCACTATACTTGATAAATGCATTTCACATTTTTATCATTGATGAACATGATCTTGTGTGTTGCTGATCATGTGAGTACCTTTCTGCGGAAGTTGTTATTGATGAATATTGAGTTGTAATTGATGATATGTAAACTGTTGGAGTGTTGTTGTTGAGCTATGTATTATGGAACCTGTAAACTGTTAGGTTGGGTTGGATTTATGCAAGGATTACCCGTATTATGTTCCCTTAGCTTGTGTTTAGAGGTTTGTTTGTTGGGTACCGCGTGGTTTGATACTCACTCCTTGAATCTACAAAGTTTTGTAGGTTACGAGGCCAGATCTTCATGATACCTTATATTCTCCTCATTTCCCAAGCTCTCCGTGGAGATTTTGAGATAGTTGTTTGTCATCTCATCAGCCCTTCTTAATCATGTTTATGATTTTGTTTTCACTTGAAAGATAACATCATTTGAGACTTACGTATAATATTACAATTCTAGTATTTATATTAGAGGCTTGTGCACGTGAAAACTAGATTTGGAGGATTTAATTAAGTGGTTTTTGTTTTCGTATTTGTAATTGTTTTTTGACTTTTTTTTACTTCCTCACTTTATCAAGATAATTGGAGTTAGACTGACTTGTCTTGGTGGGATAAAGCGAGTGTCATCACATCCATTTTTGGGTTGTGACAAGGGTTAACATCTTGGCCTCTTGAGGTGTACACTTTTTCTCCAAATTGCACTAAATCCTCGTCATTTGCACTCAATTTGCCAAACACTTCAAATGGCCACATTCCTATCTCCTCGTTCATCACCGACATTGTAAGATTATAATCAAAATATTCTGTCTAACAACATAACATATGATTATGCAAATGTAATATAGAAAGAAATGTTGTGTCATTCCCTCTTATATATTGGGACAAAATTAGAACATGTACCTGATAAAGCCTGAGAAACACTTCCTCTTTGTAATATGTTTGTCTCTGAGGTCCTTTTAAAAGCACAATCTATAGGTATTACTCGATTTAATTGAACAGATCCCAAAAAAATAGTAATGTAACATCCTGTTTTTTATGACCATCCACCTAAATTTCAAGTATTTGTTGATTATTCTAGTTTTTAGAAAACAATTTTTTATTCAAGTAAAATAAGAATTATTTCAAAAAATATACTTACTGTCCACTTGGTATACACATGAGTTTGTTTTTCACCATTAAAACATGAATGCACCTGATAAGGCGAATGTAGAGACCAAATATTTTACCTAAGAAAATAATAGGATAAAGAATGGATCGATGGCTGAACTATCCATTTTTGTAAATTAAAAAGAAATCTATCACAACTATTTAATAATGAGCAAGTTGGGTAGGTCCTCACCACTTCGAGGATAATGCCACTTTCTAGCATTTGGATGTTGATTAGTCTTAAAGTCACTTTGTTCATTCCCTTTCATTTGAGTACTAAGATTGTATAGCATATATGTGAGTTTTATTTTATTGATGTATGGGCTATGCCTAATTGCTATACTTTTGTTTAGATGGTTATGATATGAGACATTTGTTCTAAGACTATGTCATGTATCTTAAATATATATGTGTCATAAAAGTAGAAGACCATGTAATCTTCCATACGAAGGGTCTATGCACACTCTATATGAATATATTATGTGTATGCGAGAGGTCTATGTAAACCTCACGATAGATATAGAAGACAAGTTTTAAATTTTCCGCATTTTTAACCTATGAATGTAAAGATAAATTCTAAGAGGCTAGTCTTAGTCTTCTTCGGGGACGACGACCTCAGTTACATCTAGGGGGTACTTCTCGGATGTGAAAAACATGGTATCAGAGTATGTGATTGAATATCCCTAGAAAAAATGTCTCATTAAACCACGTTAAAGTATATTCTTATTTATAATTGTGAAGCGCGCCACATTTATGAATGAGAGACTATGTGATGCTTGGAAACTCTCATCTTCTTGTAATGCTATGTCGTGCCTCTAGAGTACTATTATGCTTTCACCTAAACCTTGTATGGTGGTTTTAGGTATGAATACTCGAAGAGAAGATGCTAGAAGGGCCGAAGAAGGAATTTCTTTTGAAGCTAATGACAATCAAGTGCCTCCACAAGACAACCAAGTGCCTTCACTTGAAGAAGTTGATATGGGTGATCAAGTTTCGGTCGCTTCTCCACCGATTACCGATGGAGATATATGGGCAAATTTTCTTACTTTGAATCAAGCTATGATCTCTCAAGAAAATGCCATCATTTATGAAGTTCAAGCTATGAAGGCCCAAATGAATAGGAAGGTTGGACCTCGAGTGCCCCAACATGCTAACACCATGGCCTCACATTTGAGAGACTTTGCTAGAATGAATCCACATATGTTCTATTGGTTGAGGTCGGATGAGGACCCTTAAGATTTCCTCGATGAGGTATATAAGATTCTCTATGAAATAGGTGTGACCTCAATGGAGAAGGCCGAGGTAGTGGATTATCAAGTCAAGGATGTGGCCCAAACTTGTTATGTGCAATGGAGGGATAATAGGGCACAAAAGGTAGTCATGTGACTTAAGAGATATTCAAGAAGACTTTTCTTGATAGGTTCTTTCCTAAAGAGATGAGGGAAGCTAAGGTGGAAAAATTCATCAAGCTTCATCAAGGAGGTATGAATGTACATAACTACTCCATGAAATTCTCTAAATTGTCCAACTATGCTCCATCCTTGGTTTCAAACCCAATGGATGAGATGAGTCCTTTTCTTACGGGGGTGTCTGATGACTTGGTGGAAGAATGTTGTTCGGATATGCTTTATGACAATATGTATATCTCTACTCTCATGGTTCATTGTCAACAAGTGTAAAAAACTAGGAAAAATAGAAAGAGTAAGGAGGCCAAAAGGCTATGTCTTTTGAAGGTGGTTCTTCAAAGGGTAGGCTTGAAATCAAGACAAGCCTAGGTTCAAGAAGATATTTTCTAATAAAGTTCCTACCCAATTTCCCAAGGCTCGTGATGATAGGGTGTCTAACCCTTAGTCTCAAAAGGGAAGACTTACTAGCTCACCAAGCAAGAAGCAAACTTGTGGAAAGTGTGATTAGAAGCATTATGATGATCGCCTTGTTGGGACAAACAATTGTTTTTGCTGTGGCAAGACTAGACACAAGGTTAGGGATTTACCTAATATGAAAGGGCAAGAAAAAGGTAGCGAGCACTCTCAAGCAAGTGTTTCTAATGCGTATCCTCCTAAGACGAATAACTTTTATTCACTTCGCTCTAGGGGTGAACAAGAAAGTTCTCCTAATGTGGTGACCAAATTGTTCAAGTCTTCTCTATTGATGTATATGCTTTACTTGATCCGAGTGCTACATTATAATTTATCAATCCCTTTATAACTAGAAAGTTTGATATTTTTCCTGATATTCTAAATGAACCTTGATGGTAACTACTCCGCTAGGTGAATCGGTGGTTGCAAAGATGGTATGTAGAAATTATCCTATAATGTTGCCCAATAGAGTTACTTATGTAGAATTATATAACTTGATATGGTCAATTTTATGTCATTTTGGGTATGGATTGGTTGCATAAATGTTTTACTTCTAAAGATTGTCAAACGAGAATTGTTAAGTTCAATTTTCCAAATGAACATGTCTTAGACTGGAAGGGGGGAAATTCTATCCCTAGTGGTCGTATTATTTCTTGTCTTAAGGCTTGTAAAATGATCTCAAAAGGGTGTCTATATCACATTGTAAGAGTCAAAGATTTAGACTCTGAAAATCCTCCCATCGAGTTAGTCCCCGTAGTAAGGGAATTTTCGGAGGTCTTTCTTAATGATCTTTCCGAACTAGATATGGTCAATATGAGTTCTTAGTAATGTCCTTTGGTATCACTTATGCTCCGGTGGCATTTATGGATCTTGTGAATAGGGTGTTTTGAAGTTACCTAGTTTCATTTGTCATTGCCTTCAGTGACGACATCTTGGTATATTCGAAAAAGGAGGGTGAACACATGGACCTTTTAAGGGTGGTGTTGCAAGTGCTTAAGGAAACAATTATTTTCCAAGTATAGTAAATGTTAGTTTTGATTGAGGTCGGTGGCAATTCTTGGTCATATCATCTTTAGTGAGGGAGTGAGGTTGATCCAAGGAAAACTGAGGCAGTCAAGAATTGTCGTAGACCATAGACTCTAATCTTTGGTCAAGGTTTTTTGATGGTTTTTCATCCATTGCTACTCCGTTGACTACCTTAACCCGAAAGAGTATAAAATTTGAGTGGTCGGAAGCATGTGAAAGAGGCTTCCAAATCTTGAAAGAGAGACATACCTCCGCTCTGGTGTTGACTTTACCGGAGGGTACGAAGGGCTTCGTTGTATATTGTGATGCTTCCCATGTGGGCTTAGGGTGTGTTCTTATGCATCATGATAAGTTAATAGCCTATGCTTCTAGACAACTTAAGGTGCTTGAGAAGAATTATCCAACTCATGATCTTAAGTTAGTGGCCACGATATTTGCCTTAAAAATATGGAGGCATTATTTGTATGATGTCCATGTTAATGTGTATACCAACCACAAGAGTCTTCAGTATGTGTTTACTCAAAAGGCGTTGAATCTCCGGCAAAGAAGGTGGTTGGAAATATTGAAAGATTATGACATGGGTGTTCTCTACCACAACGGTAAGGCCAATGTGGTTGCGGATGCTCGAAGTCGTATGACCATGTGTAGTGTCTCACATGTAGAAGAAACCAAGAAAGTGCTGGTGAAAGATGTTCATAGGTTGGCTTGTTTAGGTGTTAGATTGGAAGATTCTCTGAACGGTGGTTTTATGGTCCATTTTAACTCCAAATGGTATTTGGTGGTTGAGGTGAAGTCCAAGCAACACTTTGATCTACCATTGATGGAGTTGAAGAAGTCAGTTATTGGTAAGCTAAATAAATCATTCTCCTTAGGAGGATGATGTCTTGAGGTATCAAGGAAGGTTGTGTGTCCCCAATGTAGATGACTTGAGAAACCAAATTCTTGAGTAAGCTCATGGGTCTCGTTATTCCATTTATCCAGATTCTAAGAATATGTTTCATGACATTAGAGAAGTGTATTTGTCAGAACGTTTGAAAGGGGAGATAGCGGAATATGTTGCAACATGTCCCAATTGTCAACAGGTGAGAGCCGAGCGCCAAAAGCTGGGTGGTTTACTTCAAGAAATCCGAGATCCTACTTGGAAGTGGGAACACATAAATATGGATTTCGTGGTAGGGATGCCTCAGACTCAAAGAAATATGACTCCATATGGGTGGTTATGGATAGGTTGACCAAATCAACTAATTTTATTCCCATCAAGTCCACTTACTTGGTGGAGGATTATGCAAGGATCTTCGTAGATGAGATTGTGTGTCTCCATGGTATTCCGTTATCCATCATATTGGATAGGGGTGCACAATTCACATCTAGGTTTTGGAGGTGATTTCAAAAAGGATTGGGTAACAACGTGAAGTGAGTATCATTTTTAATACCCAAATGGATGATCAAGCGGAGCGTACTATTCAAAACCTTTAGCATATGCTTAGATCTTGTATAATTGACTTCAAGGGAAGTTGGGATAAACACTTGCCTACGGTTGAGTTTTCTTACAACAATAGTTACCATTCTTCTATATCTATGGCTTCTTTTGAGGCCTTGTATGGTAAGAGATACAGGTCTCCAATTGGATGGTTCAAAATGGGCGAGTCTTCACTTTTGGGTCCCGAATTGATTTATAAGACTTTGGAGAAGGTTCATATACTAAAGAATCGCTTGAACCTATAGACGGCAAAAGTCTTATGTCGACCATAGGAGAAGAGACTTAGAGTTTGAAGAAGGTGATAAAGTGTGTCTAAAAATTTCACCTATGAAGGGTGTGGTGAGATTTTGCAAGAAAGGAATGTTGAGTCCTCCTTATGTGGGTCCTTATGAAATCTTGCAAAAGTCTGGTAAGGTTGCATATGAGTTGAGGTTAACTAGTGAATTGGCTTCGGTTCAACGGTGTTTCATGTTTCCATGTTAAGAAGTATATCAATTATCCCAAGTCCATTCTTCCTTTTTAGGGTCTAGGTGTGCACGAGAACCTCTCATATGAGGAGGTTCCAGTTGAAATCCTTGATAACAAGTAAAGAAGTTTAGGAACAAAGATGTGACTTCCGTAATGGTGTTATGGAATAACCACCTAGTTGAGGGTGCAACATGGGAGGCCGAGGCCTACATGAAGTCCCACTACCCTCATCTATCTGATAATTAAGGTTAGTTGTTCCTATTTATAGTGAAAATAATGAGTTTATTTGAAGCTGCGTTGATTTTTGGTAACATGTTGAACTATGTGCTTTGTTATAGTAAGTTACTGTGAATTGTGCCTATTGACATTAAAGTTTTCAAGAAAATTCTCTTTTACTTGATTTAAACTTATGTGGTATACTTTGGTATATTATTCCTTCATGAATTGTATTGAGCATGTTGATATGTGTTAAAGAAAGCTTTGGCATAAATGAATAAGCATTTAATAAATGCTGAACTCTTATGAGTTGAAAAGGATGTTTGCAGCTGCATGGTGAACAAGGTCATGTGGTTATTTAAATTGAATTGTAACTCATGTTTGATATGTTGTTGTTGGTTGGGATGCTAGTCTTGAGTCTATTCCTTCCTTTTAAAGAATTTTAGTGTCATTTTCCAAGGGGGGGGGGGATAATGTAATACTTAGAAAGTCAAAAGCCTAATCTAGAGCCTAACATGAGATTCTAAGAGTCGTAACACTGTTTTAAGGTCAAATATAAAGTATATAAGTCATTTAGGAAGCTTTAGAATCAAAATGTCAAGGAACGTCCATGACGTCCGGAAAGTAGTTTAAGAGATACTCGTGTGCCTTACCCTAATTGACAAGGCTTGAGGAGTCAGAATTCGATGAAATTTGGTGGTAAGGTGTCTAACACATATTATAGTTGGTTTATAGTTGAAATTTCCGGGTACGACTCTCAATGACCAACCAAAGGGTCCTTGAGGAGGACCCTTGCAATTTGGCAAAAAGCTATCAATTGGACATTGCTCACCTACGACCACAATCGACGAGCTGTGGTGTGGATTGACGGGGCGTTGATGCCTCCGTTTACCAACACTTAGAAATTTTGGCCAAAGGTCCATTTGACCACTCTCTGATACCAACGATGGATGTTCAAGACGGAGGGGGCAAGGGCGTAGGTTGACCTACGGATCGTCGATCGAGGTCTCCTAAATCCTGCCACGATTTTGCTGTTTTGTTTTAATAATTTCATTTAATTAGTTAAGTGGTTAGTTAGTTAATTAAGGGTTAGGGGAGGTTCAATTAATTTAATTTAGGACATCTTTATAAATACCTAGACTAATTAAACTAAACCTTATCTCATAGTTCCCAAAACCAAATTGCTCTTTCTTCTCTCTTCTTTCTCGCTCCCAAAGAAACTCCATATAAGAACAAGCAAAGGAGGTTTTTAGGGAAACAAGGAGACTAATTCCCTCCATAAAACATCATCAATTAGTAAGTTACGAGATTCCTTTCACCTTTAGGATCTCTTTCCCAAAGGGTTCCTCCAAATTGATTTCAAAAAGAAGAATTTTTAAGTGGGTTTTCTTGTATTACGAATTTGACTTTCTACATTGCTTTTTAATGATTTTTTAGATAATTATGAGTATATTATGATGTATGGTAATTCAGTTATGCTAGTTTTTTATTAAATGACCTAAGTTGTGAAGTAGATCATGAATTTGACCTAAGTCCCTAACCCTAGGCTATGAACTAGTGATGAATTATTGTGTAGTGATTCAATTTAATTTATTATTATGTTAATTAATATTTAGTTATAATATTACTCCCATTTTTAGGTTAAATTGAATTGTTGATGGTAAAACATTGATGATGGCTTGTGAAGGAGATTGGGGTAAGTCTTGATCTCAACCCTTTACCTCAATTGTGATTACTTGTGTTTAGTGATGAAGTTGTATTGAAGTATACCTTATGTTAAGATCGATTAGGGTTGATATGATTTTGAATTGGAATGACTTGAATTATAGTTTGTGAGTTGTTGGCTAAGATGTAATGTATAAGGATGGTGATTACTTACCTATGTGCCTTATCATGATATGATTACGTAAATATGCTAATGTTACATGTGTAAATTGTAATGAAAGGAAAATATTCATGCAATTCTTATTGTGCTATGATTATGATTATATAAGGGATATACCCTATGACCTAAACAAAGCTATGATGATTAATGAGGGCTTAAAGACATTTCAAAAGGTACTCTAGCTTAGCACTAAGTGAACTAGAGTGAGGAGTGTCCCTTCCCACATAGGGAAGATACGATCACTAATGTACTCATGAGATTGGAGACTGTAATGCATGTAGCAAAAAGAGGGTCCCAACTACATCTCCTAGTTCTTGAACTATGTTTCCCTTATAGGATTATTTGCTAGTGGATGTACATAGATGCTATGTACATGTTTTGGTAGTACCTTGATAAGTAGTCAGCCTTCTTTCGGTGTAAGGTTCTATGACACTAGATTCCACATTAGCTCATGTGGTCTATGTCGATTAAGACAAGATGTTTCTAAATGTAAAATGAAGAAATGAAGTGAACTCTAACTAGGGTTACCTAAGGGGTTTATCTTAGAATAGGTAAGGGTATGGGACTCTATTTATGCATTGCACTAGTTATCCTTGAGAGAAGTCTTGGAATGATGTTCTTATATGCTTATAAATGTAAATGATATGTATATGTTGATCTTACATGTTAATGACACTATGTGATATTGGTTTCATTTATGATCATGTGGTTGGTCTTTATTGATAAAGTATAATGATGTTTACTCTTAATGATATAGTATGTGAATTTTGGCATTGCCGTTGGTTCTGATTGGGTTTACTTTAATGAATGAAGTTATCGGGCCTTACTTAGTCATTACAGTAATGAACTTAATGGGGGTGCATGAGTGATGGTCTTGCTTTGGTTATGATGTGATGAACTATTATACATGCTCGTTTATATTATAACTTGTTGGGATGGAAAATTCCTTTGGGTGTGGCATGAGTGGACATAAGGTTAGGAATTTCCCTAATTTGAAGGGGCAAGATAAATGTAGCGGGCAATCTCAAGCAAGTGGTTTTAATGTGGATCCTTCATAGAATAATCGTTTTTATGCACTTCGCTCTAGGGTTGAACAAGAGAGTTCTCCCGTTGTGCTGACCAGTAAGTTACAAGTCTTCTCTATTGATGTATATGTTTTACTTGATACAGATGCTACATTATAATATGTTAATCCCTTGATAGCTAGAAAGTTTGATATTTTGCCCGACATTCTAAATGAACCTTTCATGGTAGCTACCCCAGTAGGTAAGTTGATGGTTGCAAAAAGGGTAGATAGAAATTGTCCTATAATGTTACCCAATATAGTTACTCATGTTGAATTAGTAAGATTTAATATGGTCGATTTTGATTTCATTTTCGGTATGGATTGGTTGCATGATTGTTTTGCTTCAATTTATTGTAAAACAAGAATTGTTGAGTTCAATTTTCCAAAAGAACATGTCTTAGAGTGGAATTCTATTCCTAGAGGTAGTATTATTTCATGTCTTAAGGCTTATAAAATGATCTCAAAAGGGTGTATGTATCATATTGTTAGAGTCAAAGATTTGGACTCCGAAAATCCTCCAATCGAGTTAGTCCCCGTAATAAGGGAATTTACGGAGGTCTTTCCTAATGATCTTCCTGGAATCCCTCCCTAACGGGAAATTGATTTTGGTATTGACTTCATACCGGATACCAACCCCATTTCAATTCCTCCTTATCGGATGGCTTCAGACGAATTGAAAGATTTGAAGGCTCACCTCAAGGACTTACTAGACAAAGGTTTCATTAGACCTAGTATTTCTCCATGGGGTTATACAGTGTTGTTTGTGAAGAAGAAGGATGAGTCCCTTAGAATGTGCATTGATTATCGCCAACTCAATAAAGTCACTATTAAGAATAAGTATCCTCTCCTTCGGATTGAGTACTTGTTTGATCAATTCCAAGGACCAAGCTACTTTTCTAAGATTGACTTGAGATCGAGATATCACCAACTTAGTGTCACATCCGAGGAGCACCCCTTAGACGTAACCGCGTCGCCGTCCTCTTTTATGACTAAGACTAGCCTCTTAGCTTACATAATTACATTCATAGGTCAAAAATGCGGAATATTTAAAATTTTTCATTACTTCTACATTAAGGTTTAAAGAGACCTCTACATACACATAATATTTATATTGAGTATTCATAGACCCTTCGTATAGTAAGATTACATAGTCTCCTACTTTTATTGCACATAAATATATCAAATAACATAGTCTCAAATGTATGTCTCATCATAACCATCTAACAAGAGTATAATAATTTGGGCCGAGCCCATACTTCAATGTAATAAAGCCCCATATAGGTTATACAATGTTTAGTAATCAAATTGAAAGGAAAGAAAACACGATTATTAAAACTAAAACAACTTCATAAGCTTGAAATTGGAATTGCCCTCAGAAAGGGAGGACATACCCAACTTGGATGATTAAGAATTATAAGTCTTCTTCAAAGTCGTCTCAAAACCCTTCAACGACCGGAAGCTAAAATGTTTGGGGAAAAGGGAGAAAATGGGGTTAGTACATCACTTGTACTAAGTATGAGACCATATGCACACATATCATGAAAACTTGCTAAAAAGGGACAATTCATGAAAGTATGCAATTTACATTGAAAAGCCTTATGCACATTTAAGAAGACCATACAAATCATTAAGACATATTCATTAAGTCATAGGCATGTACATCACAAGACCAATAATTCTAAGTCTAGTCAAACCAACATGCATATCATATGATTGAACACATGGTCAAAGCAACTCTATCATCAAGTTATAATAGCCACAATCATAAATAAGAATTTATTACAACATAACCAAAGCAAGACAATTACCCATGAACCCCTATTAAGTGAACAAATTTCAATGACTAAGCAAAGTCCAATAACCTTAACAATCAAGTCACTCAATAAGACTCATGACCAACATCCATCTTCTCCAATCTCAAAAGTACATTAGTGATCCTACCTTTCCTATGTGGGAAGGGATACTTCTCACTCTAGTTAACTCGGTGCTAAGCTAGAGTCTCTTCCGAAATGTCTTTAATGTCTTTATTAATAATCATAGCTTAATGTAGGTCATAGGGTCTATCCCTTGTATTATCATCATCATTGTAGCTAAATAAGAATTACATGAGTATAGTCTTTTCATTAAAATTCACATAAGTGAGGTTAGCACATTACATAATCACACGATGACAAGGCACATTGGTAAGTCCTTATATAATTTAAATCTTAGAAAAAAACTCTACAAACCATAGTCAAGACACTGCAATTCAACATCATATCAACCCTATTAATCCTAATACAAGATATATTTCAATGCAACATCATCGCTCAATCTCAAGAAACCACAATTGACGTAAAGATTAGGGATCACAAGACTTACCAAGTCTCCTTCAGAATCCATCATCAAGGTCTTACCATCAACCCTCAAATCATACCAATAAGGGTGTGACATCATCACTCAACAATAACCAATCATGATAACAAATAAAATTGAACTTCTACATCACAATCCATCACTAATTCATAGCATAAGATAAGAGAGTTAGGTCAAAGTCATAATCTAGGTCAATTAATCAAGAAATAGAATAATAGGAATATAATTCATCCTAATATATTCATAATTTATACAATAACATCATATATTAGTAATTCAACAAATAACTAATTCAATTGAACCAACATTACACAATTCATATCAAGATCACAACCTAGGGTTAAGTTGAGTAGGTCATCTTCTACAAACTAGTCTAATCCATCAAGAAATAACATAATTGAGTTATAATACATATTAATATATTCATAATATCCAAAATAAATCATAAACAAAGCAATTCACAATATCAATTTCGAGATTGGAAAAGACCTACTTGAATTTCATACTTAGGAAATCAATTTGATGGAACCCTTCGGGGAAAGAAGTCCCAAAGGTGATAGGAATTACATACCTTAATGTTTGATGAATATTGGTGAAGAAACTAAGGTTATTGGAGCACTAGAACCCACCTTGACCTTGACTTCTATAAAGTTCTTGAACTTGAGAGAGAAAGAAGAGAAAAGGAAGAAAGTTTGGGTTTTAGAATTTTATCAGAGCTTAGTTTATTCTAATTAGGTTAGGGTCTTTATATAGGTTGTTATTTAACTTAATTAGACCTCTCCTAACCCATAATTAACCTCCTAATTAAGAAAACTAATTAAATGGACTAACTAAAAACGTGCAATGGCTCCACAGACGAGACTACATCGATGAATCTTGTGTCCATCGACGGGCACTGTTCCCTTTGTGTTGCATACTCGTAGATAATTTATGATACTTGCAAAATTTTCTTCCATCGACGAAGTCTATCGACGCCCCATCGGTTGGACCACAAACCATCTGTGGTATTCTTTGGTGACACTGTCTATTGACAACTTTTAGTCACTTTTGCAAGGGTCCTCCTTAAGGGCCTTTGGTTGGTCCTTGGGGAGTCGTGCCCTCATCTTTCGACTATGAACTAACTCTAATAGTGTTAGACACCCTTCCACCAAAATTCATCAATTTCCGACTCCAAAAATCTAGTCAAATAGGCTAAGGCACTCTAGTACCTCATTGAACTTGTTTTTGGACGTCATGGACGTTCATTGACGTTTTAATTTCTAAACTTCCTAAATGACTTATATTGATTAAAATAAACTTTAAAAAAGTGTCAAAACCATTTGACACTTATGTTAGACTCTACAACATGTTTAGAATTTTAAAGTGTTACACTATCCCCTCTTTAGGAACATTCGTCCCTGCATGACACTAGAATCATTGAAAGGAAGGAATAGACTCAAGACTAGCAGCCCAACCAATCAACAATACGTGACAACACGAGTTGAAACTTTAATCATGCCATTGACACAAGGCAATCAAAAACTTCAATTTCCACGTACAAGGCTCAAAATCACAGTATGAGGAATTTCCTTCTCACACAATAACATGAGCTCAACATACCATATATGAGTCAATTATGTCAAAACTTAACTTACCAACATGCTCAATATCAATTCATAAAGACTAACCATATCAAAATGCACAAGATAACTCAAAACAAGAAGAATTGCAAATTTTCAAGTCAATATGCACAATTTCTCTGTAACTTCACTGTCATGACAACAAAAATGCACATTTTTGCAAACCTTCTCCAATAATCAAGAAACTTTAATTTTTAGTCATTATTTTCATTATTAAGAGGAATAACTAACCTTATTTATCAAATAGATGAGGGTAACAGGACTTCATGTCGGCCTCGGCCTCCCATGTTGCTCCCTCAACTAGGTTGTTTCTCCATAACACTTTTACGGAGGCCATCTCTTTGTTCCTCAACCTCTTCACTTGATGAACAAGAATTTCAATAAGAATCTCCTCATAGGAGAGATTATCCTTCACACCAAGAACCTCAATAGGAAGAATCAACTCGGGATCACTGATACACTTCTCAAGCATAGAAAAATGAAAAATCGGATGAACTGAAGCCAATTCACTAGGGAGGTCAACTCAATAAGCAACCTTACCAACCCTTTGAAAGATTTCGTAGGGACCCACATAACGAGGACTCAACTTCCCTTTCTTGCCAAATATAACCACCCCTTTCGTAAGCGAAATTTTCAAGTACACCTTATTACCTTTTTCAAACTCTAATTCCTTTCTCCTATAATCGGCATAAGACTTTTGCCAGCAATAGGCCGTTTCAAGCAATTCCTTATTATATAAGCCTTCATTAAAGTCTTATTAATCAAATCGGTAACCAAAAGTGAAGATTCACCCACTTTAAACCATCCAATTGGAGACCTACATCTCCTACCATACGAGGTTTCATAAGGAGCCATAGATATATATGAATGATATCTAATTTTTGTATGAAAACTCCTCCAAAGACAAATGCTTAGCCCGATTTCCCTTTAAATCAATAATACAAGTTCTAAGCATATCCTCAAGGGTTTGAATAGTATGCTCCGCTTGACCATCCGTATAGGGATGAAAATCAGTGCTTAATTTCACCTTTGTACGCAACCCTTTTTGGAATTACCTCCCAAACCTAAATGTGAATTGTGCACCCCTATCCAATATGATGGATAACGAAATACCATGGCGACACACAAACTCATCTATGAAGATCTTTGCATAATCCTTTGCCGAATAGGTAGACTTGATGGGAATAAAATGAGCTGATTTGATCAACCTATCCACAACCACCCATAGAGAGTCATATTGCTTTTGTGTTCGAGACAAGCCTACCACAAAATCCATATTGATGTCTTCCCACTTCAAAGTAGGAACTTGGAATTCTTGAAGTAAAACACCCGGCTTTTGGTTTTTGGCTTTCATTTTTTGGCAATTTGGACATTTTGCAACAAATTCCGCTAACCTTCTTACCAAATCACTTCCCTAAGGTCATGGTACATCTTTGTCGAATCGGATGAATGTAGTAACAGGACCCATGAGCTTTCTCAAGGATCCATCTCCTCCAACCATCTACATTGGGAACACACAACCTTCCTTGATACCTCAAGACACCATTACCCCTAAGGATAATGACTCATTAAGCTTACCAAGAACTGATTCCTTCAACTCCATCAATGGTTGATCAAGGTGTTGTTTGTACTTAACTTCAACAATCAAATATACTTGGAGTTATGACAGACCATAAAACCACCATTCGGAGAATCTTCCAACTTAACACCTAATGTAGGGAACCTATGAACATCTTTCACTAGATCTTTCTTGGCTTCCTCTACAAAAGACATACTACTCATGGTTATACGACTTAGAGAATCCGAAAACCATATTGGCCTTTCTGGACTGATAGGGAACACTCATATTGTAAATCGTTCAACAATTCCAACCACCTTATTTGTTGGAGATTCAAGTCCTTTTGAGTAAAAACATGTAGACTCTTGTGGTCGGTAGACACATCAACATGAACATCATACCAGTAATGCCTCCATATTTTCAAGGCAAATACCACGTCCGCTAACTCAAGATCATGATTTGGATATTTTCTCTCATGCACCTTAAGTTGTCTAGAGGCATAGGCTATTACTTTCCAATGTTTCATAAACACATACCCTAAAACCACCCGGGATGCATCACAATACACAAAAAATCCCTTGGTACCCTTTGGTAAAGTCAACACCGAAGTGGAAGTAAGCCTATTTTTCAAGATTTGGAAGCTTCTCTCACTTGCCTCCGACCACTGAAATTTCTTACTCTTTTGGGTCAAAGTAGTCAAGGGAGATACAATGGATGCAAAACCATCCACAAAACTCCAATAATAACCATCTAGACCCAAGAAACTCCTAATGTCGATTGGAGTCAATTGTCTAGGCCTAATTTTCACTGCCTCGGTTTTCCTTGGATTAACCTCAACTCCTTCACTAGAGATTATATGACCAAGAAACGCCACCGACCTCAACCAAAACTCACATTTGCTATACTTGGCAAATAATTGGTTCTCCTTAAGATCATGTAACACCACCCTCAAATGGTCCATATGATCACCCTTATTTTTTGAATATACCAAGATGTTGTCAATGAAAACAATTATTAATGAATCTAGGTAACTTTAAAACACCCTATTCTTGAGATCCATAAATGTTGCTGGGGCATAAGTGAGACCAAAGGACATTACTAATAACTCATATTGACCATATCAGATGTCGTTTTTGGTATATCCTCACCTCTCACCCTAAGTTGGGGATACCCCGATCTCAAGTCAATCTTAGAAAAGTAGCTTGACCCTTAGAGTTGATTAAAGAAGTCATTAATCCGAGGGAGAGGATACTTATTCTTAATAGTAACTTTATTGATTTGGAAATAATCGATGAACATTCTAAGGAACCCATCCTTCTTCTTCACAAATAAAACTGGAGCACCCTATGGAGAAATACTAGGTCTAAGCCTTCGTCTAGTAGATCTTTGAGTTGAGCCTTCAACTCTTTCATTCGGCCGGAGCCATCTGATAAGGAGGAATTGAAATGGGATTTGTATCCAGTAAAAAGTCGATATCAAAATCAATTTGACATTTGGGAGGAATACCGGGAATATAATTAGGTTAGACTTCCAGAAATTCCCTCACTACGGGGACTAACTCAGTGGGAGGAATTTCGGAGTCTAAATCTTGGACTCTTACTAAATTGTATAAACACCCTTTAGATATCATCCTACAAGCTTTGAAACAAGAAATGATACGACCTCTAAGAATAGAATTCCCCCCTAGCACTCTAACACGGGCTCATTTTGAAAGTTAAACTTCACCACCCTCGTCCAACAATCGACAGAGGCAAAGCAAACATACAACCAATCCATACCCAATATGATATCAAAAAAAAAATATCAAGTTCTACTAGTTCAACATGAGTAACTCTATTGGGAAACATTATAGGACAATTTCTATATACTCTTTTTGCAACAACCGACTCACCCACCGGGGTAGACACTATAAAAGGTTCATTCAAGGATCGGCCAAAATGTCAAACTTTTTAGGTACCAGAGGAGTAAAAATGACAAAGTAGAACAGGGATCAAGTAAATCATATACATCAATAGAAAAGACTTTTAACATACCGATCACCACATCGGCGGAAGCCTCTTGATCACCCCTGGAGCGGAGAGCATAAAAGCGATTCTTCTTTGGAGCACCATTAGAACCACTTGCTTGCTCAATCTCCTTGTCTTGCCCCTTTACATTTGGGAAATCTCGAACCTTGTGCCCACTTTTACCACAACAAAAAAAATATTCTTTCCCTCAAGACTATCACAATAATGATTCTTGCCACACCTTCCACAAGTTGGCTTCTTGTTTGATGAACTAGTATCCCTTCCATTCTTAGGCTTAGGGTTAGACACCCTGTCGTCGCTAGCCTTATGGAAATTGATTAGAAACCCTCTTCTTGAACCTAGGCTTGTGTTGGATATCAAGCCTATTCTTTAAAACACCCCCATCCAAAGATCTTTCCCTCTTGGCCTTTCTACTCTTTCTCTTAGCCCTTGCCTCTTCCTTTTGTTGAGCATGAACCATGAGATAAGAAATGTTCATATTTTCATGTAACATAGCCGAATGACATTCATATTTCAATTCATCCGCACTCCCATCAAAAAATGGTTCATTTCATCCCTAGGATCGGAAACCCAAGAAGGAGCATATTTTGACAATTTAGTGAATTTCAAGGAGTATTCAAGCACACTCATACCTCCTCGACGAAAGTTGATGAACTCCACCACTTTAGCTTCTCCCTTATCTATATGAAAGAATTTATTAAGAAAAGCCTTTTTGAACAACTACCAAGTTGTTGGTGTAGACACGTAATTTTTGATCGAATTTAAGTTTAATACCAATTTTTAGAGCTTAAACAATTTTATCAATCTAAAATAAATATATTTTGACTTTTTTATTATTTTAATTAAGTTTATTTAAAAGATATAAAAATAAACAACATAAATATAATTTTTATTAGATAAGTTTATTTTGATTGTTAGAAAAAAAAGATATATATATATATATATATATATATATATATATATATATATATATATATATATATATATATATATATATATATATATATATATATATATATATATATATATATATATATATATATATATATATATATATATATATATATATATATATATTAAATAAACTAATATTTCTTAAATATGTTTTTTTCAATTATCCATTTAGTTTTTTATTTATTTATTTACTCAAAACAATTAATAATTATATGATTATAATTTTATATATATTTAATATAAAAACAGAAAGAAAGAAAAAAAGACCTTTTCCCATTACCCCCACTTTACCAACTCCCAACTCCACCTACGACCACCTGCACCCACGTACACACGTACACATTACTACACACCTACTACTATACATACACACAAAAAAATCGAAAAAGAAAAAAAAAGGGAAAGAAGGGACAAAAAAATCAACAATAGAGAGGGGGATTTTTGAAGAAAGAAAAAAAGTAGATATCGTATTTTTATTTATTGTGATAGAAATCTTGAGGTCCATTCTTGCGGTTCCAAGTTCATGACACCTAATTGCTGGATTTGTTTTCTTTTTCTCGTGAACCAGTTTTCGTTAGAGGTAACATTTATTTATATTCTATGTTCGTATAATGTATGTAATCATTGAGTAAGAGTTGAATTTCGTACATTAAAGTTGTTCATTGAAACTTCTTAATATTTCTTTGACATAATAACTATATTAATCATGAGTTTTATTCTTGTTAACTATAATGTAACAACGGTGGACTATATGATTATGTTTTACATGTACAAAGGTTTGATTTTATTTATTTACTTTTTATGTATACAATATGTAGATAGTCATGCACTTTATTTTGTTTAAGTTTTACTTTAGTACATTTTTTGATGACTCATTCGATTGACAAGTGAACGAGATTATTCTCTTCGCATAACTTTGAATTCCTTAAAAACATATCTAAAAATATATAAAATGCGTTATCTGTTGACAATTTCTATTCATGAATTGTATGTGCATTTTGCATAATTAGTACCGAAGTTAAGATTTCATTTAATTTGTTTTGTTATTGGGTTTAAGAAAAATAAAAAAATAAAAAATAAAAGAACAATAAATAAATAAACAGGAAGTGACAGAAAATATACTTGAAAGAGGGAAAAATAGAAATAAGAAACTAGATCAACAAAACGTAAGACAAAAATGGTTTAAAATGCATATACAAATAAAGAAAAAACAACACCACAAAAAAATTTAAAAAAAAAAGGAAAACAAAGCGTGAAAGAAAAAAAAATGAAAGAAAAAGAAGAACCAGAATAAGAAATATAAGTAGAAAATGTATAAAATAAAAGAATTGTTTTTTAAGAAAAAAGGTTAAAAAAAACATGCAAGAAAAAATATTAAAAGAGAATTTTCTCAAAGAATAGTCCTAATGTTTTTAAACTTTTCATTAAAATAAATTATATATTTCATAAAAATTTATTTTGAATCTAAATAGTAATAATAATAAAATACAATCCTAAACTTATCATAACTCTAAAAATATAAACCCTAAATAAATTATAAAAACTTTCTTTTAAATAAATAAATAAATAAAGAGAATAAGAAAAATAAAAAAGGGAAAAATGCGAGCAAAAAAAATAATTAATAAAATAGAGATGAAAGAAATAATATTAATATAAAGAATGTTAAAAAAAAGAGGTAACAAAATTATCAAAATGTAAAAAAAGGGACGTGCAAAGAGAATGAAAAAAAGAAAAAAAAGCAACCAAAAACGTAAAAAGAAAATCTGCACAATTAAAAAAAAGCAAAAAGTTCAGCAAAGCCAAAAAAAAACGTGAAAAATTAGTACAAAAGAAATAAGAAAGAGAAACAAAAAATACAATAATGAAAAAGAAATAAGAAAAACAAAAAGAGAAATTAAGAAACAAGCAAAATGTGAACGAATAAAATAAATAAATAAATAAATAATAATGTATAAAAACTTGACATGTTTATTAAATTGGATAGTTTTAAATATATCGGATAAATCACAGAATGAGGGTAAATACATTTGTTTTAACAACATAATATTCAAAAAATTAGTTTAAGTCATAAAAGTCCATAAAGCGACCGTGCTAGAACTACGGGACTCGAGGGATGCCTAATACCTTCCCCTCGGTCAACTAAATATCTTACCCGAACTGGTTCGCAGACCAAAACTAAAAAAGTCATTTGCTTTTGTTTAGGGATTAAAAACAAAAATGTGACTTGGAAAACCATCATTCAATTCCAAGTGGCGACTCTGAAAAATTAAAATAATTCGTTAATTAATAACGTCACTTAAATTGGAAAAACCCATACGCCGCCGTGCGGAAAAGGGGTGTCACATCTCTGGCAACTCCGCTAGGGACTAACTAGAGTTCTAATTTATAAACATGGACTTCTACATTACTTTATTATTTATTTACATACTTATCAATTTGTGGATATTGTGTTAAATGGCATTATATGTTATTTTCTTGCTTATTTACCCTTTTGATAATATGTGAATTATCATATAAATGTCTTTCCTTGCGCATCCATTTGAGTCCTGAGATACTTTATTCGGAGATGTGATTACGCTCCCGAGCCATGAGATAATAGAGATGCGGCAACGCTCCTGGGAAGGATTCTATAATAACACATGTCTTAGGATGGGAAGGACTAACAGTGAGGCTGGAAAGCCCAACTACTGATAAGATGTCCCTTCTCGACTTGAGTGGTCCGCTTGTTTTAAAGCCAGTCTAGACATCTGCTCTATTAGGTTGTTTACCTAGTAAAATAAGCCTCAACTATGACTATCCCTAATAGGATTTGATTTATCTGCATCATGCATATTGTTGAATTAATGGGGAGCTCGACACAGTGGTCGAGCCTGTCTAGGAGAAGTATCCCTACTTATGACTATCATGTACATTATTTGTGTTACTTGTTGCATTATGGAAGACTATACAAATATTTTTCGACTTTAGATGAATAAATTATAACGAAATATTAATTATAACGAAAAATATAAAACTAAAGTTTTGACGTATTCGTTTTATTAAACACAATTTTCCCTATCAAAATTTATATTTCTTTTACAAATAGAAAAATTTATCATTACCATCAAGTTTTTCTATATAAAACAAAAAAAAGATTGAAAATTTAATTAACAAAAAATAAAATACAATCAAATATACTAATATTTTAGATTTGGAAAAATTTTGAGGGCTACTTTTATATATATATAGTCTCATTCTTCCTTTAGTAATCATATTTTTTTAAAAATAATAATAAATAAATAAAAATGAAATAAACATAAAAAAAAATTTATTTTTTTGTGTGTATGATTTTTACATTGTTCTTATTAAAAATATATTTTATTAAGCCTACTTAGTCACTATCATAATATAGGAAAAAATGAATCCATATGGAAAGGGAGATAAGAGACAAAGGGAGGATAAATCACCTCGATTCATGATATTGGATAAGGCCCCGACACTCTTGAAGACATGGTATGAAAATATGACAAATCGTGGACAAAGAATGGTGTTCAAACGCTTGAGATTTCTAAAGCCTTTTGTATGTTGAGCCACGACTAGATTTGATAAAAGCACTAGTGCATTTTTCGGACTCGTTAAGGAATGTATTTTGTTTTTCTGGTTGTGAACTCACCCCCACCCTTGAGGAGATAGGGGCATTCATTGGATAGGGTAAACATCTTCACAAATGAGAGCCTATTATACCAAAACATATTAATAGTTGGAGGTTTCTAGAATTACTACATAAAAATGAGAATGATATAGGCGGTTGTCTCGATAATGGATGGGTTCCGTTCAAATTTTTGTACAAAAGATATAGCAAAAGTGATTGATTCGAAGTGTATGGAAAGAAACTCCGCGATAATGGGTGTCGTCTGACCTGGGAAGCACACAGTTATGATTCCTTCGTGGTGGCTTTTTTGGGGATCATGGTATTTTCAAAAATGGAGGAAAGATAAGCTTGAACTTGGCTGCAGTCATTAATGTTTTTGAGAAAAAGCCTAATATCACCCTCGTACCAATGATTCTGGCAGACATCTATCGTGCTTTAGCAATTCGGAAGGATGGAAAAGACTACTTTGAAGGATGCAATATGTTATTACAACTATGGAAGATTGAACACATTCGTCATCACCCTTATGCAGAGGACTTTAAAGTAGAATGAAATGATTATATTGGAGGCCACAACGAAAGAATCAAAGATCATAGTTTTTTGAAGGGTATTGAAGCTTGGAAGCAACACCTCAATAATCTGAATGCTGACAAGATTATGTGGAATTATCATTGGTTTTCGTTGGCCGAGGTGATATACATGTCCACTTTTCGATCATTCATCATCCTAATGGGTCTTCGACGTGTCCAACCTTACATGCCACTTAGAGTTATGCGACAACTTGGGCGACGCCAGTTTCTACCACCTAATGAAGATATGCGGGAACTCATGTATGAGTTTCATCTCGAGATACCTTTAAGGCAATCAGAGATATTTAAGATTTGGGGGGATGCATACTCTTAAGTCCCCACGATATGGTGAAGGATTGCACAAGAGGCGAGGTGGACCAAGCATACTTAGAGTGGATTCATGATCACCCTCTTCCTAAGGTTATGCCAGAAGGGTCAATAATAGGACACATAGACTGAGAAGCAAAAATTAAGATTAGGATTAAGCAAGCTCGCCTCAAAGTCGAAAGAAACTATAAATCTACTCTGGGTATCCTAATTAATGACCAGAAAAACGCTAAAAGGAGTTGGCCTAGCGTGATGCGATATTTGAAGTTAGAGCTAGAAAACACCATTTTACCATTCTGACCTTACAAGAAGACTTGGGCATTGCCACTGGCGCTGAGCAACAGGGAGAGGAGTATAAAAAAGAAAAGGCCCAGCTTATCTGCGCACAGTCTAGACTCTAAAATCAAGTTAAAACTTCTATGGAACGGTAAAGAGAAATAGAAAGGTGTTTCAGTGCTTATCAGGCAGACTGTGAGATTGATAGAGGTAAAAGGATAGCCGAGCGAGATGCACTCCACCTTCAAATTGAAGAGCTCCAAGAACAAAGGGAAAATTTGACGCATGAAGTTAATACTGCTCACCACTGGTTACAGAATTGTTATGACAATATGGATAAAGCCAGAGACCAAATACTACAACTCAGAGATGAACTCAATAATGTTTATGCTAGATATTTACACCAGAACGATGAGAGGTTAGGCCGACAGGCCCGTGCTTTGGCTCCATACCTACCGAAAGCATTGGCGAAGATTTATAAGGGTCGTGGAGATGATTGAGATTTGAGGATTCAGTTTCTTTTCGAGTCTATTTTGTTAGTAGTGATTATTTCATTTATTTTGTAATTATTATTATTTTTCTTTCTTTCTTTTTCATTTTTGTTATTTTATTTCATTTAGAGTCTATTTAAGTCCTAGGTACTTCTGTGTTTTTATGTTTTATTCAATCATTGTTTTAAAAATATTTGAAAATGAATGAAAAAGATTTTCTTTTGGTCACATATGTGCATATGTCATGCAAAAAAAATTAATATCTTTCTCGAACTACGCAAGATCTGATTCATGGGTAAAACATGATACTTAGGCAACCCTGGGGGTTCGATCCAAATTATTATTTTTTTCTCTTTCTTCCCTCTCTGAAAAAAGCGGATAAAAAAATAAAATAATAATTATAATAATAGTAAATAAATAATAATAAAATAATAAAAAACTAAGGAAGAGAAGAATGCCTAGGTAAGCCGGGATGAAACATAAGGTCCTCCATATTAGAAGATGTATGTGGATGCAATGTGCATAATTTTCTAACACTAATCAGTTTGTTATTCCATTTAGAGATAGAGAGAGAAAGAGAAAGAAACAAAGAGAGATATACTAGCTTAAAGGTAGTGGTTTGTGGTTAAACTGGCATCACATCCTTACAATTCAAGATCGAAAGGGAAATAGAAAAATGGCCCCCAAAGACGGAAATGAATCGGACAATGATGAGATCAAAAACCAGATGACTTCACAAGAAACAGGGTCAACAGAAGAGATAAGGGCATTAAAACAACAAATGGCAGAGATGAACGAGGCTTAGATGAGTGGAAAACCTCCATCGTCTTCAATCCTAGACTATTCTAATACAAATATGTCTCCCCCTATCCAGGTGTTGATAAACAATCTGATATATCCTCCTTGATTTGGCCCCTATGCTAACACATCCAATGTCGCTGGAACTTCTATGGTGCGCCCTTTGAATACACCTATGATAAGTAATCCACTCTTTGTGTCAACTGCCCCGACTAACAGTGTCCCGCAACCAACGATGGTTCCCAAATCCAACAGCGATCCTCCACCCAAAGTTCAGCGTGATCACAGTTACACTCTTGAAGAGGCCATTAAAATTCCAAGATCTCATCCCCACATTCATTAATATAGTTCCCCCTGTCGAAATTGAGAAGATGGACAAGAATGAGGAACATGAAGAAATAACTAAGAAAATGAAGAGTTTGGAACAGAGTATAAGAGATATCTAAGTACTAGGAGGACACAAAGGCATCTCGTTTAGTGACTTGTGTATGTTTCCTCACGTCCATTTGCCTGCCGGATTTAAAACTCCAAAGTTTAAGAAATACGATGGTCATGGAGACCCCATAGATCATCTAAAGAGATATTGCAACCAATTGAGGGGTGCCGAGGGCAAAGAAGAGTTACTTATGGCCTATTTTGGGGAAAACTTAGTAGGGATTGCATCTGAATGGTTCATAGATCAGGATATCACCAATTGGCACATATGGGATGATTTGGCTCGATGTTTTGTACAACAATTCCAATATAATATTGACATTGTGTTAGATCGCTCCTCGTTAGCCAACATGAGAAAAAAGACCACAGAAAATTTTTGTGAATATGCTATCAGATGGAGGGAACAAGCTGCTAGGGTTAAACAACCAATGAAGGAGTCAGAGATGATTGACGTTTTCTCCTGGCGCAAGAACCTGATTAATTTCACTATCTGCTTTCTGCTGTTGGGAAGACATTCGCTAAAGTTATTAAGGTAGAGGAAATGCTGGAAAATGGCATCAAGTCAGGAAAGATTGTAAGTCAAGCTACCTTAAAAGACACAACACAAGTGCTTCAAAATGGTTTTGGAAATATCGGAGGGAAGAAGAGTATGGAGGATGTAGCCACTATTGTATCAGCGTCTAGGACTCATGTCCAAGATAATTCCCCTCAACACTATTTTCCTTCCCAAGCTCCACAATATTCTGTCCCATACTCTCCATATCATGTTTTTAATGCACAACCAATTGCACCCCCTTCTTATCCACAATGGCGTTCACCAACTCCACAAAATCATCCACCCCCCCACAAGTTCATCAAAATACTACTAGAATTCCTTTCCGTCATAGACCACAATACAAGAAGGGAAATAGCGTTAAAGATGAGTTCACTACTATTGGGGAGTCGTATGCTATCTTGTTCCAAAAATTAAGGATGTCGAATCCTCCCCCGAGAAATGTGGATTATTCTCAACATTGCGCATATTGTTCTAATGCCCCCAGGGCACAACATAGAGAGATGTTGGTATTTGAAAATGGTCATTCATGATTTGATCTATTCTAATTGAATTATAGTTGAAAGTATGAGTGGACCCAACATCTATCAAATCCATTGTTGAGGCATACTGAAACAAATATGCTAGAAATGATGAAGGGTCATGAAGAGTTTGCATCTCCGTATAAGCGAATCCTTAAGGTTGGAACTTGCATTGAGAAGTCGGCAAATATTGTTCATTTAACATAAAATGATGCCTTTAGGGGAGGAAAGTAGGTTAGAAAAGTTGATCCTATCAAACACACCCATCTTAACTGTGAAAGGAGCCCTTGAAGATGTTTGGGCAAGTCCGAGTAAGGCAAGATTGTTTGTCCCAAAAAGGCCAAACAAGCCTATCTTGATCATGCAAGCGGCCCATATTCCTCCTGTGATTATCAGGCCAGTATCCCAGCTCCCAAATATTAACCCTAAAGTTGTTCCTTGGAATTACGAGCCTACTATCGTGACATACAAGGGAAAAGAAATTGATAAAGAAATAGATGAAGTAATAGGAATAACCCATTCAGGAAGATGTTATGTCCCAATGGAATTAAGGAAAACTAAAAATGACCAAATACAAATAAAGAGTCCGGTCACTAAAGGAGAGGCAGAGGAATTCCTAAGGAAGATGAAACTATCGGACTAATCCATGGTGGAACAATTAAGAAAAACTCTAGCCGAAATGTCTTTGTTGTCTTTGCTAATACATTCTGATGAACATCGTAAGGCTGTAATGAAAATTTTGAATGAAGCACATGTTCTTAGTAAAGTTACAGTTATTCAGTTAGAGAAAATTTTTGGGAGAATATTTGAGGTAAACCGCATCACCTTTTCAGATGATGAACTACCCAAAGAAGGTACAAGACATAATTAAGGCCTCCATATCACTGTAAAGTGTGAGCTTTCATATGTTACTCGAGTTCTAACTGATGGAGGATCTGGAGCAAATATTTTTCCTTTATCAACTCTACAGAAATTGAATGTTAGTGCTGAAAGGGTCCGACCCAAAAATGTATGTGTTAGAGATTTTGATGGGTCAAAAACAGATATCATTGGTGAGATAGAGCTCGTACTAACCATAGGGCCTGTGGATTCGTTGTGAATTTTCAAGTGTTGGATATCAACGCGTCCTACAATCTATTATTGGGGAGGCCATGGGTGCATAGGGCTGGAGCAGTCCCATCAACGTTGCATCAAATGATTAAGTTTGAATATGACCTACAAGAGGTGATTGTTCATGGTGAGGGGGATTTTTCAATCTACAAAGACTCTTCCTTCCCTTTTATCAAGGCGAATAATGAAAATGAGGCATTGGTTTATCAAGCTTTTGAGTTAGTGGTTGTTGAGCATGTCCTCGAGGGGAGTGTCATTTTGAAAACCAAAGATGCCCATCGCGTCTATAATCTTCTTGCAAGGGAGAGCTTATCCAGTGAGTCTATGAAAGAGTATCGGTACTTTTGGCTTAGGCTACCAGCCTAGAGTCAACGACAAAATGAAGGCAAAGAAGAAGAAGAGAAGTATGGTCACTTTCCAAGCCTATACAACCAATCTACAAATCTTTCATCAAAGCCCGCGCAACAGAATCTTATCAATCATCTTTTCCAGAGCTAGTGATGAAAATAAGCAAAAAAATGATCAACTATTTTCAAGATTTATTTTTCGAGGTTGATATGGTGGAACTCGGAGAAGGCACTAATGACAAAGATGTGCAATTCATTTATCCTGATCTCAAGATAAACAATTTTGAGGCCACCCCTCTACCTATTAAAGACGAGTCTTGGTAGTCTGTCTTGTTTTTTCTTTTGTCGTCCGATTCATTCAAGGATTGTAATTCGGATTTTATCTTGTTGTTTTATTTCAAACTCTCTATTTCCCTTTTTAATAGGATGTAATTGCATCCTTATTTTAGTCTAATATATTTGTTCGTTTTCTTTTATACATTTCTTTCTATGCTGATTCTAGTGATATGACATGCATGCAGAATTTTTCGCCAAATGTTAATATCCAATCTAATCTTCGACCTAATATTGAAATAATAAGTCAAGAAATCAAATATGATGAAGATAGAGTATTTGAAGAAGTAAGGAGGGATTTCAATCATTTTGAGAATAAGTCAAATCCAAACATGAGTGAAACTGAGACGATAAATTTGGGGGATCAGGAAATTATTAAGGAGACTAAGATAAGTGTACATGTTCGACATCAAAACGACGATATAATCCAGGACCTGCTTGATTACAAAGATGTTTTTGCGTCATCTTATGATGACATGCCTGGATTAAGCACTAACATGGTTGTTCACAAGTTGCTAATTGATCCTAATTTTCCTCCGATAAAGCAGAAGTTGAGAAAACTCAAAACTGACATGAGTGTAATATTTAAAGAGGAGATCCAAAAATAACTTGAGGCTAAAGTCATTCAAGTCGCTCAATATCCTTCTTGGTTAGCCAATAGCGTACCCGTCCCTAAGAAAGACGGCAAAGTTCGGATGTTTGTTGATTATCGTGATTTGAACAAAGCAAGTCCAAAAGACAATTTTCCTTTGCCTAACATCCATATTTTATTGGATAATTGTGCTAA
The DNA here is from genome assembly GCA_027789145.1 of Solanum arcanum. NCBI lineage: Eukaryota > Viridiplantae > Streptophyta > Magnoliopsida > Solanales > Solanaceae > Solanum > Solanum arcanum. The sequence continues at coordinate 51,924,477 of CM050941.1, read as the reverse complement.
ACATGAGTTTGTATCTTTTGTGGATTGTTATGCGGGTTCACATCAGATTATTATGGATGACGAAGATGCATTAAAAACATCTTTTATCACTCCATGGGGTACATATTATTATCGGGTTATGCCTTTTGTATTAAGAAATGTAGTGGCAACTTATATGAGAGCAATGACAACCATGTTTCACGATATGTGGATAATGTTATCATTAAATCTAAGAGAAATCGAAGTTTATGTGGATGATGTTATCATTAAATCTAAAAAATAGTCAAATCATGTGAAAGACTTAAAGAGATTCTTCGAAAGGCTCCACAGGTATAATCTCAAGCTAAATCCTGCAAAATGTGTATTTGGAGTACCATCGGGGAAGATTTTGGGGTTTATAGTCAGTCGGAGAGGTATCGAGTTGGATCCTTCAAAAATAAAAGCAATTCAAGAATTGCCACCTCCAAAGAACAAAATTGAGGTTATGAGCCTTCTAGGAAGGTTAAACTACATCAGCAGATTCATTGCTCAACTCACAACAACTTGTGAGCTTATCTTTAAGTTTTTGAAAAAGAATTCCACAGTAGAGTGGATCGAAGAATGTCGAGAAGCTTTTGGAAGAATCAAGAATTACCTATTGAATATCCCTGTGTTGGTTCCTCCCGAGCAGGGAAGACCTTTGATATTGTGTATGTCAGTACAGGATAATTCTTTTGGTTGTGTACTGGGTCAGCATGACGACACTGGGAAGAAAGAGCAGGTCATTTATTACCTCAGCAAAAAGTTTACCGTTTACGAAGCGAAGTACACCCTTCTTGAAAGAACGTGTTCTGCCCTAACTTGGGTGGCATAGAAGTTGAAACATTATATTCCATCTTACACTACTTATCTCATCTATCTATGGATCCGTTGAAATATATTTTTCAAAAGCCCATGCCCACAGGCAGTCTTGCGAAATGGAAAATATTGCTCACAGAGTTTGACATTATCTATGTAACGCGGACCGCAATGAAAGCTCAAGCATTGGTAGATCATTTGGCAGAGAACCCTATTGATGAAGAATATGAACCACTTAAAACCTATTTTCTAGACGAAGAGATATCTTGTATCGATGAAGTTATTAACGATAACAATCAAGGTTGGAAGTTATTCTTTGATGGTGCCTCTAACAGGAAAGGAGTTGGAATATGAGTTGTTCTTATGTCTGAATTAGGGGAATATTACCCTATATCAGCCCAACTTAGATTCTATTGTACTTATAATATGTCTAAGTATAAAGCGTGCATTTTGGGTCTGAGGTTAGCTGTTGACATGGGCATAGAATTGTTAGTGTTAGGAGACTCAGACTTACTAGTTCATCAAATTCAAGGAGAACGAGAAACTCGAGACCCAAAGCTCACACCATACCAACATTGTTTACGAGGTCTTTGTCAAGATTCGTGTCGATAAAGTTTAGACACGTTCCCAGAGTGCACAATGAGATTGCAGATGCATTGGCCACTTTATCTTCGATGCTCCAACACCCTGATGACGCTCATATCGACCTTTATACATACAAATTCGTGATCAACATTCTTATTGCAACATGATTGAGGAGGAATTTGATGGTAAGCCTTGGTTTCATGATATCAAAACATATCTTCAGTCTGGAGAATGTTCATCGGATGTAACTAGTAATCAAAAAAGGACTATTCGACGACTAGCAAGGGTTTTTTCTTAAACGGAGGCATACTGTACAACAAGACACCCGATTTAGGTCTTCTAAGGTGTGTAAATGCTCAAAAGGCTTCCACAATAATGATTAATGTACACTCAGGAGTTTGTGGACCTCATATGAATGGATATGTTCTAACCAAGAATATACTTCGAGTAGGATATTATTGGCTCACCATGGAGCCGGATTCCATACGATTTGTTCGTAAATGTCATAAATGTCAAATACATTGTGATTTGATACATTCTCCCCCTTCTGAGTTGCATGCAATGTGTGCTCCATGGCCTTTCGTTGCATGGGGAATGGATGTGATTGGATCGATAGAACCAAAAGCATCGAATGGTCACAGGTTCATCTTGGTGGCCATTGATTATTTTACAAAGTGGGTGGAAGCAGTAACTTTCAAGTCAGTGACCAAGAAGGTCGTGGTGGATTTCATCCATTTCAACATCATCTGTCGGTTTGGTATTCCAAAGGCGATTATAACTGATAACACTACAAATCTCAACAGCCACTTAATGCAAGAGGTATGCTACCAATTTAATATTGAGCATCGAAATTCGACTCCGTATCGCCCAAAGGCAAACGGCGCCGTAGAAGAGGATAACAAAAATATAAAAAAGATACTTCGTAAAATGGTACAAAGTTCTCGACAATGGCATGAAAAATTGCCTTTTGCTTTGTTGGGTTACCGCACTACAGTCCGTACGTCAGTGGGAGCTACCCCATATTCAGTGGTATACGGGACTGAGGCAATTATACCAGCAGAGATTGAGATCCCATCTTTACGAATTGTTGTGGAGGCTGAAATTGATGATGATGAGTGGATCAAAACTTGGTTAGATCAATTAAGTTTGATTGATAAGAAGCGTCTGACATTAGTATGTCATGGACAATTATATGAGAAATGAATGGCACGAGCATATAACAAAAAGGTGCGTCCCAGACATTTCGAAGAGGGTCAATTAGTGTTGAGACTCATTTTGCCACATTATGCCGAAACCAAAGGCAAATTTTTTCCAAATTTGAAAGGACCATTCGTTGTTAAAAGGGCATTACCCAATGGTGCTCTTTACTTAGCAGATATAGAAGACAAAGTGACAGAAACGGTCGTCAATGTAGATGCTATGAAAAGATATTACATATGATTTGATTTTCGACATTAGAAACCCTTATGTTTGGGATCGACATTTCAAGGGTTGATTCAATGGAATCTCTTGGTTATGTTGTTTCCTTGACTTTTCAAAAAAATTGTCTGAACTATGTTCGACCGGATTCTTGTTTCCGCAAGATACATACGCATCCCTAGTGTTGGGTTCAGTTCAACCAAATACAAATCCAAAAATTCATATTGTAGTAAACTAGGGCAAAAGTCATTTGTTAATTCATTTGGTCTCTCATCTCAAATCTCTAAATCAACCCCATCATCTAAAGTCATTCAAAGAAATGTCTTTGCATCAACCCTTGATATGCCGAGAGTAAGTTGGTTAAGGATAGGTAAAAATCCTTAATGGGCACCACAAGACAAATGCGAGTAGAAAGAAATAAAAGAGAGAGTCTTAATGGTAAAAACCCTAAGTGGGCACCGTAAGAATGGGGGTAAATACATTTGTTTTAACAATATAAGATTCAAAAAATTACTTTAAGTCATAAAAGTCCATAAAGCGACCGTGCTAGAACAACAGGACTCGAGGGATGCCTAATACCTTTCCCTCGGTCAAAAGAATTCCTTATTCAAACTGGTTCGTAGACCAAAACTAAGAAAGTCATTTTCTTTTGGTTAGGGATTAAAAACAAAAAGGTGACTTGGAACACCATCATTCAATTCCAAGTGGCAACTTTGAAAAATTAAAATAATCCCTTAAATAATAATGTCACTTAAATTGGAAAAACCCTTACGCCGCCGCACGGAAAAGGGGTGTGACAATCGGTCCACCTCTCAAACGCCTATTGTCCGTCTATTGGACGTACCACACTTGGGCCACATCTTTGAGTTGTTAAGTGGCTAACTCGGCCTTCTCAATTGTAGTCAACCCCATAGCATAAAGGATCTGGTAGGTTTCATCAATGAACTCTTAGGGGTCTTCTTCAACCTTGGACCATAGAAAGCAGAGGGACTCATCCAAGTGAAATCCCTCGAACGGGATTCCATAGTACCAACATGTTGGTTTGCTCGGAGTATAGTCTCCCGATTAGCTTGGGCCATGAGGGCTTGAGATTGAGTAGTGATGGCTTGTGCTTGAGTAGTAATGGCTTGGGCCATATGTATAAGATCATCCATTATGTAACCATCCGTTAAAGGAGGAGGATTGACCGGAACTTGGTCATCATTAACATCTTCTTCAAGAGAAGGGACTGGATTGCCTCGGGGAGGAACTCCCTCATTGGCAATCTCTTCTTCAAGTCTTCGTGCCACGTTCCTTCTAGTATTCATTGCCTATAATCACTATAAAAGGATTAGATACTAAGAACACATAGAGTACAAGACTCTAGAGGAGCGGAATTGGACTTCCAAGAAAGTGAGAGTTTCCTAAGCATCATATAGGTTCCTATCCATAAGTTTGACATGCTTCACAATTATGAATACGAATATACATAGACTTGGTTGAGAGAGACACCAACTCAAAGATATTCAACCTCATGCTTAGATATCAAGTTTGTCACATCAGGGGAGCACCCCTAGACATAACTGGCATCGTAATCCTCTTTAAGGACTAAGACTAGCCTCTTAGCTTACATCATTACATTTATAGGTCAAAAATACGGAAAATTTAAAACTTTTCATTACTTCTACATTGAGTTTTACGTACACCTCTACATACACATAATATTTATATCGGGTATACATAGACCTTTCGTATGGGAAGCTTACATAGTCTCCTACTTTTATTGCACATAGATATATAAAATATAACAGTCTCAAATGGATGTATCATCTCATAACCATCTAACAAGAGTATTACAATTTGGGTTTAGCCCATAAATCAATGTAATAATGCCACATATAGGCTATACAATGTTTAATACTCAAATGAAAAGGAAAGAACACAAGAGTCCTAAAACTAAAACAACTTCATAAGCTTAATATTGGATTTTTCCTTCGTAATGTGAGGACCTACCCAACTTGGATGATTGTGAATTCCAAGTCTACTTTAAAGTCATATCAAATCCCTTCAACGATCGAAACCTAAAATGTTTAGGGAAAAGGGTGAAAATGAGGTTAGTACACCACTTGTACTAAGTATTAGACCATATACACACATATCATAAAATCATGCTAAAAAGGGACAATTCATCAAAGTATGCAATTTACTTTGAAAATCCTTGTGCACATTCAAGAAGATTGTACCAAACATTAAGACATATTTATTAAGTCATAGGCATGTATATCACAAGACAAACAATGCTAAGTCTAGTCAAACCAACATGCATATCATATAATTGAACACATGGTCAAACTAACTCTATCATCAAGTTATAATAGCCACAAGCATAAATAAGAGTTCATTACAACATAACCAAAGCAAGACAATTATCAATGAACCCCTATTAAGTGAACAACTCCAATGACTAAGGAAAACCCGATAACCTTAATAAATCAAGTAACTCAATAATACTCATGACCAACATCCATGTCCTCATAGCATATCATTAAGAGTACATATCATCATACTTTAACAATGAAGACCAACACATATTCATAAGTGAAACCAATCATCATGTAGTATCAACAATGTGCAAGATCATCATATACATATCACGTACCATTATAAGCATATTCCCATATAAGAACATCTTCCTAAGACTTCCCTCAAGGCTAACTAGTGCAATGTTTAGGTAGAGTCCTAATTAAAGTTAAACCTTAAGTTTATCCTAGTTAAAGTTCATTCCTCTAGTTCATTTTACCTTATGGGAACATCTTGACTTAACCGACATAGACTACATAAGCTAATGTGGAATTCGGTTTCATAGAACCCTACACTAAAGGAAGGTTGACTACTTTCCAAGTTAGTACCAAAACATGAACATAGCAACTACGCGTTCCACTAGCTAATGTCCCGGTGGGGGAAACATAGTTCAAGAATTAGGAGATATAGTTGGGACCCTTTTTATGCTGCATTCATTATATTCTCCAATCTCAAGAGTACATTAGTGATCCTACCTTTCCTATGTGGGAAGGGACACTTCTCACTCTATTTCTTAATGTACTAAGCTAGTGTCCCTTTTGAAATGTCTTTAATATCTTTATTAATCATCATAGCTTAATGTAGGTCATAGGGTATATCCCTTGTATAATCATCATCATCATAGTTCAATAATAATTGCACGAGTATAGTCCTTTCATTACAATTCATATAAGTTAGGTTAACACATTTACACAATTACATCATGATAAGGTACATTGGTAAATTATCACCATCCTTATATCATTTACATCTTATCCAACACCTCACTAACCATAGTCAAGAAATTTAAATTCAACATCATACAACCCTATTAATCCTAATACAAGATATAGTTCAATGCAACATCATTACTCAATATCAAGTAACCACAATTGAAGTAAAGAATAGGGATCACAAGACTTACCAAGTCTCCTTCATAATCCATCATCAAGGTCTTACCATCAACCTTTAACTCAACCCTATAAGGGTGTGATATCATCACTCAAAAATAACCAATCATGATAACAAAGCCAATTGAAACACTACATCACAATACATCACTTGTTCATAGCTTAAGATAAGAGTCTTAGGTCAAAGTCATAATCTAGACCAATTACTCAAGAACTAGCATGATAGGAATGTAATTAATACTAATATATTAATAATTTATACAATAACATCATCTAGTAGTAATTTAACAAATAACCAATTCAATAGAACCAACATTACACAATTCATATCAAGATCACAATCTAGGGTTAAGAAGAATAGGTCATTTTCTATAAACTAGACCAATACATCAAGAAATAACATAATTGAGTTATAATACATTTTAATATATTCATAATATCCAAAATAAATTATAAACAAAGCAATTCACAAGATCAATTTTGAGATTGGAAAAGACCCAGTTGAATTTCATACTTTGGAAATCAATTTGATGGAATCCTTTGGGAAAAGAAGTCCCAAATGTGAAAGGAATCACATACCGTAATGTTTGATGAATATTGATTATGAAACTTTGGTGATTCGATCCATATAACCCACCTTGACCTTGAACCCTATGGAGTTCTTCAACTTGAGAGAGAAAGAAGAGACAAGGAAGAGAGTTTGGGTTTTGGAATTCATGAGAGCTTAGGTTAGTCTAATAAGGTTAGGGTATTTATATACGTTTTTATTTAAATTAATTAGACCTCCCCTAACCCATAATTAACCTCCTAAAGCCAACTAATTAAATGGACTAATTAAAAACGTGCAATGGCTCAACAGATGAGACTACGATCGACGAGATCTATTCCCTCCGTGCTGCATATTCGTAGATAAGTTCAGAGAATTTTTAAAACACGACCTTGTCAAAATTTTCTAAGTGTCTGTCTACGGAGGCAATCATTGCCCTGTCGATTGGACAACGAACCATTTGTGGCATTTTTTTGGTGTTGATAGCTTCTAGTCAATTTTGCAAGGGTCCTCCTCAAGGGCCCTTAGTTGGTACTTGGGTAGTCGTGATCGGACGTTTAGACTATTAACTAACTCTAATACGTGTTAGACACCCTTCCACCAAGATTCATCAATTTCTGACTCCAGAAAGCTAGTCAAATAGGCTAAGGCACGCTAGTACCTCATTGAACTAGTTTCCGGACGTCATGGGCGTTCTTTGACGTATTGATTTCTAAACTTCCTAAATCACTTATATTGATTAAAATAGACTTTAAAGTCGTGTCTAAATTTTTTGACACTTATGTTAGGCTCTAGAATACATCTTAGACTTTCGAAGTGTTACACTTCGGGTGAGAGGTGACGATATAGAAAAACGACATTCCGAACTAGATATTGTCACTATGGGTTCTTAGTAATATCCTTTAGTATCCTAATTCCCCGGTGGAATTAATGGATCTCATGAATAAGGTGTTTAGAATTTACCTAGATTCATTTGCCATTGTCTTCATTGACAACATCTTGGTATATTTGAAAAATGAGGGTGAACACATGAAACATTTGAAGGTGGTGTTGGAAGTGCATAAGGAAAATCAACTATTTGCAAAGTACAGGAAGTTTTAGAATCAAAACGTCAAGGAACATCTATGACGTCCTGAAACTAGTTCAAGAGGTTTTAGTGTGCCTTACCCTAATTCACAAGGTTTTAGGGGTCGAAATTTGATGAAATTTTGTGGTAAGGTGTCTAACAAGTATTATAGTTGGATTATATTTGAAACATCTAGGTACGAATCCCCAATGACCAACCAAAGGGTCCTTGAGGACGACCCTAGTAATTTGGTAAAAAGTTTTCAATTGGACAGTGTTCACCTACGACCACAATCCACAATGCGTGGGTGGATCGACTGAGCGTTGATGCCTCCGTCGACAACACTTAGAAATTTTGTCCAAAGGTCCATTTGGACTAGTATCTGACACCAACAACGGATGTGAAGGACGGAGGGGGGCAAGGGCGTAGGTTGAACTACGTATCGATCTAGGTCTCATAGGTCCTGCCACTATTTTGTTGTTCTGCTTTAATTATTTCATTTATTATTTAAGTGTTTAATTAGTTAATTAAGGTTTAGGGGTGGTTCAATTAAGTTTATTTAGAACGTCTATATAAATACCTAGCCTGATAAAATTAAACCTAACTCTCATAATTCTCAAAACCCAATTGTTTTTCCTTCTCTCTTCTTTCTCTCTCCCAAAGAAACTCCACACTATACCAAGCAAAGGTCGTTTTTAAGCCAGAAAGGAGACTAATTTCCTACATAGAACTTCATCAATTAGTAAGGTATGATATTCCTTTCACCTGTGTGATCTCTTTCCCCAAAGGGTTCCTCCAAATTGATTTCAAAAAGAAGAATTTTCAAGTGGGTTTTCTTCTATTACGAATTTGACTTTCTACATTTATTTCTTTATGATTTCTTTATATAATTATGAATTAATTATGATGTATGGTAATTCAATTATGCTAGTTCTTGATTAATTGACTTAGCTTGTGAAGTAGATCATGAATTTAACCAAAGTCCCTAACCCTAGGCTATGAACTAGTGATAAATTGTTGCTTAGTGCTTTAATTGACTTCATTATTCTGTTGATTATTATTGTGTGATGATATTATACCCATTATTGGGTTGAGTTGGATGGTTTATGCTAAAACCTTGATGATTGATTGTGAAGGAGATTGGGGTAAGTCTTGTGATCTCAATCCTTTACTTTAATTATGATTACTTGTGTTTAGTGATGAAGTTATATTGACGTATGTCTTATGATAAGATTGATTAAGGTTGGTATGATGTTGAATTGGAATGTCTTGAATTATGGTTTGTGAGATGTTGGCTAAGATGTAATGAATAAGGATGTTGATTACTTACCTATGTGCCTTATCATGATATGATTAATGTAAATGTGCTAATCTCACATGTGTGAATTGTAATGAAAGTAAAATACTCATGCAATTATTATTGATTATGATGATAATTATATAAGGTATAAACCCTATGACCTAGACTAATCTATGATGATTAATAAAGGCTTAAAGACATTTCAAAGAGACTCTAGCTTAGCACCGAGTGAACTAGAGTGAGAAGTGTCCCTTGCCACAGAGGGAAGGTAGGATCACTAATGTACTCATAAGATTGGAGACTATAATGCATGTAGCATAAAGAGGGTCCCAACTACATCTCCTAGTTCTTGAACTATGTTGCCCCCATGGGAATACTTGATAGTGGATCCACATAGATGCTATGTTCATGCTTTGGTACTACCTTGGCAAGTATTCCGCCTTCTTTCGGTGTAAGGTTCCATGACACAGGATTTCACATACCTCATGTGGTCTATGTCGGTTAAGACAAGATGTTCCCAAAGGTAAAATTAAGTAATGAATTGAACTCTAACTAGGGTGACCTAAGAGGTTTAGCTTAGTCTAGGTAAGGGTATGAGATTCTACCTATACATTGCACTAGTTAGCCTTGAAAGAAGTCTTGGATGGATGTTCTTATGTGCTTATATTCTTATAAATATAAGTGATATGTATATGTTGATCTTACATGTTAATGAAACTGTGTGATATTTGTTTCATTTATGATCATGTGGTTGGTGTCTATTGCCAAAGTATGATAATGTTTACTCTTAATGATATAGTATGTCAAGTTGCACGTTCCTTACGGTTCTAATTGGGTTTACTTGATTGAGAGAGGTTATGGGACCTTACTTAGTCATTGCACTAGTGGACTTAATGAGGGTGCATGAGTAATCGTCTTGCTTTGGTTATAATATGATGAACTCTTATACATGCTCGTTGATATTATAACTTGATGATAGAGTTGTCTTGATTATGTTCTCAATTATGTTGATATGCGTGTTGACTTGACTAGATTTAGTATTTTCGGTCTTGTGATGTACATGGTTTTGACTTAATGAATATGTACTCTTGGCTTGTATTGGTTCTTGAATGTGCATAATGCTTTTCAAAGTAAATTAGCATGCTTTAATGAAATGTCCCTTTTTAGCATGATTTCGATGTTGTGTGTGTATATGATCCTATACTTAGTACAATTGATGTGCTAACCTCGTTTCTCCCTTTTCCCAACATTTTAGGTTCCAGCCGTTGAAGGGTTCGTGACGACTTTTGAAGAAAGACTTGTATTCTCATTCTCCAAGTTGGGTAGGTCCTCCCCACTTCGAGGACAATGCAACTTTCTAGCATTTGGATGTTAATTAGTCTTAAAGACACTTTTTCCATTCCCTTTCATTTGAGTACTAAAATCGTATAGTCTATATGTGGCTTTTATTGTATTGATGTATGGGTTATGCCCAATTGCTATACTCTTGTTTAGATGGTTATGATATGAGACATCCGTTTTAAGAATACGTTATGTCTCTTATATATATATATATATATATATATATATATATATATATATATATATATATATATATATATATATATATATATATATATATATATATATATATATATAGAGAGAGAGAGAGAGAGAGAGAGAATAAAAGTAGAAGACTATGTAATTTTCTTATACGAAGGGTCTATGTATACTATCGATATGAATATATTATGTGTATGCGAGAGGTCTATGTAAACCTCATGATAGATATACAAGAAAAGTTTTAAATTTTCCGTATTTTTAACCTATGAATCTAATGATAAATGCTAAGAGGCTAGTCTTAGTCCTCTTCGTGGTCGATAACATTGGTTACATCTAGGGGGTACTTCCTGAATATGACACCGAGCCTCAATGAAGGGCTGCCTCCATATCTTCTTAGGAATATGATCGGACGTAGTTCAATAAATCAAAAATTATCATTTTTTTAAATAAAAAACCTTTATAAAAAAATCAATTCATGTTTGATAATATATTGACTTTAGTTGGTACCAACAATTAGTATGAAGCATATAAATCACATTCAACTACTTTCAAATAAATATAAGGTCAACTCTGAATAATCCCTATAGTTTCAAATGGTATCTAAAACATATTTGAGTATTTACAAGACAAATTCATCTTGCCTAAATTAAGGGATAAAATTCTTCATATCTTTATGTTTCAAATGACCTCGCAACAAATGAAAGTCTTACATCACATAATAGAATAATTTAGATTGTAAGACATTTTTGAAAGTCATTTACACTCAAAAATATGTTCAATGCATGAGATTGAGATACCATATACTTGGCCCTCGTGTAAGTATCTACTAATGTGAAAATAAAAAAATGAGATCAAATAGAACTTGTCATAGGCATGTAATGTAGACTCAAGGAAAGGTAGGATATTCATTTGGAATACAAAGAGTATTTCCTCCTTAAAATTTACACAATACTTCAATATTTTTCCCATTTTTGCATGTGACCTTTGTTTTCTTGAAAGCTCTCCTTTATTTTTCATTTCCTTTTTCCTTGTCATTGTATGTTCCTTTTTCCTTGTCTATGTCTCTTCTTTTCGTTAGAGATTTCTTTTTAGTTTTTCTTTCTATATTTTCTTTGTAATTTTTTTAACATTCACATATTTGGTCTTTTCTCTTGTTTACCCAACATAGATGTTTGATATTGGTGGAGATAATTCATAGTGCGCAAAAGGAGTTTGGACCAAGGAATAGTGCATTTATGCACTCAAAAAGATATATGCTAAGATGTGGTTATTCAATAAAAAGCTTTCAGACTCGAAATGGGAGTTCAATGGATAACATATCATTCGGTAGGATTAAAAGGCACAATTGAATCAAAGAGAGCCTATGATCCTTTCTCAAGTTAAATGTTGTTCAAAATTTCGTCTCAATCAATATTAGGCCAAGTTGTAGACCATTTGAGTCATGCCATTGAATTTTATATCTAAAGTTCTCACCACATAATGCATTCGAAACAATGAGGTCGAACTTGTTTTATCCATAATATTAAGCAAGATGATTTCTCAAATACTAAATAAATATATTGACAAATGCCAATAGAAATCTATAGGTCACACCAAAGTTGGTATGTCCCTAAGTATGTTAGTACCAATCAAATCGTTTTTTTTTCTAAATTTAAAAAATAAATTATTGCAAAGAAATGTTTTACCCAAACAACTTTTTTTATCCGTCCTTTTGCCCCAATTTTTGTAGTGAGAACTAATTAATTGTTTTCTTGGTTGAATCGAACCTCAAAATAAAGATGCTTACATATCTTGTCAAAGCAAGAATCATATCAAATGTAATTTAGAAAAATCATAAACACACTTTTTTTGTTATGAGAAATAAATATTTCTGCTTTTTTTTTTCAAAATAAAGAACGATTATTATGCTTGAATAATTTTGATACGGAATAGATTATATTTTTTAAAAAAATTGAGAAAAGATCACCGAATTCGAGGAGAGTTGCCTACGTAGCTCATTGATGTGATAATTAGGTGGAGTATTTCATTCAGATTGGACAATAAAACAATTTTTTTAAAAGCTTAGAATTTTGTTGACAAATGCAACTATAATTTATGTTCAAAGTGATATAAAAAGTTGAAATTTCTTTTTGTAAACTATACACAATAAAAAAATATTTCTGTTGTGATTTTTGTTTAATGGAAAAAGTATAGAGTATACAATAATTTAGGTGGTTAAATAAAATAAAGTTATCTTTATTTGATGAATTCGATCCTATGTCGAGTCTCATTAAGTAAAATACAAATTATTCAAATAAGTGAAACCTACTAGGTGTAATCATATCTAATTTCAATTCTACCAAGTTAAACTTGTTGGAGAAAGGTATCTAGACTGACTATGTAACGAGCAGACAACTGGGTTAGGGAGTAGCAACGTACTGGTAGCAATGTTTTTCGGCTTTGTCATGAGTGTTTCCCATCCTAAATAGGTGTGACTAAAAACCTTTCACTAAGGACCAAAAAAATTGATAGAAAGGGGTGTACAGTCGCAATTCTCATAATGGTATTATTGAAGTTTGAGGGGGGTGTGCGAAATAAAATAGTTTATACGCGGGTAAAATAATATCAAAGCAAAAAATAAATAGAATAATAGTACATTAAGCCAACTGATATACCGTGGTTTCACGGTATTATTAATACTTTTTCCTTAAGTTTAGTGTGTCCAAAAGCCATTTCGTGCTAATTTTTATATAAGTTTCTCTTTATTTGCAGGAAATCTTTCCAAAGATGAACGCGGAGATTTTGAGCCAAGAAATGCAGAAGAGACCACCTATGGAGCTTGTGACGGTCCGTCGTGCTTGTGACGGTCCGTAGGTGGCAGCGTAGTGCTGCTGAAGGAAGGTGGGAAGTCTGACCAAGTGTGGGGTTACGGAGTCCATGACGGTCCGTCATGTCTATGACGGTCCGTCCTGCAGGTTCGTCATGAAGTTCAGAGAAGTAACCCCAGTACCCAGATTCCATGAGTTTAAGTGTTTTGGAACGAAGACCCTCGATGGACCGTTGTGCCTATGACGGTCCGTTATACTTGACGTTGAGGGTAATGAAGAGAGCAGCAGAAGAAATTGCACTAGTATGGGACGACGGAGTCCATGACGGTCCGTCGTGACCACAACGTTCCATCACGATGTCCGTCGATCCAGCCGTATTTTGACAGATTTCCAGCAAATAGAGTCCTTGTCTAATTAGGTTTTTATTTTCTATAAATAGTTCGAAGAACCTCATTTTTGAGGTTAGACTCGGTAGTATTAGTTAGACTCTGGATCATTGTTAGACCTTTGTATTAGTGTTAGACTCTTGATTATCATTAGACTTTTTGTGAGATTATTAATTACTTTGAGATTCTTGCAAGTGATTATTGGTGATTAATCAAGTAAACTTTCGGATTTTACTCTTTCTCATTGAAGTAAGTACATGAATTCTTATCTAATATATTTGAATATTGTGATTATGACTATGAGTAACTAAACTGCATAACTAGGGTTGTGGGAACCATAAGCAAATAATGAGATAAAACCTAACTAAAATAACAATTCTAGAATAGTGCCTTGCATGTATTAATAATTCTTTCGCTTAGAAGTCTTTTTAACGGATGGCCAACGTTAGAACTCGCCTTAATGCTACTTGCCGGACCAAGGAGGTAGATAATAGGAAAAGAATTATCAACATAGATTTAGTGTATACTATCTAATAGGCTAGTATTGATTGGTACGAGGTAATAACTTAGTCAAATATCGAATATGATGCTTAATATGAGGTAAAGATAAGGGTTAGGAAAGCAACACACGTAGCCGGACCAAGGTGCGGAGTGAGATTTTCTAGATGTCGGACCAAAGATTTAGAAATACATAACTTATCACTTTGCATGAAACATACTAGGAAAGAATTGTTATAGTTAGAATTATCAAGTTATGAACCTGTGGGGAACACGTAAATCCTAGTTACTTTGATTAATTGATTAAACTCCAACATTCAAAGCTATTAAGTGTCTCTTTCAATTTCGTTAGTTACTTTAATTCATTTAGAAATAGAAACCCCCCTTTTATTGTTTTTACTTTCCAAGGAATTCCTTGACTAAACAAAAGTAATAATAGACTAAAGTTAAGTCTAGACTATTTTCCTCGTGGGAACGATCCCAACCTCACTAGTTGGGTTATTTACTTGACACGGCCGCTTTACTTCTTATTTCAGAAGTAAGTTTGAGCATATCAAATTTTGGCGCCGCTGCCGGGGATTATAGCTTTTAGATTAACTTGAACTTATTACTATAGTTTAGTTGATATTTTCCTGATTTTTCTTTGTTTTATTGTTTTTGATTTTTTTCAGAAATATCCTCCTTATATGCCAAATTCACGGAGAGGAAGAGAACCCTTGTTTTCCATACGATCACGAATTAGAGCGTATACTGCGCAATATGAATCGAAACTTGGGAATAAATGATGATGATCCGAACCAGAACATCCCAGCTCCGGTTGATGTTCATGGTCAGTTGTTACCTGATGCTCCAGGTGAACACCAACAGAGGGGACAAAATCCCGTTCCATGGCCCCAAGCATACTACAGAGGCTATGATAACATAGCAGACTCCAATGGGCCACTTGTCTTACCTCCTCTACCCACAGGCCACACCTTTGTGGTAACTAGTAGCCTGATGCAAATGCTCACTGCCAGAGGTTTGTTTTCAAGGCTACCTTCTGAGGATCCACATGCCCATATAGCTAAGGTAAGGGCAGCGTGTAAAAGCTGTGTAGGGAGGCCTGATTTGGATATAGATGTAATAGGGCTCAGAGTGTTTCCTCTCTCACTGATGGGAGAGGCTTCTATATGGTTCACTGAGCTCCCATACAACTCAATCTTCACTTGGAACCAACTAAGGGATGTTTTCTTAGCACGCTACTATCCGGTCTCCAAGAAACTAAACCACAAAGACAGAGTGAACAACTTTGTGGCACTACCAGGAGAGTCAGTTAGTAGTTCTTGGGATAGATTCACCTCATTATTGAGAAGTGTTCCAAATCACCATATCGATGATAAGTCACTGAAGGAATACTTCTATCGGGGACATGATGATAATAATAAAGCGGTGTTGGACACTATAGCAGGTTGATCTTATGGGAAATGTCCTTATGCTGAGATTGCCGAAAAATTAGAGAAAATCTCCCGGAATAATAAAGCTTGGAGTACTAGGATGTCTGATACAGGGAGAAACACCTTCGGAGTGCAGTCCACTCACAACCCAACCACAAATGAGATTCGCGAAGAAATGGCTCAGATTAGAACTGAGCTCGGGTTGGTACTAAAACATGTCACTGGGGGTGCAGAAAAGATAAATGCAGTCAACTACTTTTCTTAACCACCACCTCCTAATGATGAATGCTATTATGCGGAGGACACTTATGCAGTAAATGAGCAGACGGGGGGTTTCCGACCGAGCGCCCAAGGCTCAAATCAGGATAACTGGCGCCAAGGTCAAGGGAACCAAGGTCGGAACTATGGTAACTATAACCGTGAGGGTCATTATGTCCCAGATGGAAACTTCAACCGTGATAACAACTTCAACAGGGGTAACTACGGTAACAGAAATATTAGGAATGGGCCCTATGTCCCTCCTCAAAATCGTGAAGTTACTCCTAGGGATGGTGGAGATAGTATTGTGCGAGTTGAGGATATGTTGCACAAAATGATGAGGAGGTTCGATGCTAGTGATGAGCACATTAAAGAGTTAAGGTGTGATTTAGCTAGCATTGGGCAAAAAGTTGATACACATGCAATATCGATTAAGAAGATCGAGTTGCAAATGGCCCAATTATCTGCGACAATGAACACACGGCAACCGGGCACTCTTCCTAGCAACACTGTCCAAAATCAAAAAAATGATGCGCACTGTATGGAAATCACTACTCGAGGTGGTAAGCAAACCATTGACCCACCTATTCCGTCTAATGAGGAAAATGTGAGAAAGGATAATGATAAGGTGGTAAAGGGTAGTGGTGAAGCAGAGGAAAGTAATGCAAAAGATGCAGAAGTACCTATGAAGGTAATTCCCATGCCTAGGCCACCACCACCCTTCCCTCTAGATTAGTGAAAAAGACCGAGGAAGGTAAATATCGGAGTTTCATAACAATGTTGAAGCAGATTTCTATCAATGTCCCTTTGGTAGAAGCTCTAGAACAAATGCCCGGTTATGCCAAATTTATGAAAGATCTGGTCACCAAGAAAAGATCGGTCACTTTCAAGGATGATGATAGACTGCAGCATTGTAATGCTATTGCTACAAGATCCCTCGTACAAAAGAAAGAAGATCCGGGTGCGTTCACTATTCCTTGTATAGTATGGTCAATACATTTTGCGAAAGCATTATGTGATCTGGGGGCAAGCATAAATCTCATGCCCCTCTCGATTTACAAGAAGTTGGGTTTGGGGGATCCAAAACCCACTGCGATGCGGCTACTGATGGTTGATCGGACAGTGAAATGGCCTATAGGGATACTCCATGATGTGCTAGTAAAAGTGGAGTCATTCATCTTTCCGACTGATTTTGTTATTCTTGATTGTGAAGTCGATTTTGAAGTGCCTATTATTCTTGGGAGGCCATTCCTTGCTACAGGTCGAGCCTTAGTTGATATGGAAAAGGGACAGATGAAATTTGGTTGAACAATGAAGAAGCGACCTTCAACATCTGTAGGACCATGAGGCAGAGTGCTGAGCTCCAATCGGTATCTGTCATATCCCACAAAGAAAAGTTGAAGAAGGAGAATGAAAAAAAAAGTTCAAAACGAGAGTTTATGATTGGGGATTTAGTGCTTTTAGACAGTTCTGGGTCGCCTTGTCTTCCGGGCAAGCTCAAGTCCAAATGGACTGGCCCTTACTTGATTACCCAAGTATTCCCTCATGGAGAAGTTGAGTTAAAATCCAAGGAGGGAGTGAGGTTAGAGGTGAATAGAGAACGAATAAAACTCTATTTTGGGCATAAAGCATCGGGCAATAAAGTAATAGAGGCAAACCATCTTGATGAAGACTAAGTAATCAAGTGTCCTTAGTCGTGCCAAGACGTTAAATCAGGCGTTTGTTGGGAGGAAACCCAATACTTATAGTCTTCTTAGTAATGGTAGCATTTTTTTACTAATGGGTTTTTAAATTTGCAGGCACATCACCAGGAAATTCTGCAGAAAATTACTCTGCAGCAGTCACTGACGGATACATCGACGGACCGTTGCGCCTGCGATGGACCGTCGTATGCATTTGTCATACCAGGTACATTTTCTGTTATTTTTTAACTAGGGCACACACGACGGAACCAACGACGAGTCGTGACAACTGCGATGGACCGTCGTCGGGGAATCATCGCGTCATTAATGAGGCGTACCCGACCCGACCTGGTTGGAGTTTTTTTAAATAAAATGTCACCATTTAAACTTCCCAACCCCTCATTTCACCCCCATTCGTTCATTATTCCTCCCATTGCCCTCTCTTTTCAACTTCCACAATCTCTCCCTCTATCAACCAATCATTGTCCCCCCATACTTTTCTTAGCCCTAAAAGTTATCATCTACTAGTCGGAGTTGCTGCTGTGGGTGTCTTCTTGGTCACCGAGTACTTGTCCATCTTGTTTTTCTCCAATTCTAAGGTATGTGTCTCTAATTTCTACTCATTTATCTTGCATTCTTGTTTATTAATTAGTATTAGCTTAGTTGTTCGTGATATGTTCGTTTCTTCTATAAGATTCTGTCTAACCTAGGTTAAAAATGTTTGAAATTGTCGTGCTTACAACCCTAGACATAGGTGCTTTTGCATTGCTAGTTTCCTAGTTATTTGGGTTAGACAAATGTAGGTCCCAAACACTACAAGTTCGATTTGGGTCATCGGGGATGAATGGGGTAACCCAGTTCTGTCACTGATCTACAGAATGATACCCCGATGACGGACTGTTGTACCCACGACGGACCGTCGTAGGGTCCGTTCCAAAAGCCCTAACACCCCACTGCCCATTTTTTCTAAGTGTCCTCCAATGGACATATGTGACAGACCGTCGTCTTCACGACGGTCCGTCTTGCACAACCATTCTGGTTGTCAAAGACCATGTTCCTGAGGGTCTCTTATTTTTTTGTAAGTGTCCTCCAACTGACACATGTGAACGACGGTCCGACCTGCACAACCGTTCTGGTTGTCAGAGACCCTGTTTCTGAGGGTCTCTCATTTTTTTTCTAACTGTCCTCCAACGGACACATGTGACGGACCGTCGTCTTCACGACGGTCTGTCCTGCACAACCATTCTGGTTGTCAGAGACCCTATTACTAAGGGTCTCTCTCCATTTTTCTAAGTGTCCTCAAACGTACGAGTACGATGGACCGTCATACCCAGGACGGTCCGTCCTGCATGACCGTTATGATGGTCAGAGACCCCTCACCTAAGGGTCTCCATATTTTTCAAGTGTCCTCTAACGGACACCTACGACGGACCGTCATACATGGGACGGTCCGTCCTGCACATACCGTCATATTAGTCAGATACTCTCCTTCAGGGTTCTCCATATATACATAGTCTAAGTAAGACACGATGGACCCCATGACGGTCCGTCATTACGCCACGACGTCGCGTCACCAGGGCCGTGGTGTCATCGCATTACTATAGAAATGACATACTATTTTTTTTGTGTAGTTTTGCTTGTCTTGTTTGCCACTACTCGTACTAATATTGATCCTTTACAGGTACTATCTACTATGGCACCCAAGCAAGATTGAATCTATGCACGCGGGCCCCCAAGCACTTCCACCCCTTCCCGTGCTGCACGTGCTCCCAAAGCCACACCCAAAAAGGTGGAGTGCAACGTAGTCACTGCCTCCCAGTCTGATGAGGAGCGCACACTGACCGGCACACCCTCTGGGTCAGCAACAAATGAAGAAAGAGTGTCTGGCTCCTTAGGAGTATCGTGGTCGGAGGAAGCCTCCGGCTCTGCTGAGGTTCCCGCACCAGCCACTGCTGCAGCGTTGGCCTCGTCTGATGAGGCTGCCAGTTCGGAATCCACATCAGGTTCACCAGCTCAGGCCCTCACCCCAGCCACTGACCAGCCCAACCAGTGGTGTGTCGACGAGCAATTTCAAGTCTACTCTGACGCCAAGTTCCTGACTGACAAAGGAGTTATGACTCGAACACTCACCTTGGAGCAGCAGGTCCTTACAGGGAGTCTCCCGACGATGCCTGAGATCCACAATCTCTTCACCAGGCATCGCCTGGAGTGGACAGCACGTCTGTTGGGACGTTACAGTGAAGAAATGGTCCGAGAGTTCTACGGATCGTACGTAGCGCTTCTCCGATCACAGATTGATAGGCGGGCTGCCCCCGCCAAACAGGCCCCACTGGAGCAGGTTCAAGTACGGGGCGTTCAGGTCGACATTTCCCAGCCTGCCATCTGCCGGTTTCTATACGGCGAGGGTGTTGATGCTACTCGAACCCTTTCAGTGCTGAGTTTGACTACCGATGGCAGCTTTATAAAGAAGGCCAGTTCCTGCGCGAGCCATCGCTGAGAGAGACCACCAAGAGGTGGATGGCCCTGCACATGTCAGTTGATGGAGAGGGTGACGGCTGGGTGACCGAGCCAAAGGGGGCCATCAAGAAGGCCAACCTAAGTTTCACGGCAAAGTTCTTGTGGCTTATTGTTCGCCACTTCCTTTCCCCCACATCCGTTGATAATATCGTTACATGGGATCGAGCAGTGTTGATGGCGGCGATGATAGATGGGTTCGAGGTGGATTTCACGTGGCTTCTACAGGCAGTCATGCACGAGAGGGCTTTCAAGGTCACAACTACTTACCCTTTCTCCTGCATGATCTTTTCTCTCTATAGGTCCGTAGGTGTGCCTATATGGCACGTAGATCAGCTCAAGACCCCACAAGGCACTGTTGATGTCGGCCTCATCAGAGATGAGGCCAATGAGTTGGCTCCACGCAAAGGGCCCCGTCCAGAGATGCCCCCACTTGCTGACGATCTTAATGAGACGGTAGCCTAGGCCCACACGGCTACGCAGACGGCATCCACTGACACTACTTCGGTCGAGTCTATCCCGGGTAGTAGCACTGCCCCCGAGCTCCTCTTGCACAGCCCCTCTACCAAGGTTGGTCCCGCTTGCTAGGGTCCAAAAATTAGAGGCACAAATGGCTACACTTCTTCATCATATCCAGCCATGGATGCAGAGGTCCATTACCGAGACAGAAGAGTGCCTGGAGCGGAAAATGGTCCAGTATACAAAGCGGAAGATCGCTGAGGTTCAACAGCGCTTGGATGCCTTTGAGTTGAGGGTGCTAGACCGGCCATCCCCTCCAGTCGATGTGTCGACTCTTCAGGCTGCAGTCGACAGTCTTCGTGCAGATATCGACACGATCTTAGAGGCTAGGGTGCCACAGTCTGAGGCCCCTTCTGTCGAGCCTAATGAGGACACAGTGTTGGCGGCCCTATTCGCCACCTCAGAGATTCCACCACCTCCCCCTCGAGAGCATGCCAAGAGGCGTAGAGGTCGAGCAGAGGACGAGGCGCGAGCACGGAAGAAGGAGCGCCGTGAGATGGAGGCTGTGAGGAGAGCCTCACTTGCTGAGGAGGCGGCGCACCAGATGAGAGCCGGAGAGTTAGCGGTTGGGGCGTCTAGCTCCCAAACTGTGGAGATAGCGGGAGGCACTACTGATAGTGCGGTTGTTGCTGAGGACACCACTGAGGGTGTCCAGATTGCAGAGGACGTGGGTTCCGGGGAACCGGACCCACCAGCTTGCTGATCGACGGCGCTTTGCGCCACAGGTTTGCTTCACCTACCACTCGAGTATTTAAATTTTTTATGCATTGGGGACAATTGCATGTTTTTTTGTTGGGGGTGGGGTAAATGGATAGTGAGTGCTAGGGTGGAGTCTGAGTAGCCCAATTCACTATCCTGTTTTGGGGTTTTCTTGCCTGTGTTTTTTTTCCCCAAAAGACTTATTACTTTTTCTGTTGAACCGGCATGTCTATATCTTTTGTACATAGTTTAATTCTGGAGGATGATGGCTAAAATAATATCCTGATAAATTGGAAAATAATGCATGACTAGGCATAGTAACTGATAATTGTGTGGCTCTAAGCATGACATAGAGTTACACCATTGCATTACCCTAAGTCTAAAATTCGAACAAGGTGTCTAATAATCTGGTATAGTGATGAGATGTCAAGTGAGTGTGAGGAAGATTTGAATAGTCCACTATTTGTACTGAGTTAGAACTTGCATGGTTAGTCCTGCTAAAAGTAAGCTGTAATAGACAATTAGGAAAGGATCATAGGCCCTTATTCAATATAGCCCATCTTTAGCCTAAATAAAAGAAAACCAAATGAAATTTATCCTTCTTTGATCCAACTGATCTGAGCTTAAATTAGACTTTTGTTTTCACCCCAACTGAACTTTTCTGGGAATAATGTGTTGGCCCTGGTCCCTCCTTGGACATGTGCACCTCAGCTTATGCCAAAAGCATAAGTTGAGGGTGGCTAATGCAGTAAACAACCTTTGTTATGGCCCTGACCCAACTTTGGGTATTGTGTATCTTGACTCATGGCAAAGTCATGAGTTGAGGGTGGCTATTATGAGGAATGCTCTGGAAAGTAGGGTTGAAAGAACAAAGAGAGAGAAAGAACAAAAGTAAAGTGACTCAAGAATTAGTTAAAAGAAAGGTAAAGAAAAAGAAAAATATACAAGAAATACAAGCAAGAAAAGAAGAGAGTCCCTTACACAAAGGAAGAAAGAAGAGAACATAGCAAGGTGAAAGAATATGAGAAACTGGGCGAGATAAAATGATAGAAAGTGGAAGGTTTAGCCGATATGTCAAGGAGGGCAAAAAAGTCACTGAAGTATACTTAAATATACCCTACCTAACCCTGAGCCTGTGTTACAAGCTAAGAAAGTCCTATCGTGATCTTAAGGGTTGTATAGCAAACTTAAGGCAGTGAAAATAAGGGCAAGCTTATGGCAATAGGTATGAATGAGTGCGACTTTGTTCTGAGAGCGAGTGTTGAAAAGTAATCCTTATACTCAAACTGAAATCATTGTGTGAAAAATGAGGATTTTGTTTTAAAGTGAGGACACTAGTTGCAATACCGGAATTGTTAGCACCTCGGTGAGAAATTGAAGAGGATAGGTATTAGTGCATGGTGAGTCTGTGTCATGTTCTGATCCCACATAATTCAAGCCTAATAATGATAGCATGCATAGATATGATGAGATTAATCGGGATTGATAGCCAAATGATTGCAAAGGATAAAACATGGATACTATTATACAAAGATTGTGTATTGAGTCATAGTGCGTCGCTTGAGGACAAACAACGAATTTAAGTTGAGGGTGTTGATATACCGTGGTTTCACGGTATTATTAATACTTTTTCCTTAAGTTTAGTGTGTCCAAAAGCCTTTTTGTGCTAATTTTTTATAAGTTTCTCTTTATTTGCAGGAAATCTGTCCAAAGATGAATGCGGAGATTTTGAGCGAAGAAATGCAGAAGAGACCAGCTACGGAGCTTGTGACGGTCCGTCGTGCTTGTGACGGTCCGTAGGTGGCAGCGTAGTGCAGCTCCGACGGAAGATGAGAAGTCTGACCAAGTGAGGGGTTACGGAGTCCATGACGGTCCGTCGTGTCTATGACGCTCCGTCGTATCTATGACGGTCCGTCGTGTCTATGACGGTCCGTCGTATCTATGACGGTCCGTCCTGCAGGTTCGTCATGAAGTTCAGAGAAGTAATCCCAGTACCCAGATTCCATGAGTTTAAGTGTTTTGGAATGAAGACCCTCGACGGACCGTTGTGCCTATGACGGTCCGTCATACTTGCCATTGAGGGTAATGAAGAGAGCAGCAGAAGAAATTGCACAAGTATGGGAAGACGGAGTCATGACGGTCCGTCGTTACCACGATGTTCCATCACGATGTCCGTCGATCCAGCCGCGTTTTGACAGATTTCCAGCAAATAGAGTCCTTGTCTAATTAGGTTTTTATTTTCTAAAAAAAGTTCGAAAAGCCTCACTTTTGAGGTTAGACTCGGTAGTATTAGTTAGACTCTGGATCATTGGTAGACCTTTGTATTAGTGTTAGACTCTTGATTATCATTAGACTTTTTGTGAGATTATTGATTACTTTGAGATTCTTGCAAGTGATTATTGGTGATTTTTTGTGATTAATCAAGTAAACTTTCGGATTTTACTCTTTCTCATTGAAGTAAGTACATGAATTTTTATCTAATATATTTGAATATTGTGGTTATGACTATGAGTAACTAAACTCCATAACTAGGGTTGTGGGAACCATAGGCAAATAATGAGATAAAACCTAACTAAAATAACAATTAGAATAGTGTCTTGCATGTATTAATAATTCTTTCGCTTAGAAGTCTTTTTAACGGATGGCCAACGTTAGAACTCGCCTTAACGCTACTCGCCGGACCAAAGAGGTAGATAATGGAAAAAAAATTATCAACATAGATTTAGTGTATACTATCTAATAGGCTAGTATTGATTGGTTCAAGGTAATAACTTTGTCAAATATCGAATCCGATGCTTAATATGAGGTAAAGATAAGGGTTAGGAAAGCAACACACGTAGCCGGACCAAGGTGCGGAGTGAGATTTTCTAGATGTCGGACCAAGGATTTAGAAATACATAACTTATCACTTTGCATGAAAGATACTAGGAAAGAATTGTTATAGTTAGAATTATCAAGTTATGAACCTGTGGGAAACACGTAAACCCTAGTTACTTTGATTAAATGATTAAACTCCAACATTCAAAGCTGTTAAGTGTCTCTTTCAATTTCGTTAGTTATTTTTATTCATTTAGAACTAGAAACCCCCCTTTTATTGTTTTTACTTTCCAAGGAAGTCATTGACTTAACAAAAGTAATAATAGATTGAAGTTAAGTCTAGACTATTTTCCTCGTGGGAACGATCCCAACCTCACTAGTTCGGTTATTTACTTGACACGACCGCTTTACTTCTTATTTGAGAAGTAATTTTAAGCGTATCACCAACAAATACAATATCCAAAAATATACATAAATAAACAAATAAAAGTCATATATAAGTCAATATTTACAACCTCGAATTCTGATTATCCCCAGCGGGGTCGCCATCTGTCACCCACCCCTTTTTTTTTATCAACATTAACTAAATGTTTTGAAAGAAAAGAGTTATTCCAATTAAAGTGGCATTTGGAAAAGGGATAATTTTATTATTCAGAGTCGCCACTTGAATTTGCGTTTTAATGTTCAAAGTCACCTTATTTAAATCGCTAATCTAAAGGAAATTTAACTCTATTTTTATTGGTCTGCGAACTAGAAATTCCAATAAGGAATTTTGTTGACCGGGAGGAAGGTATTAGGCACCCCTCAAGTCCCATCGTTCTAGCACGGTCGCTTTATTGATTTTAGTATGACTTGACTTAATTTTTGAATATTATATTATTTAACTTAATAATAAAAATATTATTTGTCCTTATTCTTGATTTATTTTAAAATTATTTTAAATTGTCTTATTTATTTTAGTATAGGTCCATTTATTAAAAATATGTATATGCACATGAATTTGTGTAGAATTGAGATTTTTTGAGTTTGAATGTTTTAGGATTGTATTTTTAAATTAGATTAAAAATAGGAGATAAAATAAAAATTTATGATATTAAATATAGGAGATAAAATATAAATTTATGATTACTTAAATTTATGATTACTTTTAACAAAGAAAAATTTTAAAGAGATTGAGACTTTTTTTAGGACTCTATTTTTTTGCGGAAAGGCCCTTCTAGAATTGCAAAAACTTTTTCCTTTTATTTTGATTTTTTTCTTTTTTCTCACCTTTTCCTTTTTGCACGTTTTTTTTTAAAAAAAAATAAATTATTTTCTTCTTCTTCTTCTTTTTCTTAACGACATTATGTTTCTCTTTTTTCATTATTATTATTTTTCACCTTTTATTATTCGTTTCTATAAAGTTATTATTTTTCTTTTTTTTTTCTTCTCTTTATTATTTTTTTAAAATCATTTTTTAACATTCTGTTTTTGTTTACTCTTTTTTTTTTCTTTTTCTTTTTTTTTTACCTATTTTCCTTTTTTTTTTTAACTTATACAACTGTTCCTTTTATTTCTATTTTTTTTCCTCTTTTTTAATTTTCTTTATTTGTCATTTCGATCTTCTCATGTTCCGTATGTGTTTTTTTCGTTATCTTTTCTATTATTATTTTATTTTTATTTTTCTAATTCTATAGATAAAATTTATATCTCGACTTAATTATATATTTAACAACCTCAATTTAAATAATATTATCCTAGATTTATTCTTAATGTAAACTAGTTTATTAAAATAAATAAATTTTTGACGAATAAAACATATTTTTCAAAGCTTTTCTAAAGCACTAATGGATTAAATTTTAGTTTATATCCTAATCTCACAAGCCTATAGTAAACTATTATCTCCTTATCACATCGAATGTTAATCAATATCTAAACAATTTAAACAATGAGCATGCGATTAAATACATGAAATTAACATCTAATTATAACAAGCGAACATGCTAATGATTTCTTAAATAACGAGAAAAAACATAACACAAGGCTAATCGTAAAATAAATAAATAAAGCAGAAATATTATTCAAGAAAAATAAATGAGAATTTCATAACACATATTTTATCATGATTCTACATAAAAGGATCAAACATATAGTGTATAAAACTTTTTAATAAAATAAAATAAAGATGCTCTGGCAAAATGCACCTTTAAATTGTTTTAGACTAAACAATGAAGTAAGTACAAATCTACTGATTTCCAAAGTTTAGCAAGACTAACTTTAAAATCCATGAACAAAACCTCAAACTCTAGATATAATTCACCAAAAGAAAACTCACTTTTATGCTTTTGATATCGTCTTTTTTTCTCTGTCTCTCTGTATATTTTGTGGTTTATTTGTGTTTTATTGAGTGTGTGTTTTTATAATAATTTTGGATGTAAGTCTGGTGCTAATTTGAAGCAACATGAGAGAGTGGAGAGTTTAGTTCGAAATTTAGTGCAGAATCTTAAAGTTTAGATAAGAAAATAAAATAAATTAAAAATAGTAATATAACATAAACAAAACAAACAATAAAAAATAAATATAAAAAAATA